>SJYV01009282.1:142182-182990 GCA_006410875.1 Neotragus pygmaeus | reverse complement strand
GGGAAGATCCACTGGAAAAGGAAATGGCAACCCCCTCCAGTATTCTTGCCTGGAGAATTCCATGGACAGAGGAGCCTGGTGGGCTATATAGCTGTCTCTTATACACATCTAGATGTGTATAAGAGACAGAGTGGGCCCTATCAAAAACTGAACCCACCCCCTCTATCTCCTCCCCAAACCTTGTCATTCCTAGGGGATTCCCTATTCTCTTGCTTGATGTATTAGCATAGAAATTCACCCTAGCAGACTTCACCTCCATACACTGCCCTACCTCGTCATTCATTAGGGTCCATCTATCAATCTCCTCTATCTAACTTGTTACTACCCTGGTTTCAAATAGTCTTATCTCTTATCTAGACTACTATTACCAGTCTCCAAATGGGTATTGTTCTTCCCAAGATGTGTCAAAATTTAGAAGATACTGCCCATTCAAATGGCAACCCACTCCAGTGTTCCTGCCTGGAGAATCCCAGGGACGGGGGAGCCTGATGGGCTGCCCTCTATGGGGTCGCACAGAGTTGGACACGACTAAAGCGACTTAGCAGCAGCAGCAGCAGCCCATTTAAAGCAGTAGCTCAATTTCTTCAAGTGTGATTGTGGCTCAAGTTTTCCAGATTACTGGGGATCCAATACTAGGCGTGGCTGTTTCATACAGTGATGGTACCTTCCATGCCCCAAGTACGCATGTGAGTTTAAGATGTCTAGCATAAATTAACAGTCACTCTGGTTAACTTTATTTTATAACATATTAGAGGTTGCGATCTTAGTCATCTGTAGCCTAAAATGTATTTGTCAAGAAAGAAAAAGAAGAAGAAATGTCATTCAGCCCATGAATGAGTAACCTTACAATGCTTTTGTTAACTTCAAATATCCACCCTCATGAAAACTCTTTATAAAACCATTGCCATTATGATCAACCAACATTTTAAGTTAAAACATATATATCCAAGTTTCTGATCTTGTTCTGCAGCAACACAGCACTCACAGAACTAAGGAAACCCCTATAGCCACCTGAGCATCCATCTTTCTCTTGACTTTTGAAATGCCTTAAAGTACAAAGAAATGTTTTTGGGCAAAGGTAAAAATAATTGTCGGGATGATGGTTCTATAGATAGGGAGTGTTCAATGACAGTGCAGTACCTATGGTGAGACACTGTAATAATGAGTTCAAAGTGTTTACAACTTCAATACTGCTTGTCAAACTCTCCCTTTAATGAAGTGAATTCTTGGCTACCGGCCACAAATATGCTTTCAGAAATATAAAAAGCATGTGAATATACTTGTGTCTCTATTATTGGCCCAGGTGAAACAGTTGCTTTTATAGTCTCAGCTTAAAAAAAAAAAAAAGGTATTCTCAAGATATTTAAAATTTCAAAAAATGTGATCATAGTTATAAATCATATACTTACAAAACAATTAGTCTCACTGTTATCACAATTTGTATAAGCAAAATAGTCATGTAATCTATGTAATATAGTCTCTGAGTTCCAAGATTGTTTTCTGTTTAATAGGCTGTATAATTCTGCAGCCTATTAATTTTGCTAATAAAAATATTTTTCCTTCAGGAGAAAGACAGCACAGAGGTAGCATGAAAGTGGAAAAATAAGAGACATAACCAGCAGATTATACAAACATGAATTTATAAAATTTTTAAATTTTCTGTTAATAGGCTATATAATACTGCAGCCTATTAATTTTATTAATAATATTTTTCCCTCGGAAGAAAGAGACATCACACCACTTGCACTAAAGAGTAAAAATAAGAGACATGACCAGTAGACCCAAATAACATGAATTTATAGAATTTTTAAATTACTACTTAAAAATATTTTGCAAATTCACTTTAATTTTCACCAAATCTGAAAATTTTATTCTATCAAACTATAAAGATTAATTTCCATTTTTAGATTTAAAAGCATTGCTGTCCTGGCATATTGAAAATGGGGTAAAAATTCTTTGGCATACTGACATGTTTCGACACAGCTGCCAATAGCTCCAAAGGATGGCATTTCTAACCTAGGTTTCATTATTCAAAGGTATTCTATTTGTAAACAAGATTCCATATGAGGATCATGAATGGTCTTCAGAGGATACATGACCACTGGAAAATGTATGCAAACTATGCTGGTGTTCTCTTTATTTTTGTCAAGAAGATCAACAACATCCCGCAGAATCTCAAACAGATCCTTGGTTCAAAACTGAGTTAGGAAGCAGTAATCTAGCACAGGCTATATTTCTCAAAGTGTGGGTCCAGTCCAGCATCAAGAATTTTCTGCAAATTTTGATTCCGAAGGTTTGGGAAATTATAGATATTCAGAAACTTCCCAGGAGAGTCTGATGATTACCTAATTTTCTACTGATGCTCTAGAGCAGGGGTCCCCAATCTTTACAGTCTCATGCCTGATGATCTGAGGTGGAACTGATGTAATCATAATAGAAATATAGAGCACAATAAATGTAATTCACTTGAATCATCCTGAAACCATCCCCCACCACCCATGCCCCCCCCAAAAAAAAAACAGTCCCTGGTGCCAAAAGGTTGGGGACCACTGCTCTAGGACAAACTGTGGTTGAAAAATACCTTATCTGCAGCCTTATCTGCAAACCTGTTGAAAAGGCAGAATCATGACCCCACCCCCAGACCTACCAAATCAGAATCTCTGAGGGTGAAGNCATGGCCACCTGATGTGAAGAGCTAACTGATTGGAAAAGACCCTGATGCTGGGAAAGACTTATGGCAGGAGGAGAAGTGGGCAACAGAGGATGAGATGGTTGGATGGCATCACTGACTCAATGGACATGAGTTTGAGCAAACTCCGGGAGATGATGAAGGACAGGGAAGCCTGATGTCCATGGGGTCACAGAGTTGGATACAACTGACCAACTGAAGAAGAAATTTGGAAACCAAATTTTTATTCAAAAATTTTCCTTTAAAGTAACAGTACTAATAAATGTGAACACATCTCACATTCTATGATGCAGGAAGACTATTAAGCCAGACATTGCACAAAACACGCCACCAGTCACATCGCCATCAGATCTGTTCACAGTGATCTGTTTAGCTACTCTGTTTAGCTACTCTGCCTGAAGCACACCACACAAGCCCAAGCACTTTTCTTTTCCTCTATGGGTGTCAACTAGACTGTCTGATGTAATGACATGATTGGCAGAAAATGTTTTCCCTTTTGGGGACTATATGGCAAATGTTCCACTAGGTCCTAACTGCCTCTAAGACCTAAACATGAGAGGCCAATGTAGGGAAGGGATATGCTTGGTATTTCATGTACTGTGGGCATGACTTATTTTCCAAATTAACTAGGCTGAATAGAAAATGTAAAACAAAGTCTAAGGTGTGACTGAATCACCATAATATCCATCCTTCGAGAACTGTGACTCAGCAGGTGAGATAAGAGAAAACAAATGTCCAACATCTTGACTGTCACTGACACTTGTGAAATTATCATTTGACAAACCATGATGAAACAATTTGGCAGGAATCCAATACAACTAATGANAATATCCATCCTTCGAGAACTGTGACTCAGCAGGTGAGATAAGAGAAAACAAATGTCCAACATCTTGACTGTCACTGACACTTGTGAAATTATCATTTGACAAACCATGATGAAACAATTTGGCAGGAATCCAATACAACTAATGAGTCATTTAATTAAATAAAATTCTGTCTCCCCAACTAAATAGTATGCAATGATGAGAGCTCCATTCCAATACTTATCTAGAAAATAGATGTCTAGATATCTTTCCTTTATGACTTTTTAACAGCCAACCTGGGTATAATAATATTATCTAGAATTTATATGGTCAACACTCAGTTGCTCACAGGGTTATTAAACAGTTTGTAAATTATCCTGTTTTTTTCCCCTGCTTTCTGCCTGCCAAGAATACATTCCTTATTAGCATTTTCCTAAGAAAATGGAAAGAGAATAAAAGGAAATGGAATGTAAATAGCCAATATTTCAAGTTCGTAACACCTTTAAGACAGTATTTGAAGATCTTGGCTAAACTGAAGGCTTTGAGTTTCCAGTTGATCTAATCTGTCTAAGGTTGTGATAACTGAAAGAAAGTGAAATTGCTCAGTTGTGTCCAACTTTTTGCGACCCCATGGACTGTAGCCTACCAGGTTCCTCTGTCCATGGGATTTTCCAGGCAAGAATACTGGAGTGGGTTGCCATTTCCTTCTCCAGGGGGATCTTCCTGACCCAGGGATTGAATCCAGGTCTCCTCCATTGTAGGCAGACGCTTTACCATCTGAGCCACCAGGGAAGTGATAACTGAGGTAGACACTAAAGCAAAAATAACTAAAAATTCATTTTATATGTTAAAAAAACATAAAATGGCAACTGATAATCAGCCAAAGACCCCATTATTGACTAAGTAATCAGAATGTGTGAATATTCATGGTTGATGATAAAAACAAATTTGCAACGTTAACTTAAAAATTTGTGTCCAGTATTACACATGCCCAAAAGATTTGACATTAAGAATTAGGTATTATAACTATTATTTGTATCAACAAATCATAGTCTGCTCGTATTAAAACATAAGTATTTATATACAGTTCATTGATTTTTTTTTTAATATGACTGTTGGCCCTTTCTATGAGATTAAAGACAGAATCTCTGCCTTATTTTTCAATTTTGCTCCATGAACCCAATAGAGTTCTACATGCATAGGACACACACATAAATGTTTATTGCTCTAGCTGTGATTTACAACATTAAAAATAGCTATGGATTTTTCTCCCCACCATAAGAAAGTCATGTATATTGCTACTTCATGGACCATCTGAAAAGTAATGTGTCAAAAGAAGATACTATCAATTCATCATTTCAACCTCTATCTAACCTTGAGAAAGACAGTTTCTTCTGATTAAAATAGAAATTTCATTAAATATAAGAATTAAAATATGATTCTCACTGAAATGAGCAAAGGGCCTCCCCAGTGGGTCAGTGGTCAAGAATCTGCTTGCAATGCAGGAGACACAGGAAACACAGGTTCGATCCCTGGGTTGGGAAGATCCCCTGGAGGAAGAAATGGCAACCCACTCCAGTATTCTTGCCAGAAAGTCCCATGGACAAAGGAGCCTGGTGGGCTACAGTCCAAAGGGTCACAGGGTTGGACACACCGAAGCAACTTAGCACCCAAAATGAGCAAAGCTTCCCATATTTAAGTAGGAAGTTAAGCAAAATTTGTATTTTGGAAAGAAGAAAAACCTGCTTATTTTAGAAATAAATCAAGAAATTTATGCTGTACATACCTGGTATGGCCTTTAGCAACGGGATATTTTATATACTAATTTATAACACCATACTATAAATCAGATACCTTCATTATTTTTCTTCCATGTATCAGGTTTTGGAAACAGAGAAGGTTATGGGTATGTTCATATGAAAGTGAGAAGGAGGAAATAAGGAATAGGAGATGGTTATGAACACAGCATTTAGACAAGTATGTGGGAACCTAAGTACTATTAATGTATTGAGGTATTCTTATCAACAAGGCTAATTCCAAGAGCTCACCAATTTCCACTAGTACACTTTGCCACTTTAAATATATATCAAGCCATTTAATAATAATACCAGGGCTTCCCTAGTAGCTCAGCTGGTAAAGAATCTGGCTGCAATGCAGGAGAACCTGGTTTGAATTCTGGGCTGGAAAGATCTGCTGGAGAAGGGATAGGTTACCCACCTCAGTATTCTTGGGCTTCCCTGGTGGCTCAGCAGGTAAAGAATCCTCCTGCAATGCGGGAGACCCCAGATCGATCCCTGAGTTGGGAAGATCCCCTGGAGAAGGGAACAGCTACCCACTCCAGTATTCTGGCCTAGAGAATTCCATGGACTGTATGTACATAGCTCATGGGGTCACAGAGTCAGGCACGAACTGAGCAATTTCACTTAATAATTAGAATGTAAATAAATGCTTTCATATTAAAAAACACTTAAAATATATAATAGAACATTCTCTACTATTTCACCTACTAAATCACATCTTAGTTTTCCTTATTGTTAAAGTAGACCAAAGCTAAGTGTGCCTTGCTCTGGACCCCATGGACCTCAGCACCTCAATCCCATGCCATTGCTCCTTTCGCAGTTGGCATTCCAGTCACCCAAGCCTGCATTTATTTTTCTAACATCCCAAGATCAAGGTCTTCAAACTCAAGCTTCTCTCTGCCTGGAACACCTTTCCATCCCTACCTGTATTTCTCTCCCGCATGGAGCCACTCTGTGCCTCTACACAATAAGCTAGTTCCAACTCACCCTTCAGATCTCCGTTTAAATATCACTTCCTCAGAGAAGACTTTCTTGATATCTCATTCCCTCCAGTAGAATCATGCTCCCTATTTTCTACTTTTATTGTACCCTGAATTTGCATTTGCATTATGCCTCAAATTGAAATTAAACTATTAATTATGCAGCCCTAATTTTGCTGGTATTCCTCAAAGGAAAGCAAACAGTAGGACTTAAACCTTTTCTGATTTCTTCATTGAATTCACCAAGGCCCAACAGAAAAACTCTGCTGGTAGTAGGCACTCAATAAACAATTGTAAAATTTGTACTTCTTCCAGATCTTTTTCCAATTTGCATTGATCCTACCTTAGAAATGTGGGCTTTATACTGATGCAGTTTTCCTAAAGAAAAGTTTGCCACACACTCTGCCCCTGCCATATCTTCATCCCAAAGCTGGCACAAAACATACTCCAATGATACCTTTAATGAAACATTCAGACTCTTCACTCAGCTGTGAATGTTCTACAGTCAATGCCTTTCTTAAAATCTGAGGCAAGGAACTAAACATAAGAGACCTGATTATTTCTAGACAGTGTGAAGGAGAGGGACAGGGTTACTTCCTTTGGTCTAGATACAGTACTATACTGCATACATTATAACATACTACACCACACTATACTACACTGTGCATCATTTCTGTTGATTTGGCATTTTTAGACTATTTGTCACATATGTTAATTTTCTCTTTCTGCTTTTGACTCTGCATATGTTCTGGAGGGAAGGAACCAAGGCTTACTTATCTTTATATCACCTAGAATGTAGAGCATACAGATGATATTAAATAATAAGCCATTAAAAAGAGACATATGTAAAAGAGGTGATCAACAAGGACCTACTTTATAGCACAGAAAACTCTACTCAATATTTTGTAGTAACCTATACTGGAGAAGAATATGAAAAAGAATGGATACATGTGTATGTCTAACTGAATCGCTCTGCTGTGCACCTGAAACTAACACTGTAAACCAACTATACTGCAATATAAATTAAAATTATGTTTAAAATTTTTTAAAAGATAATTGGGAAAAATAAAGACACCAATTAAGAGAGTACAAGCCCTGTTAAATTCTGTTTTGTGAGTTTTGACCCAGTGACTTATTCTATCTGGAAAATTTTTCATCTTGATTTTATTTTCCCTCTAGATATGTGCCACACAGAATTGAAAATCAGTCCCCTACTGATATTATTCAAGTTATCAATCAATTATTCAGCAAAATAAAGCCTGTGATAGCTTGCTAATGAGAAAAAAATAGTTAAGAGTTGCAGAGTACTTGGTATCTACTGGATAGGTACTCTCCTGAATGATTTTATATCTATGAAATCAGTTAATCTTCAAACTAGTCTTCTCAGATAGATACTATAATCATCACCATTTCACAGGTGAGGAAACTGAAGCATAAGGTTACACAGCTTCTTAGTGGTACCACTAGGATTAAAATCTAGGCAGCATGTCTCAAGAGCCCTACAGAGCTCACTGTCACAGTAAGTCAGTATGGCATCTCTTCTCCAGTTGACCGTGTCATAAAGATGATATAACATCATCCTAACTCATGATACTCCAGAGCCTGGCTCACTGTTTTACACAAACAGAAATAAAGCCTTTTCCAAAGAAGTAGGTCCCACAGTAAAAGACAGCTGTCTTGAATTTTACGAAATCCTCACAATCAGTCACAAATATGCCTTACTGTTGAGCAAGCCACTAATTTAGGTCAACGATTCAATAAAGAGCTTACTACAGATACAAACACACAGAAAATTTCAAGGCGGATCTATATGGTAGGTCTATGAGTATCTAATTTACACTTGGTATCATGTGTACTGTTACTTTAAGTTACAGGAACTACACATTTGATTTAGAAGACAAATAACCAATTTTAAGACTGCTGAGTAGCCATGAAATCATTGTGCAGATGGTTCCTACCACCATTGTGACTCCTGTACATCCTTCACCATAAATATTTTCCCAGAAGTAATCTGATATTTTTGTTCCTTCCAGCCTCCATACACTACGTCTTCTGTGCCTGAGACATCCTTTTTGTCTGCTCCTTTGAATATCAGCTAAGCTACCACTAATCTTGCAAAACTTCTCTGACAGTGTCAATCTCAGTTCAATGCATGATCTGTTTGCAAAGCACTCTTGATCTTTCACAGCATATATGTTTACCCTACTCACTGCACTGATGATTCATTGTCTATGTATCTATTCTTTTCTCCCATGAGGATAAAAAGTGTCTTTTTTCTTTGTATACTAGTTTGAACAGCTTGATAATAAAAGCTCAATTATTATGTAGCATTTGTGAATGAATATTTATCTGTAAGTAAAATTCATGTCAATTCCCAAGCATTTAATTGTACAGAATATGCATTCACATAGTATTCTACCAATGGCCAATGCTACTGGCATCTACGTGGAACCAAGGACATTTTAGGGTATAGGTCTTCATCTATTTCCTGCAGAAATGTCTGCCCAGATTAATCCCCAAGTTTAAATTTAAAACCTGTCTACCTGGTATGACAAAATACTGGGATGTATATAGAAAAAGAACAATATTATACAGTTCATATTAATTTAGAAATCATATGGCCAATATAATTGCTCTTTAAGCTGAGAAATCTAGAGTGCAGGGAAGTTTAGCAAATTGTATGGTATACAACCAATCGGTGATTTAAGAAAAAACTAAGACTAGATCAGGGACTTTTTTCTTCTCTAATGGCAATGTCCTCTCAGTAGTATACATGAATACAACATAGGTATCTCAGGAAATGCAAGGTCATGTTATTTCTGACATTGGCAATCAATCTAATTCTTTCATTATTTTGATATAAGCAACTGAAGGTGTGATTATTTTTTTTATTCTACAGGATTGCTGGGAGAAATATCAATAACCTCAGAAATGCAGATTACACCATCCTTATGGCAGAAAGCAAAGAAGAACTAAAGAGCCTTTTGATGAAAGTAAAAGAGGAGAATGAAAAAGTTGGCTTAAAACTCAGCATTCTAAGATCATGGCATCCAGTCCCATCACTTCATGGTAAACAGATGGGGAAACAATGGAAACAGTGACAGACTTTATTTTCTTGGGCTCCAAAATCACTGCAGATGGTGACTGCAGCCATGAAATTAAGATGCTTGCTCCTTGGNGGTACATGTGTCTCTTTCAATTCTGGTTTCCTCGGTGTGTTTGCCCAGCAGTGGGATTGCTGAGTCATAAGGCAGTTCTATTTCCAGTTTTTTAAGGAACCTCCACACTGTTCTCCATAGTGGCTGTACTAGTTTGCATTCCCACCAACAGTGTAAGAGGGTTTCCTTTTCTCCACACCCTCTCCAGCATGTATTGCTTGTAGACTTTTGGATAGCAACCATTCTGACTGGCGTTATATGGTACCTCATTGTGGTTTGATTTGCATTTTTCTGATAATGAGTGATACTGAGCATCTTTTCATGTGTTTGTTAGCCATCTGTATGTCTTCTTTGGAGAAATGTCTGTTTAGTTCTTTGGCCCATTTTTTGATCGGGTCATTTATTTTTCTGGAATTGAGCTGAGAGTTGCTTGTATATTTTTGAGATTAATTGATGACGTTAAGACCATGGTCTTAACAAATTATATGATTCAGGAAAGGAAGGAGAAAAATGTTGAGACAAACACATTTCACACCTTTTTAGCCCAGCTTTACGGCCCTCCAGAATGTATTCTATTCCTACTTTCTTATCTTCTGAGTTTTCTATGTATATTTTGAGTAGCACTTGCTTTGTATCTTTTATAGCCTCCCCTCAATCCATCTCTAATTGCAGCTACAACTCTTGTTTTCTGCTTCAGGGCCAGGAAGCCAAAAGGTTAATGCCCAGGAAATGACTCTCATTTGATAGGATGGAAAAAGAGGAATTGCCCATCACAGTCACATTTTTTAGGGAAAATTCTACAAATTTCCTCAGTGGGTCCCTGGCAGGGTTGAGGTCCAGTTGACAGTCATCAGCACAATTATGTTCTCTTGACTCACTTTTCCTCTGTCCTCATCTCAAGTTACAGCTTGCTTATATTCCCTAGTTCACTTTCAAATTGTTGTTGTTATTTAGTTGCCAAGTCGAGTACGACTCTACTCTTTGCAACCCCATGGACTGCAGCTCGCTTTCAAATAAATTAGCAGAAATAGAGGCCTCACATCAGGCTTTGTTTCTGAGGAAACCCAAACAGAGACACTCAGCTATCTCTATCACCTACAGTGTGAGCTCTCACAGGGAAGTGGCTATGTCTTCTTAATGTTTAGCTTTAGGGGCCAGTGCAGTGTCTACTGCAAAAATAGGGGCTTCCCTGGTGACTCAGTAGACAAAGAATATGCCTGCAATGCAGGAGACCAGGGTTAGGTCCGTGGGCGGAGATCCCCTGGAGAAGGAAATGGCAACCCACTCCAGTATTCTGGCTTCCCAAGTGGCAAAGAATCTGCCTGGTAATGTAGGAGACATAAGAGACTCAGGTTCAGTCCCTGGGTCAGGAAGATCCCCTGGAGGAGGGCAGGGCAATCCACTCCAGTATTCGTGCCTAGGAAATCCCATGGACAGAGGAGCCTGGAGGGATACAGTTCATGGGGTCACAGAGAGTCAGACATAATTGACTATGTACAAGCAAGTTATATAAGTTGGGGCGGTCCTCTAATGATATTGTTAATGTAGATGAGGAGAGCACTGCTCAGAAAGGTGAGGTGACATAGCTTCCCCAAGGTCACACAGCTTCAGACAGGAGAGGGAGCATTTAAATTCAGGTCTTCTGCTGCTCCTTGTAAATTGCTACATATTGTTCTCTTTAGATTCCATTCTACTCAATACAGGCTTGTCTTTCATGGCCTTTGAAAATTCAGCTTTGTCCTCCTCTTCAACTGAATACAGAAGTTACATTAAATAAATTTCCACATAGTGGCATCTGACTCATTATTATACAATGACCTAGCAACTTGGGCCTTCCCAGGTGGCACTAGTGGTAAAGAATCCGCCGGACAATGAAGGAGACAGGAGAAGCAGGTTCGATCCTTAGGTTGGGAAGATTCCCTGGAGAAGGAAATGAGAACCCACTCCAATTTTCTTGCCTGGAAAATCCCATAGACAGAGGAGCCTGGCTGGCTACAGTCTATGGGGTCACAAAGAACTGGACACTACTAAAGTGACTTAGTGCTCGCACCATGACTTCCCATAATTATTTAAGAAGCTCCTGAAACTCCAGTACTTTGGCCACCTCATGCGAAGAACAGTTGACTCATTGGAAGAGACTCTGATGCTGGGAGGGATTGGGGGCAGGAGGAGAAGGAGACGATAGAGGATGAGATGGCTGGATGGCATCACTGACTCGATGGACGTGAGTCTGAGTGAACTCCGGGAGTTGGTGATGGACAGGGAGGCTGGTGTGCTGCGATTCATGGGGTTGCAAAGAGTTGGACATAACTGAGCGACTGAATTGAACTGAACTTAAAGGTTAGTGACACAAAGATTGGGATTTCAAACATAGGAGTCAGACAAACTCCCCACTTAATATTCTATTCTGTATCCTGGCCTCAGACAGGTGTTCCCATGATTATAAGAGATAGTGTATAAATCTCAGCACAATACTTGAAACCCTGTAAGGTCTCAATAAAGGGTGGCTATTATTTTCAGAGGAAGTAAAATTGTATCTTCCAGTTTATCAAGTCCAGAGCAATGGGCTCAAACATGTGTCCACAAAAAAAGCAGACACAAATGAAAAGATGAAAAAATTGCCCTCTTCGACTCAACCTGTATGCTTTGTTTCTACCAATTTCTGTTCTTTACTTCTATATATGCTCTAATCTTGTTTCATAGCCAGAAATGCTCTCATCTCCCTTTTCATCTCATCCCATTTTAACATATTTATGTTTCAGCAGCTCAACTCCTACCTGTGGGTTAGTTTCCTATTTTCCATTGCAGCTTTGCTGATCTCTCTCATAGATTTCTACAGCATTCATACAGGATAAAATGAAATTTACTGCTTCATATACAGCTTTCTTTTAGGCCAACTGCTTCATTTCGGTTAGTCCTGACTCCCAAGTTACACTAAGAGTTGCTTGAAGGCAAGGATCATTTCTAATTTTTTTTTTCTGAGTTCCCTTGGCACAATACTAAACAAGTAATCAGGCAGTGAATGCTTCATCTTTTAGGCAGGACGTGAGCTTAAAAAAAAAAGAACTTAAGAAGATTTGTCATTCCCTTTCTCATTTCCCCGTTCTGAGTTCCATATGTTTTTGTTTTTACATTTGATGTTTATTTTGATTTCATTTAGCACCCATTCTTTCTCTCTTAATCCTTATATTGGTAACCAGTGCAGGGCATACCTGCCAGCGTGGGTGGGGCAAGTCAGTTACTGCAAATTGTTTTTTCTGTTCCTGCTTTACATTAATTTCTTTACAGCAAGCAGGTTACCATCTGAATTAGTAGATTGTAGCTGAGCAGATTCATCATTCCACAAAACAACTGTTTAGAAATTTATTTGGTTTTTATATACTTGCAGCTTACATATCTAAAGCTTCTTGAGAAATTCAGATTTTTAAAGTTGCAAATGCCTTTTCCAAAGTTTTAGAGAGCCACAACTGCAGAAAATATAAGCTTGAGCTTGATGAGTTTCATGCTGATTACTAAATCTTATGTTCAAGTCAAACGCCTGGGTATTTGCAATAATAGAGACTCGGGTAGGCCAATGTGACAGATTTTTTTAAAGTATTCTAATCATTTGCTACTCAGAAAGCAGTCCATGGAAAGCTATATATTGGAAAATAAGATATAGATTATGAAAAACCTTCTGAAACAGAAAAATATGTGTAATTGGCAGTAAAGAAACTGAGTAGCATTGAATTTTTAAAAGGTATATTTGTATTTTGTGCTTGTACTATGCTTGTTCACTCTACTGATTCTTTTTCCTAATTATTACAAAAATCCCTCAAGGTAACTATTCCTATCCTCTTACACATATGTGGAGATAAATACCTAGATATTATATAATATACCTAACCCCACGGACAGAGGATCCTGGCAGGCTATGGTCCATGGGGTCACAAGAGTCAGACACAACTTGGTGACTAAACCACTACCACCAAGACCAATTAGATACTAACTAAAATAAACATTACTGTAACCTAGGATTTCTTGCTTCTAAAATACCTTGCATTAAAAATTAGGGACATGCTCCACTTAGTAATGAGTGAAATTAAATTAATATACCTCATCATGTTTAACAGGATTATTTAACTGTCATATTTATTACCACACTATCCTCAGGAAAAATTTGAGATGCAGAAAGCCTTATCTGTCCATTTTCACTTCCAAGTACAAACATTTCCCATACTGAGTTGCCACAGACAGTAAATATCTGATGACTGTAAGCTGTATGAAAGATACGAGACAGATGGAAAGGTCCAGATTTTAGAGAAACCGGGTATCTCTCCCATCATCATATACATTCCTTGAGATTAGTCTGTCTGTCTGGTTGCCCACTACCAATCAAGAGTCTTTACACATAGGAAGTACCCAATAAGTATTTGGTGAATGAATCAATTGGGGGAAATAACTTATAAATTATGGTTAGAGAAAGAAGGGACAGAGTGAGATGCTGGGAAATATATTCAAGGTTATTTGCAAGGGATGGAAACTTGATACTTCATTTACTGATGTAGAGAACAGGAGTCATTATAATCATTTTAGAAAATAATTTGGCAGAATCTACTATATTTTGGGGATTCTCAGGTGATGCCAGTGGTAAAGAATCTGTCTGCCTATGTAAGAGATCCAAGAGACTCAGGTTCAATCCCTGAGCTGGGAAGAAACCCTGGAGTAGGAAATAGCAACCTGTTACACTATTCTTGCCTAGAAAATTTCACGGATGGAGAAACCATGGGGTTGCAAAGAGTTGGACACTATGGAGCATGTGTGTGCACACACACACACGTGCACGCATTGTATTTTAAATGCGTATCTTTTGATCTAAATATTTTCAGTTAGTAGCACGATACCTCATACATAAAGGCACACTCCCCAAATTGGATGACTGGCTATACTTTGAATACACCTTGCTTTCATTTCTTCCCTAACTGGTGCTTTGTTCTACTCCTTAACCTGGAATGCCATTCTCCTCTATCTCTGCCCATCAAAGCCCTTCTCTAAAATGCAGTATAAATGTCATGCTCTCTAGTCATTATTTCTGTCACCCAACTGATTACAATGCCTTTTTTTTTTAACTCTTCTTTGGACTACACTTATGGCATCAGTTGATATCAGGGTTATTTACAAGTCTCATTTCTCCCTGTGACTTTCACAATGTTGCCTTCTTTTTTTTTTTTTTTTTTTTCAGGTCTGTTCAATCCCCTCTCCTGGCATAAATCTACTTGGTCTCTTTGGAGATTTCTTAAATTCTCTACAGCTGCTACATGCTAGACTCTGGGCTAAAGCCCTGGTATATCATTTTTTGCTCATCCAGGGATCTATCCATTTCACTCTTCATAGTAGTTGGAAGAAAAGAAAGACTCTCCGAAGTTTCAGAATTGTAGACTTCTAGAATAGAAATAAATTCTACAATCATCTTGTCTGAGGCCTTTTAATCTTTTCTATTGTCATGGATTCCATTGAGAAACTGATAGATCCACTTCTCGGAAAAACGCCCGTGGTCTTTTACACACAAGGATAGTTTTAAACGTGGCTGGTTCAGCCAGCAGAGTGAAGCATAGACAGACTTCAGTACGGGCTTACAAAGTCAGATTCCCTATATGAGTGGAGCGACAAGGTCTGGAAGTGGAGTTACATGAATTGTGAGGATGGCTGCAAACTGGAGAATGTGTGCTCGTTTCCTATTCAGGACTATCAGGATGACATCCCTGCAGAATGTGGCCCCAGGGTGGCCCAATCTGCTGAGAAAAGAAACAATCCAGATTTGTAATAAAATCTGGGCCATATGAAGTGTATCTCTGGGATTTTTTCCAGACGGCACATGAAAAGTTTATATTGTGTTACACTAGCTGCTCACATGCACCATCTGATTACTTGTCTTCTAAGAGTGTGTCACTGGTTTAATTAGGCAGGAGAAATGAGACTCTCATCATCAACCTATGGCCATGTACTGATAAATGAAACTCTATGCATCTCCACAATTATTATCCGCTGGTTTATCAGTTCCACAAATATTTATAGCTGATCATGTGCCAGGTACATCCTAGTTACTGTATATACACTAGTGAGCCCAATGGACAAAGTTCCTTGTGAAGTTTCACTGAGAGAAGCAAACAACAACAGAAGTTAGACAAGAAAATAGGAAAATTCCAGAAAAGACTGAAGACTGTGAAGAAAACAAGAAAGGTGAATGGGACAGGCAATGATTGAGAGGAGTGGACAGGAAAGCTGCTTTCATGAGAGGAAACTGGGTACGGTTTATCTGACGGTGAGCCCTTTCAGCTGAGACTGAATGGCAGGAAGAAGAGGAGAAGAATGTTCCAGAAAAAAAAAATCAGAAGTTAAGAGGACTTAGACAGGAACAATTTACTTTGGAGTGCAATAAAGTTGGGCCACTTATATGAGGGAGGTCAAAAAGTAGGCAGGGACCAGATTACACAGGGATGTGTTCAATGTTTGGACTTTTTCCTAAGTAAAATGAAGAGAGTCTTCAGAAGGTGGTAAGGAGAGAAGACCTGACTCACTCATTGTGGAAAAAAGGTCCCTTCATATAAGGTGGGGAACTCAGAGATGGGTTAGGCAGCTACTGCATTAGGAGACTATGGAATATGATAGAATATCAGCGATGCTCCCTTTGAATAAAAGCAGCTTTTATTTTTCAATTAAAATGTAACATAATTGACTTCAGTAAAAATGTCTCTCTTGACCTTATTTCTCTTGCATTAATGGGGTCATTTATGGTATGTCAGGAAAGTTACCTCTGTATACAATGAACAACTTTCATTTTTCAATTAAAATGTAGCATAATTGTCTTGAACCAGAAATGATCTCTTGACATTATTTCCCTTGTATTAATAGGAACATTTATATAATGGTCATGCAAATTAATCTTCTTCATTCAAAAATTATTTATTTTAAATTAATAAAAACAATGCAATGATAATTTTTATATTTTGGCACCTCCATTTTAATATTTAGCTTATTATTTATGATATTAATATCTTGAATATAAAATCTATAGGATTATGACACTGATTTAAAGAGATACAAAAATATCTACAATTATGTTTTAATTTGAAGCAGTGATTAAACATAATTTGCCTGTAACCTTGCAGGCCAAAATAATATATCACAATAAACTGCAGAGAGTTGCAGAGATGAAAATAATGTTTGTCTGCTTCAGTGGATACATATGTGAGGATGAATTTGGCACTTGTCAGCCTATGATAAATTACTACTAGACTAATACTTGTCAGTACAGTAATAACTGATCATGCTCTAAAAAGCACTAAGGGAGAAAGGTGATGAACAACCTACAAAGTAAAAAAGTTTCACAATCACAATAATGACTCCAGTTCAAAGTACAGTAATTACCTACCAACTGCCTTGATATCTCTCAGAATCAATTTTTACCTTGATTTCTAATTAACAACACAGAAAACAAACAACACTAATAACAAAAACACATCTCTACTGAGTCTTTCTAAAAGTAGCCTAACCCTTTCTTGTAAGAACAATCTAGGTAGATACACATTTCCAGTCTTACATTTGGAAATCCCCTCCAACCCTCTCCCCCACTTTCACTTTAACTAAAGCAAGGCTTAAAATACGAGGAGTATTATGTAGCATAAGGAAAATAACAGTTATTGCTGATTTTTTTAAAAAAATGACCCAAAGTTCAAAAGACTGCAAACAATATTGAATATTGCCTACGTACCACACCTGTACATTAAGGAATTAAAAGTTATCCAACTCATAAATTAGTATTTTTAAATGTTTATACAATTTGTTTGTTAGTAGTACATTGTATAGTAAGCATTAAAAAAGGTATATAATGGGGGGGGATAAAGTAAGCACTTTTTAAAATCCAAATGGCTAAAAGTCCTATACATATGTGTATGTGTGTTAGTCACTCAGCCGTGTCCGACTCTTTGTGACCCCAAGGATCATAGCTGCCAGGCTCGTTTGTCCATGGGGATTCTCTAGGCAAGGATACTGGAGTGGACTGCCATGCTCTCCTCCAGGGAATCTTCCCAACCCAGGGATCAAACCCAAGTCTCCCTCATTGCATGCAGATTCTTTACCGTCTGAGCCACCAGGGAAGCCCATACATATATTACAGGGTAATTTTGGAAATATATACACAATGACAATAAGTATGCAATTGACAAATGAAAACAACTGCATTAATTTACATTCACATTATGAAACTGCTGTCTCCACATTTATAACTCCAAACATTTTCTAAAACTTTACTCAGAAGCTCCCAGGGGTTTTATTGTGGCAAAACAAATACAACATAGAATTGACCAATTTTAATCAATTATAAGTGTATAATTTACTAATATCAAAAAAACATTCACAGTCTCGCACAACCATATCTCCATCAATGTCCAAAAATTTTACTCTTCCCAAATTGACACTCTGTAGCCATAAAACAATAACTTCATTCCCTTCTCTGTTCTACCCTCTGTATCTCAGTTCAACTACTCTGTGAGCATGTGCTTAATCATGTCCACTCCTTGTGGCCCCATGAACTATATGTAGTCTGCCAGGCTCCTATGTCCATGGGATTGCCCAAGCAAGAATACTAGAGTGGGTAGCCATTTCCTCCACCAGTGGATCTTCCCAACCCAGGGACTGAACTCACGTCTCCTGCATCTCCTGCATTGGCAGGTGGATTCTTTATGACTAGAGACTCTACACATGGACATCACCAGATGGTCAACAACGAAATCATATTGATTATATTCTATGCAGCCAANGGAGAAGGGGATGACAGAGGATGAGATATTGTTGGATGGCATCACCGACTCAATAGACATGAGTTTGGGTAGACTCTGGGAGTTTGTGATGGAGAGGGAGGCCTGGCATGCTGCGGTTCATGGGGTCACAAAGAGTCAGACACAACTGAGTGACTGAACTGAACTGAACCATGTACAAAATAAACTAAAAATGGACTAAAGACCTGAATGTAAGACTTGAAGCCACAAAACTCCTAGAAGAAAATATAGACAGAATACTCTTAGACATGAATCATAGCAGTATTTTTTTTGGATCTGTCTCTTAAGGCAAAAGAAACAAAAGCAAACATAAACAAACAGGATCTAATTAAAAGCTTCTGCACAGCAAAGGAAACCATCAATAAAAGGAAAAGACTACCTACTGAATGGGAGAAAATACTTGCAAATGGTAAGAGTGATAAGGGGTTAATATCCAAAATATATAAATAGCTCATACGACTCACTATCAAAAAACCCAATAAAAAGCTGGGCAGAAGACTTAAATAGACGTGCTTTTCTGAAGAAGACATACACATTGGCAACACGCAAATGAAAAGATGTTCAATACCAGTAATTACCAGAGAAATGCAAATCAAAACCCACAATGAGATATCACCTCATGCCTGTCAAAATGGCTACCATCAAAAAGTCTACAAACAACACATGTTGGAGAGGATGTGATAAAAAAGAAAACCCTTAGTATACCGTTGATGGGGACATAATCTAGTGTGGTCACTACGGAAAACACCATGGAGGTTCCTCAAAAGACTAAGACTAGAACTATCATACAACTGAACAATCCCACTCTTTGGTACATATCCAAACAAAACAAATCACTAATTATAAAAGAGACACACACACCCCAACGCTCATAGCAGCATTAGGTACAATATCCAAGATATAGTAGCAACTCGTGTCCATCAACAGATGAATGGATAAAGTAGAAGTGGTATGTAAATACAATAGAATATTCCTCAGTCATTAAAAATGAATTTTTTCCATTTGCAACAATATGAATGTACTTAGAGGGTATTATTCTTAGTGAAATAAGTCATACAGAAAAATTCTCCATGTTATCATCTGTATGAGGAATCAAAAAATAAATAAATAAAATGAATGAATTAACATAAAGAAAGAGAAACCAACTCCAAGATAGACTGAACAAACTAGTGGTTGCCAGTAAGGAGAGGGAAGGGGAGGAGGAAGATCGCAGTAGGGGATTAGGAGATACAAACTACTGCACTGTGTATAGAATAAATAAGTGACAAGGATATATTATATAGCACAGAGAAATGTGGCTATGTTTTATAATAACTTTAAATGGGGCATAATATATAAAAATAATGAATCACTATGTTGTATATCAGAAGCTAACATAATACTGTAAATTGACTATATTTCAATTTTAAAATATTAATAATAAATGTATAAATAGCAAAAAAATCAAATTAATGGTGACAATGCCAAAATAGAACTAAGAGAAAAGTCAAAACTTACTAATAGAACATTTTTAATGACACTATATTAATTGAATTTATAACATGTTAAAGAAAAATAAGATTTAAAAATGAATATTCTACCTTTCAAATGCTTCCTACTATGGCAGCCACTCAGAAATCTTGTTCAATAGCAAGAATACTGATTAGATTTTCTGTGGGTACTGCCCTTAGAAGTTTGGAAATAGAGCTAGTATTCCTTGGAGGTGTCTTGGGTCAAGTGTCAATATCATGACAATGAAAAACACAGTTGATTTATACCATTACATATTTTTGATCTGATCTTTGATCATTCTTTGGCTGCACAAAGTTTTGTGCTAATCTTGTCACCAAGACAAGTATATTTTGAACACTTGTCAGCAAAACATTGCTACTAGCATTTAATTTCCCATTCACATGTAATGAAAGGAACCAGCATGGTTAACACAGTATTTTTAAAATACATAAAAATCAGCATAATAACTTATTATATTTTGTTCTTAAGGTTCCATGAAATTTGCTGACCTTTATTCATTTCTGTAGTTAAACCCCATTATGACGAAAGATTTCTTAATACAGAATTGACATTGATGCACATTTTCCTTATATATCTTGGTAATTAAGCTTTATCTTCCTATTTGTAAGCCCACTAGATAGTTTCCCCTTTGAAGCTGTAAACTATGACAGAAATAGGAAGTCAGACAATCAAACTCACTCTCCACCTTTCAGAGTGTGGAGTTTTTGCTGAAAACCAGCCCCTCAGCCAGGTAGTACATTTTCCTGGCAGTTCAGTGTGGCCATATGCGTGTTTTGTCCAGTGGAAAGTGCAGAGAACTGACATTCAACATTTCTATAGCAAGACTTTTCAGAAGCTACTGTGCTTTTCTATCTTCTCTTCCTCTATTCAGTGGCTAGATGCAGAAGAAAATCATGACTTGGCCTTTAGAGACAGCAGACCCACAATAAAGGAAGATGGCCATTGATGACCCCTGGAAAATTATTTGTCACCAACAAGAAACACCTGCAGTGGATTTATACCTACACTACAAATAAAGTATTGTTTTAAGTCACTGATACATCCCCGTAGGTGTTTATGTGGTACAGCAGCCGTGCTATCCTAGCTTATAAAATATCATGCACTATTGAGTTAAATAAAATTATTAAAATCTGGCTGCATCATTCAGTCATCCAGTATAAAGTATGTCCTTTGGGAGAGAAAGGATAGATGAACAGTTAAACTGTTTGGGTCACCTCAAAGTCTATGGGACTACAGCATGTCAGCCATTATTAAAATACTCTAATTTTACTAATAAATTGAGAAAATATTACTATTCAATCAAAACTAGAAAAAAAATTAGGAGACTTATGGTAAATGTGGCATTTTGCATTTTAAATATAATCCAGTTTCATGGAGAGGTCATCTTTAAAGAGTGACTAAAAAAAAAAAACCCTGACAGTTAAACATATTTACTACCAATAAACTATTAGTACCACATGGAATGATTTTTGTGGTATAGAAAAATGGAATAAAACATTTTATGATTCAGGGACAGGTGTTCCCAACTTTGCTGTAACTGGAAGTTAGTTTGATACTGAGTACAGAACACATTTTGGAAAGCAGTAAAGGCTAGGCATAGAAAGCTAGATTTTATTTAGTAGGAAAATGGGATTTTGTGAGCAGAAGGATGACATGCTCAGATCTATCATTGTCAAATACTAATTATGGTAGAATATGGTCAATGGTTTGATGCACAAAAGTCAGGGACTGAGAGACTAGATAAGAGACTACTGCAACAGTCCAGGCAGCAATTTTCCAGGGTTATTTAGCAGTGAGTGTAGAATTTAAAGCCTCTCTTTCTACTACTACTATATGGAATGGGAAACTATATTCACAACAATCTAATACTCATAAATTAATATCAAAAGTTTAATAAACTCTTAGGTATAAAATGGAGTTTTATTTCTTGGAATTTTTTCTCTCTGCTGATCAACTGATGTATTATTTTTAGTCTTTCTAATCTAAATATATTCAAAGCAACTAGTTTCTAAAGCAATATAAAGATATTAATGAATTGCATGCAATTAAATGTGTACAACACAAAATATACAGAGACTATTTGGTGGTGGTGTTGTTTAGTAGTTAAGTCATGTCTGACTCTTTTGTGACCCCATGGACTGCAACCCACCAGGCTTCTCTGCCCATAGGATTTCCCAGGCAAGAATATGGGAGTGGGTTGCCATTTCCTTCTCTAAGGGATCTTCCCAACCCAGGGATTGAACCTGCTTCTCCTTCATTGGCAGGCGGATTCTTTACCACTGATCCATCAGGGAAACCCTTGAGAGAATATACTAACCTAATATTAATTCATTTATCCATTATTTTACTATTCATTAAGTATTGATTCCCTACTGTTTTAGGACCTGGAAATACAATACTGAAGAAAATGAACAAAATTCTTGCCTTATGAAGCTTAAATTTGAATACTAAATGTGAAAATAAGAATAAATAAATAAAATTCAGGCCATAGAAAATGCTATGAAGAAAACCAGAACAGGCTAAAGAGAATGAAAGGGATGGAGGAGTTAGTTCTATTTATAGAGGATCCACAGGGCAGGCCTTTAAAAAAATGACATTTAAAAATAATGTTGGATGAAAAGAGCAGTTGATCCCAGTAATGACTCTCTCAAGAAAAGGTATTTCCATACTAAAGGATCAGCAAGTGCAAAGGCCCTGAGGCAGGTCCCAACCTGGCACAAACAACAATGGTGGTGAGGTTGGATCTGAATACAAAATGAAGTCATGGAGAGCAAATCATTAGCTCATACAATACTTGTTTGGATTAAAAATCACTGTATTTTGAACTAAATTACATTTAACTCCAGTAAAACACTTCAGAGACCACAAAATCCTTTGGCCTGTATCTAAGCATTCTTTGGAGGGATTCATATTCCTGTAATTGTAAAGCCATGTGGAAAGGCAGATGGGGCCATTCCCATTTAATGATTGTGGCAGCCTTAGAAAGACTAAAACAGATTACGTAAATGAGAGTTTGTCACACATAAGGTCTGACACAGAGGGAAAAAATAAAATATATATACACACACACATACATACACACTGCCACTACAAACCCGCCAATCTAAGATTTCTAAAGGTTTTAGCTACTGACACCATAAATGTTACCTCACCTATGAAGAATTACCCAATCCTCATCCCCAACACACAGACACACACATATATTTATACACCAACACACACACAACCCTAAGCCAACACCCACTCTTGCATTCTCACAGAGCTTTGTTCAAATTAACATTTTATCAAAGGTTGTGGTTCTGTCTTCCTAATATTTTCAAAATGGCAAATTCCCAGAAGGTACATAACAGTTAGCTGAATGGAATCAAATAAGATTCCCTGTGATGATCCTCTAGTCTCTACTGATCTCTATGTTACACCTGCTATTTCAATGGTCAACTATTTTAGCACTAGAGAGAAAATAATCTAAGCAACAAACTCATATTAAAAGCACAAGTTAGGTTGTCAAGAGGGCTTCCCAGGTAGCATTGGTAAAGAATCCACCTGCCAAGGCAATAGCCGCAGGAGACATGGGTTCAATTCCCTAGAGGAGGAAATGGCAACCCACTCCAGTATTTTTGTTGGGATAATCCCATGGACAGAGGAGCCTGGTGGGCTACAGTCCTAGAGATCACAAAAGCGTTAAACCAATTTAGCAACTGAGCATGCACGCACACACAGGTTATTAAGAATGAGAGGCTTTCATTTCATCTCTTAGGTACATTATTCTTAAGGATTAGTTCAAGACCTAAAAATAGCCTATAAGTTAAATGAAACAATTCCAAATCTAAGGATAAGAGAATACCAATGCATTTATCAAAGCCCTAGCTAAATTAGCAATTCTTTGATATTCCCACAGATTATATCATACCCATGCTGGGGTTAGCTGCAGAAAAAACCCTGAAACCAACCAAGAAGACAGGTACAGAAGAGTAGACTGTCATAGTCAAAATAACTAAGGGTTTGGGTTTGCCACTCATAATTTACTCTAGTAAATCACCAGCTGGTCCACAAAGTACATACTGCTGCAAAATGATTCTGATTCCTCCCTGAGGTCATTTAAATAGATTTTGCTTCATTCTTTAATTCCATTATTAATTGATGGAATATTCTACTATATGCACTTCTTATAACCCACAAGATAGATCTCCTTTTTATGGCCTATTGGCCCAACTACTAATTTAATATTAAGTCATTAATAATGGAAATAAATTATACATCTCCATTTCCTAACCTCTCTCTGATTTTACAAGGGGGAAAATAGCCATTTAATTAAAATAAATATAAACATCATTTAAAAATTCGGTAATAGCATGAATGATAATAGCCATTACTGAGCACCATACTAAGTATTTCACATACATTAGCTCATCTATTATTACTGGCCCCATTTTGCAAATAAGGAAACAGAGGCACAAACTGATTATGTAAATTCTTCAAGGGCACACAGCTGCTGACTAGCAGAGCCAGGATACAGATGAAGACAGTACGTCTTCAGAGCCCATGCTCTTAACTCCTATGTGTAGAGTGCTACTGTAGTAGGTGTTTTAGGTGAATAGCAATTGTCTGAGAAGTAGGGAGAATTTTTCACTGTACTGTATGTGAACTAAGTTACCACTCTCTAATCTCCAGTCCACCTCTGTATTCTAAAGTGTTAATGAATGAACTAGGAAGTGAGATCCAGCTGAGTCCTCTATGTTAACAGTACTGAGATTAAGCCTAATTTCCCATGATGGCGAGCATAACTCACACTTCAAATATAACCTAATTGTTCATGTTCAAATGGTCTCATGGTAACTCATTCAGACTCATAATGTTCCAAGACAACTCTTTCTGTGACAAAGAGTGTCACAGAAGCTCATCTAGTTAACCAATTCTGACCAACTCCAGTTCAGAATAGTTTTAGAACCATTCAGTGCAGCCTGTAAATTTTTTTTACTTTATTTTACTTTACAATACTCTATTGGCTTTGCCATACATCGACATGAATCCACCACAGGTGTACACGAGCTCCCAATCCTGAATCCCCCTCCCACCTCCCATCCCACAACGTCTCTCTGGATCATCCCCGTGCACCAGCCCCAAGCATCCTGCATCGAACATAGACTGGCGCCTCGTTTCTTACATGATAGTATACATGCTTCAATGCCATTCTCCCAAATCATCCCACCCTCTCCCTCTCCCTCAGAGGCCAAAAGTCCGTTCTATATGTCTGTGTCTCTTTTGTTGTCTCACATACAGGGTCATCCTTACTATCTTTCTAAATTCCATATATATGTGTCAGTATACTGTATTGGTGTTTTTCTTTCTGGCTTACTTCACTCTGTATAATAGGCTCCAGTTTCATCCATCTCATTAGAACTGATTCAAATTTAAGTACCTTTTCTCTGCTCTTCCTCTCTTGAGAGGCTATGATAAGTTCATGAAAGACCTGCTTTCTGTTGTGCAATAACTTTTACAAGATCAGCTTTGCTTGATAATCACATTTCCTTGGAGGATTCTGTGGGTGTTTCTACAGTGCTCACTGATAAACCAAAGCTAGAATTGACTGAAAGTTTGGAGTTTGTCCTAAGAGAGATGTCCAGTTATTAGATGCAGCCCATTTTCATTTCTATTCTTTTTTATTTTAATGTCTCATGAGTGCTGTTAGTTTCCAGTGCTTTATTTTCTGTATAACTTTACTTTTAAATCTGGTCCATTCACGCAATTTATTTTTTGATATCCCATATTGGGCCTATATTTCTATTTATAGCTTATTTCCACCCTAATGACTTCTCTGGGCTTCAGCTTACACTTGCAGTATGTGATATTCTGATATCTGACTCAGCCTGGAACCCAGGATAAATATGATTATCAGTAGGAAGATACATGAAATGGTGAGGAACATAATGAGGTCAACTTAAGATGAAGTGGCCATCAGAAAGAGACATGTAAAGATAAAGGATGTTTGAAATTACAGAGAAGGAGAAATGGCCTGCTAGTAGGCAAGAGTTCCAGGATTGTGACCAAAAGAAAAGATTTCTACTCCATTTTGCTAAAATAAGTTATTAAAATAATTTAATAATGGACTCAACATGTACTGAGGATTCTGTCAGGCCAGTCATGAGACAAGGGAAGAAGAACAATTCTTAAGACACAATTTCTCCTTTCAAGCTGTTTAGGTCTACAGCAAATTACACTAAAACACTAATTCCAAGCATGTTTTCATTTAATCTGGATTTATTCTTTCAGAGTAGTTCTTTGAGGTAGTGCACTGATTAATGCAGAATAAATTGTTTCAAGTACAATGAGGGATTGTTCCCCAAGCTTTCCTATTTGTGAAACCTCAAAGCTACACCACTGATCTTCTGAAATGCTTAATTATCTAAACAAAGTAAATAAACTCACCCAACCAAAAATATGCCTGTGTGTGCAGCTGATGTTCTATGGCTATAAAAAGTCAGACAAAAGTAGTATGAAATCAGAAACACATTATATTGCATTTTATTCACTGATAAAGTGAATGAAGCTAAATGGGTCATAAAAATGTATATCCAGTTTTATAGGGCATGAGGCATACATAGCAGCAAAAATGTCTCTCCTTTCATTTTTGTTTTTACAGTAATTAAAAGTAAGCAACAAGCCCCACAATTATCTGAGTAATTAGACTTTCTCAATTAAAAAAGAATGCTGATAAGATTAGCTTCATTTCTAGGTCACTTTATTTTGTACCATTATTAATTTATATCCAGGTCAGAATCTCACAGCCAGGACTGTGAACTAGACAAGGAGTTCTTAGTTGTTAAGATTGATTTTTTAGGGAAAAAAATCCTTCCAAGCTGAGGAATCAATGGGAAGATGCATTTAAAATAATTAGTACAGTGACTAATGTGTTGTAAACACTCAATAATTATTGATATTAGTGGTTATTATTTTAAACATACTTTAAGTAAATATGGAAATCTCAGAGAACCTACTCTGAAATAAACAAGACTCTTTAAGATTGTTTATGGTGAGAATTAAATATACTTTTTTATGTTCTTATTCTTCTTACTAATCTCATTATTCTTTCATTCATTTAGGGGGAATGATGCTTCCTTTAGGGGACTTAAGGAAAACAGTGATCCAAAAGAAATGGAGATATTTGAAACTTTAGGACAGATTATCCTTTTCATTGAGCAAAACTTCACCTTCCTTTTCAATAAGCATTTAGATACATAAGCGCAAAGCAAAAACAATCTTTTGCAAAGGGTGAATTTCATATGCTTCCCCAAAGAGCCAAATTGTTTCATGCACTCATGTAAAAGTCTATTATAGGGATGGGAGAAGTTACATTCTACAGATTAGCTTCACTTTTATAACCTACTATTACTTTGCAAAAAAAAAAAAAAAANGGGGCAGGAGAAGAAGGGGACAACAGAGGATGAGATGGCTGGATGGCATCACTGACTCGATGGACGTGAGTCTGAGTGAACTCCAGGAGATGGTGATGAACAGGGAGGCCTGGCATGCTGTGATTCATGGGGTCGCAAAGAGTCGGACATGACTGAGCGACTGAACTCAACTGAAAGGGAGTAAGAATTCTCATTGTCAATCATTCTTTAAAATCATAAGTTCTAGCAAAAGAAAAGGATTTTCATCTAGGGTGAGGGGAGAAGTTTCTTGGTACTTCTTGTGATTTATGTTCTGCAGAGATGAGCACTGCACGACTGCTCCCACTGAAGGGGATTCCATGGGCCCCAAAGCTACAGTTCAACAGGCCAGTTAGACCAAGATTGGAGAGCAGAAAGCTCTATGGAAGCTGTATTAATTGTCAACCACTGCTGTAACAAATTACCCAGAACTTAGTGGATTAAAACAACATAAATTATCTTACAGTTAAGTAGATCAGTCTGGCATGGGTCTCATTAGACTAAAGTCAAGTGCCAGCAGGGCTGTGTTCCTCTCTGTAGGCTCTAGGGGAGAATCAGCTTTCTAGTTTTTGCCAGTTTTTAGAAGACTGACTCCTGTAACTCTTGGCTCATGGTCCTTTTCCTCCATCTCCAAAGCTAGTAACAGAGGGTACCGTCTTTGTCAAATGGCATCACACTAATCTACTCCTATGTCACATTTTTAGTATCCATGTAGCTATAGGGTCTACATAGTTAACCCAGCATTATCTTTCTATTTTAAAGTCAGCTAATTATTAAACTATGTGTACCTTATCTTTGACAAAGGAGGCAAAAATATACAATGGAGAAGGGATAGTGTCTTCAACAAGTAGTTCTGGGAAAATTGGTCTGCTCCATATAAAAGAATGAAATTAGAACACTTCCTAATATCAAAAAGTTTAAATAAATTTAAAAACCAAAAATAAACTCAAAATAAATTAAAGATCAAAACATAAGACTAGAAATGATACAACTCTTATTAGAGGAAAACATAGGCAGAACATTCTCTGACTTAAATCACAGCAAGACCTTCTATGACCAACCTCATAGAGTGATGGAAATAAAAATAAACAAATGGGACTTAATGAAACTTAAAAGCTTTTGCACAACAAAGGAAACTATAAGCAAGGTGAAAAGGCAACCCTCAGAATGGGAGAAAATAATAGCAAACAAAACAAGTGACAAAGAATTAATCTTCAACATATACAAGAAGCTCATGCAGTTCAATATCAGAAAAAAACAAACTATCCAATCAAAAAGTGAGCAGAAGACCTAAACCAACATCTCTCCAAAGAAGACATACAGATGGCTAATAACACATGAAAAGATGCTCAGCATCGCTCATTATTAGAGAAATGCAAATAAAAACTACAATGAACCATCATCTCATACCAGTCAAAATGGCCATCAAAAAGTCTACAAACAATAAATGCTGGAGAGGGTGTGGAGAAAAGGGAAACCTCTTACACTGTTGGTGGGAATACAAATTGATATAGCCACTATGGAGAACAATATGGGGATTTTTAAAAATCTAACACTACCATACAATCCAGCAATTCCACTGCTGGGCATATACCCCGAGGAAACCATAGTGGGAAAAGACATATGTACCCCAAAGTTCATTGTAGCACTATTTACAGTAGCTAGGACATGGAAGCAACCCAGATATCCATCAACAGATGAATGGATAAGAAAGTTGGGTTACACATACAAAATGGACTATTACTCAGCTTTAAAAACTAATGCATTTGAGTTGGTTCTAGTGATGTGGACAAACCTAGAGCCTATTATACAAAGTGAAGTAAGTCAGAAAGAGAAAGACATATATTCTATATTAACACACATATATATGGAATCTAGAAAGATGATACTGATGAATCCATTTGCAGGGCAGCAATGGAGACACAGACTTACAGGGCAGACTTGTGGACACAGTTGGGGAGGAGAGGGTGGGATGATTTGAGAGATTATCATTGAAACATATATGTTATTATATGTAAAATAGATAGCCAGTGGGAATTTGCTGTATGAAGCAGAGAACTCAAAGCAGGTACTCTGTGACAACCTAGAGGGGTGGGATGGGGAGGGAGGTGGTTGGGGGGTAAGCTTTAAGAAGAAAGGGATTTATGTACACCTACAGCTGATTCATGTAAATTATGGCAGAAACCATGGCAATATTGTAAAGTAATGATCCCCTAATTAAAATTTTTTAAAAAAAAGAAAAATATAACTTTGTTGTCATGTAGCGTACATATTTATAGTTTCCAGGGATTAGGATGTGGACATCTTTGGGGAGTCATTTTCCTACCTACCACAGGAGGTTTAAACATATAAATCTAAAAATAAAATTCATATTTAGTACCCAGTTCTCACTTGGTCTATGCTATAATTCTGTTCTGGCATCCACAACCATTCAATATCTTTATGGTCACACATTATTTTTGTGAAATGGCTATTGTAGTAAAATTTACTGAATTAAAATGGCCATTTTAAGCCAACTGGTGATGTATGAATTATTTTATTATTCCACTGACAGGCAGCACAGTGGTTCACAAAGTACCAAGAAATTGGGTTTCAAATGAAAGTCATCCTATTCCCCCTCTTTTATTATTGATTTAACTCCATACAAGGGAATTACTGTTGGCTAAGAACCATGAAAAACACTGCTCAAACACAGTGACACATAATATTTATATTCATTTGCTACTGGTTTTTTATGCAGATTTTTGATAGTCACATCAAATAATTCTCCATTGAACATTTCTTTTTTCACGAGAATTTTAAATGTTTTAAAAATTAACTACTTGTTCAAATACATTTTTTAGCATGAGAGTTTGACATTTTTAAAGTTACCTTTTGAAATAAATTATCCACACATTTTATAGATTATTTTTCTCCCATGCAAAAATACTTTTGAGAGAACATTTAAATTCTACATTCCAATTTGTATTTCAGTTTATATATGTTACCACTTTCATTTTTATCTAAGAAATCACTTGTAATATAACTTCTCCTTTATAAGCAGCACATAATTTTCCATATAAATCATGATCTGTACATTTACATGGCTCTCTTCTCATAGTGCATACATTTACCTAAAAAGCAAAGCAGTATGTATTATTTAAGCATATACAGTAATAATAAAACCCATTGAGACAAAGTATGATTCTAATTGGAACAGTCAATATTTACCATGGGAAGTACCAAAAGATTTTTTATAAAATTATATGACTCACATAGAGAGTACTATAGCAACATACTCTCTCATCTCTATCACTGTCAATCCTTCCACCATATATGGAAGTCACAACTACAACTTAGCATTCATCTATCCAACAGAACCATTTACACCTTTAATAAGATGTGCTATTATTTATTTTTAAGTCACATTTGATACTTTAAAATAACCTATCCCCAAATAATGAGTATAATTATCATCTAGCTTGGGGATAAATTATTTTATACTTTTCTTAAAATTATAATCTATATGTAGCTTCTTGTAAATCTAACCTTAGGTCTACAATTTAGGATACTTCATATTTTAATTTTAAAAATCACCTTTACCAGTATTCTGTTCTTTAAACAAAGTAAAATAATCAGGAAAATCTTTTTTCCAACTTAAATAGACAATGAAATAGCCAAGAAAAAGAAGGAAAATATGAGATGGAACCCAAATAATAATGCCAACACTAGGATGCTGACCATTTAGTTGTTTAGTATTACAATTCTTTATATTAATTTAATTAGTAATAAAGTGAATTTAGCCTATCAGTCTGATGATAGCTTATATGATCAATTGTACTTAGAACTTTAAAATTCTGACTTGAGGGATTTCCCTGGCAGTCTAAAGGTTAAAATTCTGTGCGTTCACTGCACAGGGCATGAGTTCAATCTCTGGTCAGGAAACTAAGATCCCTCATGTCACAGCCAAAAAAGAGAAAATCCTGACTTTATCTTTGCACATATTACTAGCCTTGCCTCCATCACTAATCAGCTAATCTAAATCCCATGCCTTCAACAAACAAGTATTGTGCACTTACTAAAAAGCAGTCACTCTTTTAGGCCCTTAAAAGAATTCAGCTGTGAACAAGTCCTAATTATGAGGAAGTCATCTTCTATTAGATGACTGGACAAGTCCAGAATTATCAACAGTATTGGGATAAGCCAGCAGTACTATGGTAAGAACAATTTCCACTGACCCACTGTATCTAAGTCAGAATGAATTCTTTCCAGAGAGTTGAGGAGTTTTCTGTTGCATTGTGTATCATTCATACAACCAATGTTAAACATGAGGAAGACCAATAGTACTGCCTACTCTATTAATATTGTACTAAACAATATTAAATTTAAAAAACCATAAACAATAGAACAGATTTTTGAAGATACATAATTGCACCTTGTATATCATACCCTAATGTAGTAATGTCTTACTCTTACATCCATCACCTAACTCAAATACAAGTGGAAAAACCATTGTAGGTACTAAATAAGTATTTATTATGTGAATAAATGAATAAATTGAGGTACCAACTTGCTCCTACCTATTGCAGTAGTCTCCTTGCCTTCCTAGTGCTTCAGACGGTGTCAGTCCTCTACTGTATGATCAAATTTCTGGCCAGTACCTACCTTGTTGTACTTATTCTCTCTCTCCTTGCATCAAGATCTCCCCATGAATGCACATAAACACACACACAGAAAATAAGGCAGTACTGCTCCCTTTACCTCTCTTACCTCAGAGATTAAACTAGCTGAAACGGAAGAACATTCAACTAAAACTTTTAAGGTGTAAGTAAATATCATCTAAACCACTCTTGAGAAATAAAATTAGATATTTCTGCTGTGCTTTGTCTTTATTCCACAAATAGATCATATTCTCCTCAGAGGATAGCAGATACCTTAATTAATATCTTAATACTTTCAATATTCATGTGGGCTCCCAGATAAGAAAGGAAGATATGTAATTTGCCTAACCCACATTTCAGTTAAATATTGACTAGCAACATAGTAATTAAAAAAATTTTTTTAATATATTTCAAAAAATTATGAAAACAACATTTTCATAAGGTAGATGAAATATAAGACATAAGTTCACAGGTTATGCTCTCCATTAACAGCTATTAATGAAAAATATTTCATTTCTCATATATCCACTTGATATTATTATTAGAAACCACTAGAAGATAAAAGAAAAAAAAGCTGCTCTCAAATGCAGTGTGCATAATATGAAATAACATAAGGACAGATTTAAAACAGGAGACTTGTTTAACATGACCTATGACCGCAGGAGCATGTTATTCTGACAGTAGTTTAAAAAAGTACAAAATCTTTCTGGGGCTCATTTCACTTGGCGGTGAAATGTAGTGTGAAAAAAAAGCACCCAAACAGTTGGAAGAGCAAATGTGAAGGACTTGAAATTGTGTGATACCATCCTAGATGCTGTGCATAAAGGTACTAAGGGTAGAACCAGAATGGAAGCAGAGCTGGCAATTATCTAGTTCTTCCTGTGGTCAAGAGATGACAACTCTGACCTAGAGTGGTGGCTGTAAAGAGGGAGAGACAGTGAAGACTTAGTGATCTATTCTGAAAGTATAACCCACAAGGCATCATGAATGAATTGAAAATTAGGGATAACATGGATTGGTGAAAGGATGATGTATAAATTTTGCTCAGAGCAGCCAAGCAAATAGATGATAGCATCATTTATTGATCTAGGGTAAACTGGAAGAGGGTATCTCTAGGAAGATTATTTGTTCCACTGATCATTTTCATGAAGAACATAATAGTATAGATACTACATAAAAATTGAAGTTATACCCAAGTACAGTTCACANTAAATTTTGCTCAGAGCAGCCAAGCAAATAGATGATAGCATCATTTATTGATCTAGGGTAAACTGGAAGAGGGTATCTCTAGGAAGATTATTTGTTCCACTGATCATTTTCATGAAGAACATAATAGTATAGATACTACATAAAAATTGAAGTTATACCCAAGTACAGTTCACAATAAAATTACACTTGAAACAAGTTTTAATGGTGAAATTGAAAGTTGATGGAATATTTCACTACAAATATTTATAATACTTCATTTTATCCATGTTTAAAGCTGTTTAAATTACCAACTTCAAGTCATTTGAAAGGCTGATTTATTATTACAAAGATTCCTGTTCCATGCTTTTACTATCAATGCAGACATGGTCGATTCAAGGAGAAAAAAAGAACACAGTGAACTCATCCATGTGTTTAGAGGACAAATTAAATCATCTTTTAAATAGTCCCAGGATGGTCTCAGTCATTAAAGAGCAGAAGGCTAATAAAACAACTGTTCCCACTAAACCCTTTTCTAAGTTTTATACTTAGACGTCCTCCCTTATATATTTTATAGTCAATATATGTTAACTTTATAGAGAAGCATCTCCTCTATAGCTCTCAAAAAGGTTAAGAATCAAAGGTGTATTATAGGCCAATTTCTTTTCTCCATGTTGACTTTAAAATAGTCTACAGAGCTTTTTCTCAGGTTGGAGGTGATTCATCTTACTAGGTTCAACTTTTAAAAAACCCCTGTTCAAACCTATGAGTATCTGTCATGTGTGCATGGAGGTGCACATGTGCAGATTCACAATGACTTTTGCCGAAGTAAGCTGGCATCAATCCTAAAGAACAGGTTTAAACAAATGTCAAAAAAATTCCAGAATATTTTATCAGAAATAACAGGTATTAAAAAGAAAGCAGTATCTACCAAACCTCATTCAAAATGATGAAAGAGTTTATTACTTAAGAAATCAATGGACTTTGAAAGAAATAAGGAAACAGAACAGCAGGTGAGGCTCCTGCTCCAAAATCACCTTCTCTGTTTATAGATTGTTGTATTTAATTCTAGAGAATAAAAATAAGGAAGCAGAGCAAGGACAACTATACCAATCAGGTGGATTTTAATTTATTCAATATTCTACCTAAAAGATTATGATACATCCACATTTTCACTGGACATAGACATATATTAGAAGGGCATATTTAAATATGCCTCGAGCATGTTTAAATACTTTTAAAAATATTCTACTATATGTTATGACCAACCTAGAGAGCATATTAAAAAGCAGAGACATTACTTTGCCAACAAAGGTCCATCTAGTCAAGGCTATGGTTTTTCCTGTGGTCATGTATGGATGTGAGAGTTGAACTGTGAAGAAAGCTGAGCACTGAAGAATTGATGCTTTTGAACTGTGGTATTGGAGAAGACTCTTGAGAATCCCTTGGACTGCAAGGAGATCCAACCAGTTCATCCTAAAGGAGATCAGCCCTGGGTGTTCATTGGAAGGACTGATGCTGAGGCTGAAACTCCAATACTTTGGCCACCTCATGAGAAGAGTTGACTCATTGGAAAAGACACTGATGCTGGGAAGGATTGGGGGCAGGAGAAGGGGATGACAGAGGATGAGATGGCTGGATGGCATCACTGACTCGATGGACATGAGTTTGGGTAAACTCTGGGAGTTGGTGATGGACAGGGAGGCCTGGTGTGCTGCGATTCATGGGGTCACAAAGAATCGGACATGACTGAGCGACTGAACTGAACTGACTACATGTAACAATTTGTGTGGATGCGGTCACATTCTGTCATGTATAATAATTACCCATGTACTTCCTTGTTGGCCCATATTGAATTATCCATTCCTTGGAAGAGTCTATACTTTTTCTTTTTTATACATGTGGAGTATACAACACCCTTTCTTATGTAAAGTTGTAAATCAATAAGAGTTTGATGACTTAAAGTGAATTTCTACTTGATAAAATAATGACCCCAAGGCAAATAAATTTTAAAAGCTTCTTTAGTGTCTGAGACAAATTACAATGTCAGAAATAGAAGTAGAAGCTTCAAGATCACTAGATTACTAGTGGTGCGGGTAGATATACTCATTGGAAAAACAAAATCCAAGTCTATCTAGCTACTTGTCCAACATTTGAGCTCTATAAAATAATCCTTTTTTTTTTCCATTTTTAGATTCATCTATATACAGTCAACCTAGTAAAAGAATTGCTCTATAATAATGCTGGAATTGGCTGGAATTGGCAACCAATGTTCAGGTTCTGACAGTAAAGTCTAATGTCAAAAGTTTCCATTTCTTCTGCAAGATTAAAGTTCTCAGAATTATTATGGTTTTTAAGGGCCTCTTGATCAATCCCAGAAAAAAGTACTTTAAAAAAATGAAAGCATTCCTTCAAGCACTGGCTGTGTGTGTATGCTTAGTCACTAGTTACCTTACCAGTATATATTAGGACTAAAGTGAATGTGGAAGTTATCATTTTTCCTTTTGCAACATTTTTTGCTTAAAATATATGCTTCCACTTACTATGAATGCACAGACACACAGATACTATCATTTAATAGAAACTCTGCATCATATCCCTGGAGGAGGGCATGGCAACCCACTCCAGTATCCTTGCCTGGAGAATCCCCATGGACAGAGGAGCCTGGTGGGCTACAGTCCATGGGGTTGCAAAGAGTTGGACACAACTGAGTGAATAACACTCACACATTCACACTTTCACTGCATCATATGTTACTAAAATCTTGCTGCAAATATTATAAACCATCAGATTTACTTGTGTCATGACAAAGTGAAGATTAATTTATCTTCTAGTTTCTTAATATTCTATACTTTATGGTTTTTCCTCATTCTTCATATGCACTTTTTAATGTTTCAGTGGAAGGAAAGCTGAAGATAAAATAGTGCAGAGAAAATTACATATATTTATTTAATTTTTTAATCCAGGAGCTTATACCTTACTAATTTTGATACTTGCTATATTGTGAAGTGGGTGGGATTTGTCCTTATTTTTAGCCTTTTGAAACCCACTTCTTGAACAGAGGTTCTCCAAATACCCAAGTGCTCAATGATTCTTATTATTCGAGGCTAGTTTTTCCCCACTTCCTGCTACATATGCTCAGTCTTCCTTTGGTTAGCAACAACTACACCATTATCACGGTCTACTATTACGTTCTGGGTGATATGAGGTACATTTATCAAGGGCTCCACCACATACTCTTGCCTACTGAATAGCATTAATTTTAAATAAAACAGTTCTCAAGAGATCACAAAAGAGCCACTCCTTTTCCTGAGGCATATACATGGATTCATTCCACTTTAAATGCTTTCACCTATAGCACCTCTACTGATAGAACACTAATGAAACCATTTCTAAAACACTTTTCCAAAGTGCTCACTTGTCCAGCTGCTTCTATACAGACCCAAGTTCTCAACTGACTCAAGTAATATATCCACACAAAGAATTGTGCCACACAGAGAAACTTAGATATTCAAGTCTAGGTAAAATGTACATATTTATTTAGTCCTTCTTAGGACTCTTTCTCTCCTTGTCTCTCCCTCTCTTTTTGCTAACTGATATTTTACAGGGTAGATAAGAAATGTTTACATCACAAACCAATGAGGAAATATTTGAGATANATCTCCCTCAGAGAATACTAAAATGTACATATTTATTTAGTCCTTCTTAGGACTCTTTCTCTCCTTGTCTCTCCCTCTCTTTTTGCTAACTGATATTTTACAGGGTAGATAAGAAATGTTTACATCACAAACCAATGAGGAAATATTTGAGATAGATGGTTTGGCATACCTTAATTGATGCTTTTGCCATCTAGAGTTAACAAGAGACAGAAAAGAAGGGTATATATTCATAACTGGTTAGTGTTTCCCTTTGTTAACTCTAGTGTGGCTTGGATAGGATCCCAAACTCGCAAGATTTGTAAACATATTTCCATTTTGATTATTTTAGTATTCTCTGAGGGAGATATCATAGTATAGACATGGAATCCAGTATCTCTCTTAGTCTGGACTCCCATTTGTATGACTTTTTACATTTATTTCTAGTACATTTGGAAGCAACTGATTGATGTCCCTCTATTTTCAAAGAAAGTCAATTAGGTCTGTAATAATCAATGCAAAGGAAAAAAATCAGGGAGGAATACAGAAATATTCTGCATTACAACTATTTTCTGTAGTAGTTATAAGCAGGGACTCTCATCTCCAACCAATGAGCTGAAAGATGTGGATAAGTTTCTTAAGCTCTTGTAAGCTCTTCTTAAGTTTCTTAAGCAGTTGTAAATGGTCATCGTAATAGTGTCCTCTTCCTGAGGTTGTCATGGGAATGAAATAAAATTATACTTATAAAATGTTAATTACTGTGCCCACCCCTTATAAATGCTCAGTAAACATTACACCAGAGCACATCAACATTCCCATACAAAGGCTACTCTGGGTTTCAGAAGACAAAAACGATCCTTAGATTCTTGGGAACCAGTTCAACCACCCACACGTCATTAAATAAAGTTATGGTTGCAGATGGAAAACTGTAATTTCGCAAGTGTGCTAATCAGCACCTGACAAATACCATGACAATTATAGGAAACATGATTATAATTATGAACCAGTCTTAAGGAGACTTGAAAATCTTTAGTGTAATCAAGTCTCTGTATGTGTGCATGTGTACATGTGTGTGTGCCATGTGTGTGCAATACCACCACTGATGAATTCAAGATGTAGTTTAAGTTTGCTGTGAAGTATTAGATAATATTCTGGAACTCAAGGATGTCAAGGGCTATGATCCAGAAATCAAGCTGTGAACCAGAAAATCTCTTGATCAGGAAACTGGAATGAGTGGGAAGTTCACAGGAAAAACAGGAAGATTTAACATGGGGAATTATTTAATACAGGGAAAAGTCAGCATTTATCCTGGAGGAAAGCAAAGTAATTAGGAAGATCAGCTCTCTCTAATCAAGACAATTTATAGGAATACAACGTGAAGTAACATTTAATTTCCTCAAAATTCCAGACACTTGACACATGTTTTAGCTGCTATTTCCAAATGCTTGTGCATGTGTACTAAGTCACTTCAGTTGTGTCTGACTCTTTGCGACCCTATGGGCTGTAGCCCACCAGGTTCCTCTGTCCATGGGATTTTCCAGGCAAGAATACTGGAGAGGGTTGCTTGCCATGCCCTCCTCCAGGGGACCTTCCTGACCCAGGAATTGAACCCATATCTTTTATGTCTCCTGCATTGGCAGGCAGGTTCTTTACCACTAGCACCAGGTATTGTTTAACTGATGGGAACCAGGCAGTGCAGAGGTAAAGAATTCGCCTGCCAAGGCAGATGCAAGAGACATGGGTTAGATCCCTGGGTCGGGAGATTCCCTGTGGAAAGAAATGGTAACCCACTCCAGTATTCTTGCCTAGACAATCCGATGGCTACAGTCCATGGGATTGCAAAAGAGTCAGACAGGACTAAGCACATAAACACATTATTCAACTTAATCCTTACAGTAACTCTATTAGGTAGATACCTATTCAACTTTGCACAATGAGCAAAACCAAGGCTCAGAAAATTTCCCAGCACCATATAAATAATTAAATGCAAAAATTGGATTTCAACCCAAGACTATTTAACTCTAGGAATAAAAGGTTAAAATCAGGTCTAAGCTTTCCTGGGAAAATGACTGGAGAATTGTGTTTTCCAAGAACTAGGGAGCTGAGATAATTGGTAAAGTTATGCCTCTTTTGTTGGCTAGGTATGACTGCTCTTAGGCTAGTGAGGAGGGGCTGTCTACTGACATGCAGGCCTTTATCCTCTGTTAGCAAAATGACTGTCATTATTAGTGGGAAATCATGGACAGAGCTTCCTCATGTCAAGTGGCCCACATGAACCCTAGCTCTTACCCCATGGGCATAAGGTGCAAATGTGTGTACTCTGGGTGCTTCTGGGCCACTCAATGTCATAAAGATTCCAGCTTATCTCTTGCCTTGTATCCTTCTATACAGCTAAGTCAACATAGTATTAGACTGAATTCCATTGCATCTGTGAGTGAAATTGCCAATTTGATCCCCTCCCAACCACAGTGATACTACAGACTCCAATGACTGATCTATATTGTCACTAAAAGTCATATATTTGGCTGAAAAACAGATTGCTTAGTAAAACTAATCCTAGATAAATGGCTTGTGATTAAAGTCAATCTATTTCTGCCATTAATATTAGAGATCATGAAGTTAACTACAGCTGTTTCCCTCTTTTAAATGGATTTATAGGATCACAGACTTGTCCTGTGAAAAAATTATTTCACTGCTACTTTTAAATAGTTTTTTCCTTTTCTTTTCCCTTTGTTATTATTTAAAAATTCCTCTGGAATAAGAGGCTTTATCCGCTGTGCCAACGAAAGAGACATTTACTAGCTGAAAAAGGGCTCACCAAACCCTTGATGAAAAGGCACAGAGACACTAATTAGGATCAAAATGAAAGAGGAAGAGCATAAAGGACAAATAAATAAAAGGACAGAGAGCCAGGTTCGACCTCCACACATAGGTTGTCTGGGACAAGCCTTTGGTGGAATCAGTGTGTGCGTGAGAGCGTCATTCTATCACAAATACGTCCATGAAGTAATAAACAGAAAGGATGGAGAGAGCGAGCGAGCTGTGTGGACAGCAGATAAGGTAAGTCCCTTAATCCTAAAAGAGAATGTTTTTGGTAGCCAGTCTTACGTGACAGCTAGTCTATTTCTATTTTATCTGGTGGACAAACCATTTCTCATTAACGACAGGACTGTTAGCAATAAGTAATGCTCCAATAATTGAAGATTTGAAGAGCAGGCTTAGTCACCTCTTGAGGAAGAAAATGCTAGAAATCTTTTTAAAACCCTGGTACAACAGATTCTGGGTTTTATCCTCTAAAAAGACTTATCTACAGAAACCATTGTTCTATTGCAACTACTTTTACCTTAGTTGTATGACAGTCTCACCTGATGAGCTTTTAAAAACGTCTGATGTCAGGGCCCAACAATGACAAAAAAATAATAAAAAAATATAAAAAAAATATCAGCTCTAATCTCAATGTTTTCATAAGTCTCCCCCAGGTGATTTTACTGAGCAACCCCATTGGAAAGAATATCAAGTTTGAGGAAAGGGAAAACTGAATTTGATTTTTGCACATCTTTCTATTGGCTGGGTGATCCTGGTCTTAGTAAAGCCCTCTAAGCCTCAGTTTTTCCATCTATAAAATAAAGATAAACTGCCGAAGAACTACTGTACAAAACAAATGTGAGGCTCCTAAAACATGGTTGTCTTACTGAATTTTTAGTTAGAATTTACCCCAAAGAACTTTGTATATTTGAATTTATATCACTAGCGATAAATAAGAAAATTATTTTTTAGGGAAAACAATACTTTGAGTTCAGGTAGAAACTTTTCAGCAATGTTTTTTAAAATCTCACAAGAATAATACTGCAGAACAATTGATTATTTGTAAAAAGTAAAAACACTGGATTTCAACCAACTTATTAAATTTTAATAATACATAACTTCCCCAATCACTTAATAGCTGTTTCAGTTTTCTCATCTCTCAAGGAGATAGCATATGACCCACTAACTCCACAAGTTTACCATAAGCAAATAAATATAAAAGTATACTATATTATTTTTAAGTATAATCACAAGACTACACTTAAGCCTTTTGATTATATAATTCTTTATAATAATTAAATTCCATTTTAATGAGAATTATCCTGTTATAAAAATTAAATGGCATCCACCAAGACT
>SJYV01009282.1:124830-141260 GCA_006410875.1 Neotragus pygmaeus | reverse complement strand
TGTGTGTGTGTGTGTGTGTGTGTGTGTGTATTTAGGCCAATTTGGCTGCTTAGTGCTGGTTGTTATTCTCAGAGTTTGAGTGTTATCTTTGTTTTGGAAGCTGTCTTCTTCCCAGGTGGCTTAGTGGTAAAGAATCATACTGCAATGAAGGAGACATGAGTTTGATCCCTGGGTCAGGAAGAGCCTCTGGAGGAGGAAATGGCAACCCACTCCAGGATTCTGACCCGGAAAATCCCACAGACAGAGGAGTCTGGTGGGCTACAGTCCATGGGGTCTCAAAGAGTCAGACACGCCTGAATACACACATCCCCTTCCCTGGGACAGTCTTCAGGATCCTCTTTCAAGTTTAAAGCTTAAAACTCTTAGCTGTATCTCAACACTCCTAGTTTTTTCAGAAATCTCTAAACCTCCCTCTGCCTCCTCTCATATTTCCCAATATCAAGTCCTGGCATTTTTGTCTCAGAAATGGTTCTTAAATGCATGCTCTGCTCCCCATTAGGATAGGCATGACCCCAGTTCAGACCCTTACCATCTCTTATCTGCACCAGTTTCCTGCATCGTCTCCTGACTCAGTAAGTCTTTCTTCACCTTGCCGCCAGGGTGACATTCCCAGGACACACATTTGATTGAAGCATTTCCCTGCTGACATCATCCCTGGTCTTAGTAAAGCCCTCTAAGCCTCAGTTTTTCCATCTATAAAATAAAGATAAACTGCCGAAGAACTACTGTACAAAACAAATGTGAGGCTCCTAAAACATGGTTGTCTTACTGAATTTTTAGTTAGAATTTACCCCAAAGAACTTTGTATATTTGAATTTATATCACTAGCGATAAATAAGAAAATTATTTTTTAGGGAAAACAATACTTTGAGTTCAGGTAGAAACTTTTCAGCAATGTTTTTTAAAATCTCACAAGAATAATACTGCAGAACAATTGATTATTTGTAAAAAGTAAAAACACTGGATTTCAACCAACTTATTAAATTTTAATAATACATAACTTCCCCAATCACTTAATAGCTGTTTCAGTTTTCTCATCTCTCAAGGAGATAGCATATGACCCACTAACTCCACAAGTTTACCATAAGCAAATAAATATAAAAGTATACTATATTATTTTTAAGTATAATCACAAGACTACACTTAAGCCTTTTGATTATATAATTCTTTATAATAATTAAATTCCATTTTAATGAGAATTATCCTGTTATAAAAATTAAATGGCATCCACCAAGACTCTAGTTCATTACTATTTTATCCAAATACCATTGCAACTAATATAGTTTCATTTTTATTTCATATTCCAGCTGTTAAATAGCCCATGCATTTTTATATAGAGATATGATCTAATCAGAAAACATATGTCAATCTGATACCTATTTTTCTTAGCACTCAGCTTTTAGGTTTTCAGATATTCATTTGAAAGTTCTATGATACCATCTATTTTTTTAATCAAACACAGCTAATTCCATTTTGAAAACTGTGAAATGAACAAAAATATCCCAACTATAAGGAACATATGCTTTACTTTCAAACATCATCACTGATTTTATTAAAATCACATATAAATTTCAAAACTATTTATGCTATTTTATTATTATTTTCTATAATCATTTGAATATTTAAAATGTTTTTAATTAACTCTACATTGTCCCATGATAAATAAGAAATACAAATAACAAAAAACCTTTACTCATAATTGCTACTATCTCATTTATTAGATATGTCTTATTAAAATCAATAACAAAGGAACAAGTTTTGTTTAATATATTTCCTTAACAGACTAATGGACTCCTAGTGATGACATACCTGGGGACACCATCCACAAAATATCTACTGTATGTCATTCAGCACTGGAACATGGTGGACATATTCTCCAACTGTTTAAACAATCTATAGATGGCCTGTCAGTCATTCAATATTATTTACTGTGACTGCATAGGCATAGGATGTTATGTTTGCCCCACTTAAATAAGGTGAAAGTCGTTCATTCATGTCCAACTCTTTGCGACACCATGGGCTATACATCCATGGAACTCTCCAGGCCAAAATGCTGGAGTGGGTAGCTGTTCCCTTCTCCAGGGTATCGTCCCAACCCAGAGATCGAACCCAGATCTCTGGCATTGCAGGCAGATTCTTTACCAGCTGAGCCACCAGGGAAGCCCCTACTTAAATAAAAACTAGTTGTAAAAACCATTGGTAAAGTAATTAAAAAGAGATTCTTGGTAACATAGACAAGGATTATATTCAAACACTTCTGAACAAATTTGGTAAAGACACTCATCCAGGATGAAAACCTTAAATCACATGATTAGATTATATGTAATTATTTAAGTTCCACAACCTAGCAAGAAACTATATTACTTCAGTATGTGTTCAGTCACTGAGTTGTATCCGACTCTTCACTACCCCATGGGTTGTAGCACACCAGGCTCTTCTGTTCATGAGATTTTTCAGACAAGAATACTGGACTGGGTTGCCATTTCCTTCTACAGAGGATCTTCCTGACCCAGGGATTGAACCTGGGTCTCTTGTGTTTCCTGCATTGGCAGGCAGTCTTTACCACTGAGCCACCTGGGAAGCCCACTGCTTAACAATGAATAATATTCCTTTTAACAAACTCCTAACAGAGATTAAAAATATATATAAATTGGCTGACCATTTTCCATAAGGTCAAAATTGTGATGAATTTAAAAAGAACATAAAAATGAGTGGAAAATACTTAAAGGGTAAATTCAGGCCATGTACACACACTGCCTTTTTAATATTTTGTAAGTTTCTTTATTGTCTAAATGGTTGAATTTGGGACGGTTGGATTCAATTATTTCAGTCATCCAAGCAACTGAAATGGATTAATAGAACAAGAATCACTTCAATTTATTAGTGATTCGTTCAAACTGTCCTGAAAATATTCATTTGCTAGGTTACCTGAACTGAGAATAAAGGTAGATGATAGGATATCAAAAATAAACATGAGATTAATTCTCTCTTTCTCTTCCCCTCTCCCTCTCTCTCTGTCTCATATGCTTTGTTAGCATTTCAGGTTACTGGAAGCTATATAGTAACATAACCATTTTTAAAATTTCTGTTGCAATAAGCAATTTGAAAGTTCTTGATCAGGAAACAGATCACTACAGTAATACCTTAATGTTAGTATACATATATATCTCTATCACAATATTAATGCAGTATCTTTAGCCTCATTTATATGTTAACATTTATTTACTATTATTGGAACCTTTTTACCCACATAGAAAGTTTTCATCTATTTATTTTGCTATGTATTACAAAGTACTGCCTCCCTGCCCCTTAAAGATCTTTCTTCTATAGTAGCAATGATAAATTTGAGGATGCCTCCAGATACTCAGCTAAAGTAATCATAACTCAAATGCATTAAATTATATTAAAGTGGCAATAGACAGTCAAAGCTAATTATGCAATGTGTCTGCCCACAGAAAACAGAAGTGTAAAAAAGGAAGGTTCAGGATAAAAAAGCCTAAAAATACTCAAGAATATTCTAATAAGCACCCTTACTCTAATGATATGCAGGCTAGAAATATGTTAATGACATTTCTCTGGACTTCAACACTGGCCATCAGTTTTTCTAATTATGTGTTAATGCTAGTTTCTGTTCTAATCAATGCTAATCAAAGTGTATATTTAAATTATTTAACACAATATTTCCCAAATTCCTTTACTAAAACATTGTGCTGAATATGCATTAAGCAAATAAGATGACAACACTAAATCTGATGTTGCCCATTCCTTTGCCAATACAATAATGCCATCTCTAATTTACTCATTTCAACTGCAATCTACTCAAGTTCAAAATTAAAAAAATATTTTCATTATTATTACTTAACACTATTAAATGATATAATTCAGCTCTAATGATCAAATTTTAATGCTTCCTTTACAGGATGCTTGGGGCTGGTGTACGGGGATGATCCAGAGAGATTATATGGGGTGGGAGGTGGGAGGGGGTTCAGGATTGGGAACTCATGTACACCCATGGCTTATTCATGTCAATGTAGGCAAAACCAATACAGTATTGTAAAGCAAAATAAAGTAAAAATAAAAATTTAAAAAAAAAAGAAACCCTGGAAAAACTGGTCTGTTGATATAATAGGCTTCCCTGGTGGCTCAGAGGGTAAAGCATCTCTCTGCAGTGCAGGAGATCTGGGTTTGATCCCTGGATTGGGAAGATCCCGTGGAGAAGGAAATGGCAACCCACTCCAGTACTCTTGCCTGGAAAATTCCATGGACTGAGGAGACTGGTGGGCTACAGTCCTTGGGGTCGCAAAGAGTCGAACACGACCGAGTAACTTCACTTTCACTTTCTTTCACTCTGTTATTATTGTATCTGTAAAAGCAGTTGATGATATTTTCTATTTTCCATAGCAAAATAGGTAGACTAAGAACTGTCATCTAAAAAACTTGAGATTTCCTATTAGATAATTACAATTTATAATATCTCTAAAACCACTCTGCCAGAGATAACAATATTAATCAGTAATACAAAACAATACAAAAGAATACATATATTTTGTTGCTTTGCCATCAAAAAGGCAATGGCCATTTTAATTCAATATGTACTATTAAGATACTTTAATATATGGGGGAAAAGAACATTTTGCACTGCAGAGAGTTTGGCAGTAAAGCGTGTTATATATTTACAATAATAACTTCTACTTGAAATGTTATACACATAAGGAACACCAGTATATTTCAACCTCATTACATTCTCTGAAAACCAAGGTATTCCACAATGGGTTCTAGAAAAAAACTCAATCTAAATGATATGAAATGAGTGTGCCTGTCCATAAAAAGCTCCTGTTATTTACATCAACAAGATCCATCTGAGTTAGTTTTCTCTTTCCACTTTAGCTTAGTGTAAATTATTTTTTAGCATTCTTATTGTTAATGGTATCAAAATGTGATGAATGGAACAAGGATTAAAAAAAAAAAAAGCACACTACTTGCTCAAACCACTTAAAAAGAAGTCTTAAGGACTTTCTTTTACAACAAAAGCTATATATCTTCTCTTGATTACTTTCTGAAGACTAATCAACTGCATGCAGGTCAAGTGAAGTCAGAGACCATTCATTCAGGAAGAAAACTTTCAAAAAGCAGAGCTAATTCTTTGAAAAGTAGACTCTAAAAGCAACTCAAGAGTGATGCACAGATTAGCCAGGCAGAAAATAGAATCTATGTCACCATCCTCACCCTGGGAAAATGAAGTGGATTAAAACCAAACTAATTGGCTTGTTAATGTCATTTTGAGGTCATAAATATTTCTTGAAAGCCCTAGTGTTCTTCAAATTTTACTCTTGTCATTCATTTTTCATTCTAAAGTCAGTCCGGTAAACCATGGATGATGTGAGCATCATCTTGAACATCCCAGATGGAAATGACTTACTATAGTCAAAAGTCATCTAGAACCGGCACATATTTTTATCCCCGATTTTGTTTATTTCTTTAAGAAGAGCATCTTCACTTTGCTATTCACAAGGAAAAGCTGACAAAGCATTCTCTTAATGCATAAAGTATTGTGTGGATCTGCAAACAAACCAATTTGTTTGAAACTCAGGGAAGCAAACAATGCATATGAAACCCACAAAGCACTACTGTGTGTGTCTTATAGGGAAATCATAAGAGAAAGTGAATCGAATGACTCACAATAGGATATGTTCGGAAGGAGATAAACCTTTTATATCTATGAGCATTAAGACGCATAAAGTATTAAATAATTTTACCTTAGTAGTACTTATTTTTGCATATGTTAACATTTAAACTACTAGAAACAGCTCTTGAAATTGGTTATGCTAATGCCTATTGCTACTCATTTTAAAAGGCAATTCCACTTAAAGCTAAACCTCAGGCCTCAAAACAACAGTTAAGGTCAAACGAAGCATACCAAAGTCGATATACACAATATATGAAAAGCTCCAAATTATATTTCAATGACTTGTTTAATTTGTAAATCAACCCAATCAACAAAGCATATGTTTAAAATTCTAAAGACATTTTTGGGTAGGTATTTCTTTAAACCAAATGTAACTTCAATCCCCCAATAATAAATATCTCCCCAAATGTAAGGCTGCATGTTTCATTAGCCTCCTAAGGGGCATATTAGATATGAAAAGAACATTGCTTTGAAGAATAGCCGAAATCATCATGTATAAGCTAAAGAACCAATATGTGGTTAAATAAAAATATGAACTTCTGAAAGGTAATTACTATATAGGGCATGCAAGAAGTCTATGAGTCTGCCAGTGTGTTAGGGAAATACACAAACATACATTAAAAAATTATAGGTCAATGTATTTTCAAGAGATGATATCAATGATAATTAAAAGAAAAAATTACCTAAATCATAAGGATTTTTATTTTCTAATTAGTTAATTGCAAAGACAGAANTTTATGTATGTTTGTGTATTTCCCTAATACACAAACATACATTAAAAAATTATAGGTCAATGTATTTTCAAGAGATGATATCAATGATAATTAAAAGAAAAAATTACCTAAATCATAAGGATTTTTATTTTCTAATTAGTTAATTGCAAAGACAGAATAGTATCTCTTACAATCTAAGACTTAAGTCTTTGAATGCACATTTGATTATTTCCCTAACACACTGGCGGGAGCTGATAGCTAAAAAATGTTAAGGTTTATACTTAATTTTTACCTTATTGAAATCCATTAAAAAAAACTTTAATAAACCATTTTAGGAAATGGAATGCTCTTTGACTTGGAAGGGAGTCCTAAACAGCAAAAGTTTTCAGATTCAAGAGTTCATTGGCAAAATGAAACTATAACCAGTGGTTTGATCTTCATTAATCAGCTTATATTTCATACTGTGTTTGGTTGACTTCAAATTGTCAGGTTTGAGGTATTTTTTCCCTCTGTTTTAAAATTTATTTATTTTTAATTGGAGGGTAATTTCTTCACTGTGTTGAGGGTGTTCCTACAAGCCTATATGATGTGCATTTCCATACATACTTGCCACTTAGGACTATGGAATTGGGCATATCAGGCTCTTTTATGCTATAAAATGCATTATTTAACTTCCTTTTTCTGATTATAGGCATATCAATCTACTTTCTGATTATGATGTGGATGTCTATTCTGGATATGCTTACTTCACTATTCAAAGGAGGACTTAGAGATCAAAAGCCATTTTATAACTCAACAAGGAAAAGATCTATTTTAAACTTACTATTTTATGAAAGGAGAGGGCACACACAAGAATAACTTGAGCATGTATCTCAGACAAAAGAAACGACCATATGCAGATTTAACAACAACAACAAAAAACTCCAAAACTATTAACAGGCTTATCCTTCAGGTTCACATACTATAGCTCTCATTCTCAGGGACTAGAGTTCATATTTTCATTGTGTCTGCATCTCTACCACACTGGAGTATAAAAAAAAACACATATATCGGTACTAGGAGTTAATAGTGAGGTAACCCTCCCTCATCTTGCAAGACAGGAAATATGATTGATACAATTTCTCCCTTAGAGCTAAACCGAGACTCAAAGGACACTGACCATCTATTGAAGCAATAAGAAGAGGTTAGAGGTATGTATTATCTAAAGGAGAGGAAACATTTCTAGTGTACTTAATCTGATTCAAACTTCACAAACACATTTGCATTGCTATAATCTTCCCTTCTGAAGTCCATATACATGGGTCAATTAGATATGATTATTCTGGTTCTTGTGATTGTTACATATCTCATTTATGATATCTGAGCTTCCGTTTTGATTATGTCCTTTTTTTAACATCTTGTTTTGTTTAAAATTAACTCCCCCACCACTATGGGTCTGCCATGAATAAGATAAGGCAATCAGGTTTCTGGGTCTGTAACACTAAGTAATAGATTCTGGTTGATGATAAATTCACCAGTGAAAGGCTACCCTCTGAGTTATTTTGGAACTTTTCTTGATGGGACCCATGATCACCACTCAAGGATCTCCTGATTTGGGATTGATTCAATATTCCCAAGACAGAAGAATTATATAACCCTACTCAAATATCATCTTGAATTATTAATATATCACAGATAATCAATCCCACTGATATAGCTTCTCCAACTTCTGGGTTTAGAGTGTGGTAAAGCCTCAGTAAAGAGAATATAGCTTGCAATTTCAAAGAAGTTGGCAGATTAAAAAGTGCTTCATAGGCTAGAAGAAAAGCAGAGGTCAGGAATTATTATCCCTCTAATCCACATGTTTGTAGATATGACTATGTAGCACCAAACATAAGGATGGAATTTATTTAAGTGTAATATTATAAAAATACAGTAGTAGCAGTGTTAGTTGCTCAGTCATGTCCAACTCTTTGCAATCCCATGGACTGTAACCTGCCAGACTCCTCTGTCCGTGGGATTCTCCAGGGAGGAATACTGAAGTGGACTGCCATTCCCTTTTCCAGAGGATCTTCCTGACCCAGGGATCGAACCTGGGTCTCCTGCATTGCAGGCAGATTCTTTACCGTTTGAGCTATAGGGAAGACTCCATAAATACAGTGCTCCCCATCAATTAAAGAAGCAGAAAACGAATAACTATTCAAACAGTGACCAATTACAACAGAATCAGCACCAGGAAAAGATTCCCTGATTTAAACAGTAAATCATGTTGCCTTTTATACAGTATATGAATGAAAGTGCCAAGAGTAGCTAATTAATTACAGCCGATTAGTGCATCAAATCTCTTGGTACAAAAATCAAAACATGAACTTTTAATAATTATTTGGAATCAGTGTACTCTAAACATAGTATACTTCATCTGTGAAACATATACATTCTAAAGGCTTGTGTCTTTTTCTAAAGTTTTATATTTTAGTTTCAGATATTAGGATTTGAGAACTAAGATATATGACGATTCATAACACATTTCAGGAAGGCAGAACATTTTAAATACACCTGGAATACAGAAAAACACAATGCACAGTTTCTAGTTTGTGCTTAGTTTTTGAAAATGTGAAGTCTGAGATGATAAACTTTAAATTGCACTAAAAACAGTAGCAGTTTAGAAATGTACCAACCTTCAGGATCCAGTAGTTTCTCTATGCCTAATTGATATTTGGCAACGTTGAATGCATGTTCCAGTCGTTGTGTGGCTGACTGCTGGCAAACCACACTATTCCAATCAAACAGGTCTGGCCTGAAACACATACAAATATAAAGACAAATATAAACTGATTGAAAATGTTTCATGAGATTCACTTCAATTCTGATTGTTGATTGGCAGACAACCCATGCCCACATTCCTTAAGAGGTGAATGTTACTCTTCAGTACTCTTCAATGACAGTTCTCATTCAAACCAGGCACAATTATGATAGAAGATCCAGAAGAAAACAAAGTAGAATTGATTCTATCTTATTCAAGCAACAAAAATGTGTTCATCTCATCCAATCTCATGGATTTAAAGACCAGCCATTTGTTGGTATCTTCTAATTCTATAAGCCCTGCCCAGATCTCTTGCCTGAACTTCAGCTCTAGATCCATCTGCTTACTCAATATCTCTACTGAGAGTCATGGCAAGACTCAAGTGTTCAAAAGTGACCTTCCGATATTCATCACCATCGCAATACCCCACCTCACCTACTTGTCTTATAGTTCTCCCTTCCTCAACAATCAATAACAAGGTCAAACTTGTGGTGCTCAAGAGAAACTTGGGGTCAACTTTAATGACTCTTTCACCCTCACAGAACACTTAGTTGGAAATATATCCAGCATTTGGCCACTTCACACTATCCTCACTGCTACTACAGTAATCCAACCCCCCCTCGCAGCCTGCACAGATCACTCCATCAGCTTTCTAACTGCTTCCCTCTTCCCACCCTCACGCTTGTTAATCTATTCTCAGCAGAGTTGTTGCAGTGATCTGGTAAACTGTTTCATAACCTTCTCAAATCCCTCCTATCGGGGGAGTAAACTTCATTAACTGTGACCTACAAGACCCTACATGGTCTGGCTCCCCATTAACTCTCTGATTTTATTTCTTGCCTCCTTCCTCATGTCTCTCAGACAAGCTAGATCATTTCCCGCATATGCACTTGCTGTTCCCTATGCCTGGAATTCTATTCCCCTAGACATTGACATGGCTCACTCCTCTACTTCCTTTGAGTTTTTTCTCAACAGTCACGTTGATGAGCTCTTCTCTGCCCTTCATCCATATAAAATTGCCTGCCCCCAAAACAAGCATACATGGAATAATTTCCTATTCCTCTTTCAGTTCAGTTCAGTCACTCAGTCATGTTCGACTCTTTGCAACCCATGAATCACAGCACGCCAGGCCTCCCTGTCCATCACTAACTCCTGGAGTTCACTCAGACTCATGTCCATCGAGTCTGTGATGCCATCCAGCCATCTCATCCTCTGTNTTTGAGAAGTCCTGAGCAACAGAAGGAAACCAGTTTGGTGGAGGGTACTATGCTGCCTTGCTGGTTCTATTTGATACCATCGCTATATGAAAAAGGCCCTGAATTGGGAACCTTGGGCTCTTTTGAGCCACTCTCTGCTGTGAGCTGCTATGCTTGTTCTCTCTCTCTCTCTCCATATTGCTATAAAATAGGACTAAGCCAGTTCAGAGTGTCGAGAATAAAAAGATATGTGAGTCAATTGGGAGAACAACATGGGTGCTGAGTTGAATAGGTATACCTCTGGTCTACATGCTGCCTGACTCTGAGCAGGACCAATCTACAATTCAAGATGAAAGTCAACCATACTAAAGGAAGGAGTGGTACCTGCTATAATAGGAATGGGCCTCAAAGATTATATTCAGTGAAAGAAGCCAGATATAAAAGAATACATATTGTATGAGTGCATTGGGTATGAAATATCCAAAAAGGCACACATACAGAGACAGAAAATAGATGAATGTTTCCTAGGGTTGGGGTGGGAAAGAGGAGTGATGGTAACATGGACACGAGATTTATTTTCAGAATTGTGGAAATGTGCCAAAATTAGATTGTTGTGATGACTGTACTATTCTGTAACTATTCTAAAATTTTTGAGAAATTGGGTCAAAATAGTTTGAGAAGCACTGGGCAATACAACTAAACACACTTGGTATACTTTGAATTTTACACATAGAACAGGAACATTTATGATACATACCTTTGATCTAAAAAAAAGCTGTTTTATATTTAAAAAAATCTCTACTACTAAAAAGAGCCAGCATCTCAATTATCCTCCATTTTTAAAAATCTGAGTGGGAAATGAAGCATTATTGGCAAAATATGCCTCTCATGAAAATGCTACTCTGTACTGAGTGCTTTATGGAATTCTTTCATTTAATTCTGATAAGAAATATATATGGTCATTATTTGATAGTAAGGGAATTTTGGTCCAGAAATGAATGACATTATATTCAATGTCACTAAGATGGTAAATGGAGAAGTTAAAACTTAAGCTCATATCAGTCTGAATAAAATATTACATAATCTTCACTAAACCAAATGACTTGTGATCTGTTTTGGTGACTCAACCTACAGGTGTGGGATGGGGAGGGAGGTGGGGGAGATAGGTATATCTATGGCTGATTCATGTTAGTGTATGGTGGAAACCATCACAATATTGTAAAGCAATTATCCTTCAATTGAAAATAAAATATTTTTTAAAAAGAAGATCCTTGCTGAGGTGGTTCTGGAAAAACAATACACTTTCCAAATCAAACTATGAAGTGAGTTTGTGTATATAACAGATATACAGATCACCATATCCCAGTAATCTCTTATTGGCATTAGTTTACATTGAGAATACACACAATTCACAAAGTCTTACTGATTTGATAGTGATTAACAGAAAAAAAAATACTTCTCTTCTTACAAAACCATGTAGATTTACTGTTAGGTGAGTTACAGAAGACACATATTTTTGAAAATAGTTTTATTAACATATTAACAGATTCTTTTTTGCCTCATTTGTACCCAGTGAAATAAAATTTAGAAAAATACTCCTGCAAATGTGCTAGAACCTGTTTTATAATCTGCTGATACTTCACAATGCAAATGACAATCATCCCAATTTAAAGTGAAGCACTATGGAGATGGGCTTTCCATTGTTAGAGATACGCATTTGTTTTGCAGGTCAAGAGTAAAAATTAAAGGAAGGATCAGCAATGTGTTACCTTCCCTTCCACTGTACTTCCCCTCCAAAAAAAAAATTCATCAGGATTCTTACCTGCCAATGGAGGATTATATTCCAAATCAAGCCAAGAGTCAATTTATGATTTCCATCTACTATGTCAGAGCTTCCAATATTCACTAAATCAACCTGTTAAAGATAAAGGGAAGCATTTGAAGGAAGCAGACAAAACGACTGTTTGAAAAGAAAACAAAATGCTAAGGTAATTGCATTTAGCTACTTCCAGAGCCTAAGCAGCATTATAGCTTTTGAAAAATATTCTAAAAATGAAACAAACTGCAATTTGTAACTGCACTTTCCATAACAAACGAATGTCTCCAAACGTTTACAAAGAGAGAGGAAATGAATGTACTTTTAGTATATAAATAAATTACTGCAGATTAGAGTCCAGTAAGAGTATCTCCAAATAAAATATATAACAAGGCTAATTCATAAAGGATGCCTGCAATTAAGAAGAGCTTCCTAGTACATAATTGAAACTCAAAAAAAGACATTTCATCAACCCTTTGATCTAGCTCAAGGGAGTACTATTGTAATTAGGGGTGACTGCAATCGGCTGAAATGTCCTTGCTTTAGAAATACATGTTAGAACTCTACAAAACAATGGAGTTAACGCTTCCCAGGTGGATCAAGGGTAAAGAACCTGCCTGCTAACACAGGAGATGCAGGAAACCTGGTTCAATCCCTGGGTCAGGAAGATCCCCTGGAGGAGGAAATAGCAACTCACTTAATTATTCTTGCCTAGGAAATCTCATGGACAGAGGAGCCTGGGGGCGGTGGGCTAGGGAGGGGTGGTACAGTCCATAGGGTCACAAAAATGCTGGACACATAATTTAGGGACTAAATAACAACAACAATTAAAAAAATGGAGTTAATGGCCAGCTCTCTTTTCTCTATCTGGGAGTGGATTTGGGAATTAAAATCTGGCAGAGTTTTATTTTTTCAAGACAAATCCTGTCTCCAGTCCTTCACACTCCTAACATTTTTAGGTGGAGTCAGGTTACACATAAATATCAGGCAAATGAGCCCATGAAAAGATATTCAACATCACTAGCCATTCATTTCAGTTCAGTTCAGTCGCTCCGTCATGTCCGACTCTTTGCGACCCCATGAATCGCAGCACACCAGGCCTCCCTGTCCATCACCAACTCCCAGATTTCACCCAAACCCATATCTATCGAGTTGGTGATGCCACCCAGCCATCTCATCCTCTGTTGTCCCCTTCTCCTCATGCCTCCAATCCTTCCCAGCATTAGGGTCTTTTCCAATGAGTCAACTCCTTACATGAGGTGGCCAAAGTATTGGAGTTTCAGCTTCAACATATTAGGGAAATGCAAATTATAACCATAAAGAGCTAGCATTACAGACTCATTATAGTGGCAAAAAAATTTTTTTTTAAATAGTGATAATATCAAATGTTGATGAGGATATAGAGAAATTGGGTCACTCATTCTTTGCTGGCAGAAATGTAAATAGTACTGCTACTCTGGAAAACATTTTGACAGTTTCTTACAAAAGTGAACATGTGCTTACCATACAATCCAGCAACTGGGCTCTTAGACATTTACTCAAAGCAATGAAAGCTATGTTTATACAAAACTCTGTACATAAGTGTTCATACTAGCTGTATTTGTAACAGTCAAAAACTGGGAACAACCCAGATGCCATTCAAGGGTGAATGGTTAAACATATTGGTACATCCATACCATGGACTACCACTCTGCAATGAAAAGGAACAGCTACTGACAGAGTTGATACAGGCAGCAACTTAGGTAAATCTCATGGGTATCATGCTGAGTGACAAAAAAAAAAAAAAAGCCAGTAACAAAGGGTTACATGCAGTATGATTCTATTTACATAGCAGTTTTGAAGAGACAAAATGATAGAAATGAAGAACAGAGTAGCAGTTGCCAGAGGTTAGGAACTGAGGTGGGACTGGAGGGGTGGGTGAATGTGTCTATAAAAGGGTAGCGCAAGGCATCCTTGTAGTGATGGATCTATTCTTCACTTGACTCTGATAATGGATACACAAATGTACACATGTGACAATGATGTAAAGAACTAAAAAACATGTGCGCATGCACACTGAGGAATATAAATACTATTGTGGATTGTATCATTGTTGATGTCCATGGTAATATTATAAATAAGGTTAATGTACCACTGGGGTAGAGCTGAGTTAACGGTGCACATATATTATAGGTTATAACTACATGTGAAATTATAATTATCTCAAAAAAAGGTTAACTGAAAAAAAAATGAGTATCTAGGGTTACTTTAAAAATATATCACATTAAAGCAAATATGCAACTTTGGAATAAAATCTACGTAATGGAAGTGAAACTATCAGAGCAAGTATTGAAAGTTGAGAATTCATTCAGGTTCCTTTCCTTACTTACTATCTTAGGCTCACTGATGCCTATGGTTACATTTTCTTTTGACTATCTTCAAGATTCTGTCATTTTGTCTTGTCCTGAGGGCAAGGACCTGAGAGAGTTTCCCATTTATCCTCCTCTAGGTAGTTTCACTAAATAGCCAAGATTAATTTTGGTTGAAACTTTCATTCTCTCAGGCTCTAAACCCTTACTGTTACACTTAGATCTGTTTCCCTACGGAAAACAGATCTTGTTTCTTCCTACAGTAAAATGGGTTCACTATTTCTGACTCAATGCTAAAATATATTGCTTATCATTCATCTTAATTTTCTAAATGTTATTAACCATAACTTTTAAAACTATGGAACTATGTGGACAAACAATAAGAAGTCTACTCTTCAGTTTCATCACCAAATTACTCCCATTTTCTCCCCACATGAAGTTATTTGGAGGTTCAATGGATAATCTAAAACTTAAATTTATGTTTATAAACCAACTACATACAAATTATTGGTGGACTGGCTTAAAACAAATAATTGTTACAGGAAAAAAAATATAGAATCATTTAAATAAAGATAAAGACCTAAATACAAGCCCATAGTTTAATACCAAATATAATTTACAGTAGAAGGTATTAGATGTGAAGATAATAACACATGGACACTACAGAAAAGTAAGCCTGAAAAAAGTGGCCAGAATATAGAGAGACATTTAAGTTAGGCTCTACTGAAGAGTGGCTGAACAGACATCCTGAAAGATGGCTAAGATGAAAGATCTTGCTTTTCTTGGGTATAAAAAAGTCAAGGTGATACTGCCAGTATAACACATTACAAGTCTGTCAGGAGCCGACTTAGGCATTACTGACAAAATGGAAGCATGGATCCAACCCCCTCTCCTCATCCCGCAGGCATGGTCCCGGGATGAAGGAGTTAGGTCTCCATGAATCAAGGCAAACTGGAAGTGGTCAAACAGGAGATGGCAAGAGTGAACGTCAACATTCTAGGAATCAATGAACTAAAATGGACTGGAATGGGTGAATTTAACTCAGATGACCTTTATATATACTACTGTAGGCAGGAATCCTTTAGAAGAAATGGAGCAGCCATCATAGTCAACAAAAGAGTCTGAAATGCAGTACTTGTTTGCAATCTCAAAAACAACAGAATGATCTCTGTTTGTTTCCAAGGCAAACCATTCAATATCACGGTAATACAAGTCTATGCCCCAAACAGTAATACTGAAGAAGCTGAAGTGGAATGGTTCTATGAAGACCTACAAGATCTTTTAGAACTAACACCCAAAAAAGATGTCCTTTTCATTATAGGGGACTGGAATGCAAAAGTAGGAAGTCAAGAAACACCTGATGTAACAGGCAAATTTGGCTTTGAAATACAGAATGAAGCAGGGCAAAGACTAATAGAGTTTTGCCAAGAAAATGGACTGGTCATAGCAAACACCCTCTTCCAACAACACAAGAGAATGCTCTACACATGCAAATCACCAGATGGTCAACAACAAAATCACATTGATTATATTCTTTGCAGCCAAAATGGAGAAGCTCTATACAGTAAGCAAAAACAAGACTAGGAGCTGACTGTGGTTCAGATCATGAACTCCTTATTGCCAAATACAGACTTAAATTGAAGAAAGTAGGAAAAACCACTAGACCATTCAGGTATGACCTAAATCAAATCCCTTATGATTATACAGTAGAAATGAGAAATAGATTTAAGGGACTAGATCTGACAGAGTGCCTGATGAACTATGGACTGAGGTTCATGCCATTGTATAGGAGACAGGGATCAAGACCATTCCCATGGAAAAGAAATGTAAAAAAGCAAAATGGCTGTCTGAGGAGGCCTTACAAATAGCTGTGAAAAGAAGAGAAGTGA
>SJYV01009282.1:98527-115655 GCA_006410875.1 Neotragus pygmaeus | reverse complement strand
TCCAGTTCTAACTGTTGCTTCCTGACCTGCATACAGATTTCTCAAGAGGCAGGTCAGGAGGTGGTCTGGTATTCCCATCTCTTTCAGAATTTTCCACAGTTTATTGTGATCCACACAGTCAAAGGCTTTGGCATAGTCAATAAAGCAGAAATAGATGTTTTTCTGGAACTCTCTTGCTTTTTCCATGATCCAGCGGATGTTGGCAATTTGATCTCTGGTGCCTCTGCCTTTTCTAAAACCAGCTTGAACATCAGGGAGTTCATGGTTCACGTATTGCTGAAGCCTGGCTTGGAGAATTTTGAGCATTGCTTTACTAGCATGTGAGATGAGTGCAATGTGCGGTAGTTTGAGCATTCTTTTGCATTGCCTTTCTTTGGAATTGGAATGAAAACTGACCTTTTCCTTGTGTCAAAAATTTGTGGATCAAGCTGTGCAGAATGTTAGAGGAAAGTATAAAGATCTATATGTGATACATTATATGGATGATATTTTGGCTGCCCATAAGGATAGAGCCTTGTTGCAACAAATCTTATCTGAATTGATTGAGGCCTTAGAAAACTGGGGTTTGAAGATAGCTCCAGATAAGATACAAGTAAATCCTCCTTTTTCTTATTTAGGGAGGGTGTTAAATATCCATACTGTGAGTCATGCCCCTTTGCAGCTTTGGAGAGATCATTTACTAACTTTAAATGATTTCCAGAAATTATTAGGGGATATTAATTGGATACACCCACATTTAAAACTGACTACTGCAGATTTAAAGCCTCTATTTGATTGCTTAAAAGGTTATCCTGATCCCAGTTCTAAGAGAATATTGACTAGTGAGGTGGAGTCGGCTCTTGTTAAAGTGGATGAGGCTTTGAATGATCAGTTAATTAGGATTCATATTACCAGAGGATGGGATTTAATTATTCTCGCCATGGAACATACACCTATAGGGTGCTTGTGGCAAGAAGGCCCATTGCAATCACTCCATCTACCAGTGACCCCAAGAAAAATAGTTTTGTCTTATCCCAGCTTGGTGGCACAATTAATTATAAAAGGTAGAAAAAGAAGTGTGGAACTTTTTGGAAAGGAAGTAGAAAATATAGTGATTCCATTTAATAATGATCAACTGCAATTTCTTTTACAAAATAGTGATGATTGGCAAGTTGCCCTGATAGATTACAGGGGTCAAATTTTGTCTCATTTGCCCTCAAGCCCCCTTTTGCATTTTTTGAAAACACATTCTGTGATTTTTTCCGAGGAAATTTTCTATTCAACCTTTAGAAGGGGCAATTTTAGTTTTTACCGATGGTTCCTCTAATATAAAACAGTCACAATTATTAATGGGAAATCCCATATTCAGGTAACTGAAGAGACATCTGCCCAGAGAGCTGAGTTAAGAGCAGTTATTTGGGCTTTTCAACATTTGAGAGACCATACCTTCAATCTTTTGACTGATTCTCAGTATATTGTAGGGTTGTTTCCTCATATTGAGACTGCTACTATTCCAGAAAATAAGACTACCATTTTCTCCTTGTTATTTGATTTACAGAAGGAGATTAAGCATAGAGAAAAGAAATATTTTGTGGGACATATTAGAGCCCATTCCGGCTTGCCCGGCCCTTTACATGAAGGAAATGCTTTGGCAGATGCATTAACTAAAGTAATTGCTTTAAACTTACATGAAAAGATTGACAAGGCCAAAAATTCTCACAAAATTCACCATCAAAATGCAGCTGGTTTAAGGTATGAATTTCATATCCCTAGGGAGGCAGCTAGACAAATAGTTAAGTTATGTCCAAATTGCCCAACACCTAATCCATCTCCACCATTAGGAGTAAATCCCTGAGGCCTTGGGCCTAATGCTCTCTGGCAAATGGACGTAACTCATACCCTGGCCTTTGGAACACTGTCCTTTGTGCATGTTACCGTGGATACCTTTTCTCATGTATTACAGCCTCTGCTAGATCAGGTGAAGCAGCAGAAGATGTAATTCAGCACTTGTTTCAATGCTTTTCCCAAATAGGACTCCCTGAACGGATAAAAACAGATAATGCCCCAGCTTATACTTCTGCTCCTTTTAAGAGATTTTGTCAACAATTTTCTATAGTGCATTCAACAGGACTACTTTATAATCCCCAAGGCCAAGCCATAGTAGAAAGAGCACATCAGACATTAAAAAATCAGATAGCTAAATTAAGGCAGGGAGAATTTAAGTATTCCTCTCCACACCATGTTCTACACCAAGCTTTGTTTGTAATTAATCATTTAAATGTAGACACACAGGGGCAGACTGCAATGATAAGACAGTGGATTCCTGAGGAGGCTACGACTCAGCCCCTGGTCAAGTGGAAGGACCTCCTTTCTGGAGAGTGAAAGGGCCAAATGTACTGTTAACTTGCAGGAGAGGGTATGCTTGTGTGTTTCCACAGGATTCCACTTCTCCTGTTTGGATTCCTGACAGACTGATTTGACATGTCCAGTCCCATGAGGTCTCCAAGATCATGAAGACCCCTGAGGTCACTGAGATCCCTGGAGTGCTGGAGTCCGGGAACAAGGGAAGATGGGGAGATCAGAAGCTCGTCGAGTCAGGACCTGAGGGAGCCAAGTAGAAGCCAAAGGGCGAATGACCCTTCACCTGAGGCTTCACCGCTAGTACATCGCTTCATGCACCTGGTGCTTCAGGAGAGACTTGCTGATTGAGTCCAACAGTATTCTGTTCCACCTCATCACCGTCATCGTACTCAAGCAACTACCTCCAGCATGGTGCCAACTTGGGGCCAGCTGAAACATCTTGCTCAGCAGGCTGAAGAATTAATAGAAAGGGGGAGACATGAGGCCACTCCTATGGTAATGTTTGTGGCTATGCTTGCTGTGCTGGCTTGTCAGCTGAGGCCCTCCAGCACAGAAAAAGTTCATTGGGCCTATTTGCCTAATCCACCTTCTTTCCAGCCTGTTGATTGGATGAATGAGCCCATTCCTGTTTTTGTTAATGATACTCATCTTTTGGGCGGGGCTTCCATCTATCCTAATAATGCTAAAGCCGTGGTTAGCACTCCCTTCAATTTTTCAGGCATGTCCATTTATCCACCTATTTGCTTTGCCATACCTTCCTCCTTACAAGGATCAGCTCCAGTTTTGAATGGATGTGTTAGCACTTCCTTGAAAGGCATGCTTACTGATTCTCCAAGAAGCAATGGCAAGAGAGACTTTTGGTTCTAACAGCTGCTGATGCTGGGGGCACAAGAAAAACTATGTGATGCCATAAAACAGGCAGGACCACATTTAAAGGACTTTCTGAGCTATGCACTCCCCACTCCCGATTCTGATGAACAAGGACTACAGGCCTGGGAAAGCATAAGCAGAATTTCTGGCTTCCCCCGTTGGAAAGAATGCATGTACGCGATAAAGTTATCTATTCCCATTGTTGCCACCAGACATTTTCTGACCGAATGAGGGTGCCCCTATCTTTCGGATCAATGATTGAACTTGATTTTTGAAGAACCTTATAGATCCATATGAAATGATTCATTCATCCCTTATCCTTTAGAATTTACTAGGTGGCACCTTAATGGATGGGTTCCTCCTTTAGTGAGTTTNTTCCCATTGTTGCCACCAGACATTTTCTGACCGAATGAGGGTGCCCCTATCTTTCGGATCAATGATTGAACTTGATTTTTGAAGAACCTTATAGATCCATATGAAATGATTCATTCATCCCTTATCCTTTAGAATTTACTAGGTGGCACCTTAATGGATGGGTTCCTCCTTTAGTGAGTTTCAATGGAACAGGTCCCATGCAGCCTGAATTATGGAGAGCATTGGCTGCTATGGCACCTGTGATTTTACATAGGCCTTTAAATGAACAAAGATATATTGTAAGGGCCTGTGTACATTCTCCCTATGCCTTTTTGTTGGCCAGAAATCAGAATTATTTGGGAGTTTNGGGGCAGGAGGAGAAGGGGACGACAGAGGAAGAGATGGCTGGATGGCATCACGGACTCTATGGACGTGAGTCTGAGTGGGCTCCGGGAGATGGTGATGAACAGGGAGGCCTGGCGTGCTGTGATTCATGGGGTCACGAAGAGTCGGACATGACTGAGCGACTGAACTGAACTGGCATAAATCATACCTACTTTTCCATTGAAAGATGCATGTATTGAATCTTTTATTATTAAATGATGAATACTTCAATATATACAACACAAAGAGTGGGTTGTATTGGCCATTGTGGTCTTGGCTCTCACCTGGCAGGATTTTTTTCTTCCCCATCATATCTCCACATTCCAAAGGTTGTTTTTTTATTTAAACAAATATAGAGATTTGCATTGGAAAATACCTTTCAAAACCACGTTGATGACCTAGAATACATCATAAGACTTAGTTCTGTGAACTCACTATAAAGATACTACCCCTAACTTCAAAGTCTAAGTTTTACATATTCTTGTTGTTGTTCAGTCACTAAGTCATGTCCAAATGTTTGTGACCTCATGGAATGTTTGTCCTTCATTATCTCCCAGCGTTTGCTCAAATTAATGCCCGTTAAGTTGGTGTTGCTATCTAACCATCTCATCCTCTGCCATCACACTTCTCCTTTAGCTTTCACTCTTTTCCATTAGTCATTCACTAAATATTTTTCACCATCCACCATATTGTTGTTATTATTCAGTCACTAAGTCATGTCCAACTCTGTGACTCCATGGACTGTAACACACCAGGCTCACCTGTCATTCACTATCTCCTCGAGTTTGCTCAAACACATGTCCATTGAGTTGGTGATGCCATCAAAACACCTCCTCTTCTGTTGTGCCCTTCTCCTGCCCTCAGTCTTTCCCAGCATCAGGGTCTTTTCCAATGAGTCAGCTCGTTGCATCAGGTGGCCAAAGTATTGGACCTCTAGCTTCAGCATCAGTCCTTCTTTCCAATCCACCATATGCCACATATTAAGTGTTGAGAACAAGATAGACTAGAAAATGGACTGTTTGATAAAACTTCTTAAAGACTAGTGAAATGAGTTAAAAATTTCTATTTTGGATGTGTTTATGATAATCATAAATCTCAAGGTAATTCTTCACTGAACTGTGTTTTTGTTTGTTTTTACATTGCCTCTTTGACACAAAAGACTTCAAGCAGCTAATTTTTAAACTCTCATAATATTAAGAAAACATAAACATTAAAGTAGTTTAAGAAAATTAAAATGAATATACCACAATAGAAATTTCAATGCAGGTAGTCTTTTCTTCTTTATGAGATGGGCTGTGGGAGGGAGGTTCAAAAGGGAGGGAACATATATATACCTATGGCTGGTTCATGTTGGTGTAAGACAGAAACTAACAAAATATTGCAAAGCAAACATCCTTCAATTAAAAATAAATAAAATTTAAAAACTAAATCCAAATGTTGGCATGACAGAAGTAAAACTACTCTACTTTAAAAATTTGTTGTTAATATTCTTCTACACACAAACACACACACACGCAAAAGACTCAGTTGATAAAACATTCTGGTCAATAGATCCTTAATTAATGGCCATTGTAGTGAGAATTCTCAGTCCTAAAGTCTTAAGAGTTTTAGAGGAATGGCTCTCTAGGTGCAGGATTTCCAGCCTAAGACCAGTTCAGTGGCTGTGGCCATTTTGTCAGGAGCCTCACTCAGTTCAGTTCAGTTCAGTCACTCAGTCATGTCCGACTTTTTGCAACCCCATTGGCTGCAGCACGCCAGGCCACCCTGTCCATCACCAACTCCTGGAGCTTGCTCAAACTCATGTCCATGGAGTTTGAGGTGATGCCATCCAGCCATCTCATCCTCTGTCGTCCCCTTCTCCTCCTGCCTTCAATCTTTCCCAGCATCAGGGTCTTTTCAAATGAGTCAGTTCTTTGCATCAGGTGGCCAAAGTATTGGAGTTTCAGCTTCAGCATCAGTCCTTCCAATGAATATTCAGGACTGATTTCCTTTAGGATGGACTGGTTGGATCTCCTTGTAGTCCAAGGGACTCTCAAGAGTCTTCTCAAACACCACAGTTCAAAAGCACCAATTCTTCAGTGCTCAGCTTTCTTTATAGTCCAACTTTCATATCCATACATGACTACTGCAAAAACCATAGCTTTGACTAGATGGNAAGTATTGGAGTTTCAACTTCAGCATCAGTCCTTCCAATGAATATTCAGGACTGATTTCCTTTAGGATGAGCAGAGACAAAGATATTTCCTGCAGCAGTTTAGAATATTAAATATTTTGAAAGCAATCCAAATATCCTCTAATAGGGAATTGTTTATATAAGTATATAAGTATGTAGTTCTTAAAAAGCATGAAATACAGAAACTTTTTTCATGAAGATGGTGGCAAAGGCAAAGAAAGAAGCCCCTGCCCCTGCTAAAGCCGAAGCCAAAGAAAAGGCTTTGAAGGCCAAGAAAGCAGTGTTCAAAGGCATCCACATCCACCAAAAAAGAAGATCCGGATGTCACCCCCCTTCCTGGCATCAGCCAAACACTGTGGCTCAGGAGGCAGCCCAAATATTGCCAGAAGCCAGCATGAGGAATTCTGCCCATGGCAAAGGTCATGAGGAAGGAGGGTTGGCATACGCAAAGGCGTGATCAAGCCTCAGGAAACCCCCTGTTCCCGGGCATCTATCCCCAAAACCAGAGTCTGTTTTGTGCTCTCACCTACATCTCTGACTTTATGGGGGGCTCTCGCCCATAACCATTTCTCTCGGAGAAGGAGTTAATTTGTAGTTCCAAGTCAATAAAAATTCCTGGGCGTGACAGAATGTTTCAACTTACGAACTCTGAAGGTTATCTAGCCTGCCTGTATAGGTTTGTCCGGCTATATGTGATTGTTTACAGCCTCCTAACCATGAGAGGCATGAGATGTTTTAGACTTACTAAAGGCAAATTCTTTTGGGAAGTTAGAAATTATTANTGCCCACTAATCCCCACTTGTTAATATCTTGATAGCCATGGGGCCTCTGGGCCTGCCCTATCTGTAAAATGGAAATGTTTAGAGTTCTCAATGAGATAATATTGTTTTTTTTCTTTTATTTAGAGTGTAATTCCATGCAGGTAGTCTTACTGCATATAAGATACAGAACTTAACTTTTGTCAAAGTAGCTATTAAAATTAAACTAAGGAAAATTTCCCAGATGGAATATTATATACCAGAGGACATCATTTGAGATGATGCCATGTATAAAACTGTCCTCAGAAATAATTTCATAACGTAGAATAATAAAAAAGACATATACACTTTCAATATAATATTATTTAACTTGAATTTTTATAAATACTTATTTATCTTATACCTGGCAATACAGAATGCCACTTTAATGACCCTATGTAGTCAGAGCTTTCTAGTTTTGAGCTATGTATACTGATTTCAAGAAAAAACAAATTGGCAATAACAACAGCAAAGAATTTTAAGACCCATGGTAATATTCATTATAATGAGAAAAATGTTTAAATTTATAGCCATAGTACTATTATCACAAAAGATCTCCATGTGTACAAATCAAAGTAAATTATTACCTCAATTTTAAGTTGAATATGTTAGGTTGAATATGTGAGGAATATACTATTTTCCCTTGATGCAAGAAATGTATGAGGGTGGGGGAATGTAAACAATTTACCGTATGAAGTTATTTTCAGGGACAACTAGATTCAGTTTAAGAGGGATAACTTCATATAGCATAAGAATATGGATTTAAAGATTATAAGATATGCTTGTGTGTATTTTTATGTCCCACAGAAGAATATTTTGAAATAAATGTAGAATTATTTTTATTAGTACATATCATCAATGACAAACTGGTACCAAATTCATGAAATCACTTGACAAAGACCCTATAGCTAGTGAATGACAGGGTTAATGGTTATACTTCTGGATCCTTGGAATGAATATATATATATGGTACAAATGTCTAATAGGCCTACTGTGTGCACTGAAATTTTAATATAAGAAATAACATGTATCTAACATAAATTAACTTAAAGATTTGAAATTTATATCTGAACATTGGATTTTATGAGTAATAAATGGAAGTAGTTTATATTTGGTCAAAGATATTATGTTCTGATGTACCTGAACATATATATATATTATATGGCTATTTAAGTTTCTGAATACTCAGAAGACACACAAAATACTACTTTTAAACAATACTTTAGAATCCTCTTTATCTAAGATCACGTGCCAGGAAGAGTGAACACTATCATTTTTTAGATCAGTGACATTTGACAACCATTCAATCTAGTTCAGTGACAATTTTCAATGATGTGATTAATTGAATATTTGAACATAGTTGACAGTTGAAATTTTACCCTAGGCTTTTTAAGTACTCATTTTGGATCTCTGGTTTAATAATGTACAATACTGACCTTATTTTTTTTTGTTCTATCTCACATTGCATATTTGAAATCAGTTGGTAAAACTGTGCCACTTTGTCATAGACAACTGATGAAAGTAGTGAACATAATTATGAGATCTACAACTGTGTCAGCTAATATTAAATCATATTAAGTCAGTAAAGTCCCAGTATATGCCCAGGGTGTACTGTAACCCTATTTTTTTTGTCAGATTCTCTAAAGTAATAACAGAGTGCATTCTATGACTTCAAAAAGCCATTGGGATTCATAAAGTACACACATAGAAATCTTGGGATGGAAGAAGAGGAAACAAACTGGGATCAGCCAATGAATGGAATACAGGTATCATAATGCATCTGGAGAACAGTTTAAAACACCAAGGTCAGTTAAATCTCCCTTATTGTTGCTGTTGTTGTTTAGTCACTAAGTCATGTCCAACTCTTTGCAACCCCATAGACTGTAGCCCACCAGGCTCCTCTGTCCATGAGATTCTCCAGGCAAGAATACTGGAGCGGGTTGTTGTTTCCTTCTCCGGGGGATCCTCTTAGCCCAAGTATTGAACCCATATCTCTTGCATTGCAGGTGGATTCTTTATGACTGAGCCACCTGGGAAGCCCTAAGGCAAAATTATTTTACCAGCAAAAAAAAAAAATTAATCATTATTCAACTTTACATAAAAAGATTAAAAGTGAAGATATTTATTAGAGGAAACTCACTAGCTGGAACTTAATTACATTTAAGGGGAGAAATTCTATTGATAAACAAATTTACATGACCCATTAAATACTTCTTTACGTCTGAGAGAAGATGGGGTTAAAGACCCACAGAACTGAATCAACATGTCTGGGGAAGGGGGCTACCCACCAACAAGAGCAGAGAAGGATAAAGGAATGATAGAATGGCAGTAGGAGAGATGTTTCTGTATTATCTGAGATTTGCTCTATCTAACTTCAACAAGTTACAAATAAATAAATGGAAGCTGTGGATACATTTTTATCTTGATCTCATGTGTAGACAAGCATAACCATTTGGTAGACTCATCCTCTGCTTCACAGGATTTTGTATTCCCTTTTGTTTGCTTTTTTATACCACAGCCAACTTTATTACAAAAGAGCTTTGCTCTCAGCAAATAGTATGATAAAGGCATCACTGCACTTAGAAGTACTTGCTTCTCAATAAGTGGTTTTCACAAATAAATTATTGATAGCAGGGATAAGTTCATGCTAGAACAGCCACACCAAGAAGAATACAAAGCAGAACATAAATGTGGTATCTGAGCTCTACAAAGCTAAGTTGTGAGTGACATTTGAGTGAGGATAGTAATTAGAAGTCAAGACAGAGAAAAGAAAGGAAACAGAAGCACAGGGTCAGTTTGAGCTGCTCATTTAGAACTAANCATCACTGCACTTAGAAGTACTTGCTTCTCAATAAGTGGTTTTCACAAATAAATTATTGATAGCAGGGATAAGTTCATGCTAGAACAGCCACACCAAGAAGAATACAAAGCAGAACATAAATGTGGTATCTGAGCTCTACAAAGCTAAGTTGTGAGTGACATTTGAGTGAGGATAGTAATTAGAAGTCAAGACAGAGAAAAGAAAGGAAACAGAAGCACAGGGTCAGTTTGAGCTGCTCATTTAGAACTAAGGAATATACTAAAACCAGTCACTTATGGCAGAGCAATAGGCCAGATTGGAAGAGGAAAGGGAGGGAAGATGGGAGAGGTTAAGGGGAGGAGGGGGAATGGATGAGACAAAATGAACTTGACCTAACATCCTGAAACTACCACAAGTTTCTTTTCAAAAGGAAGTTTCTAATATCCCTTTAGCAACAAAGGAGGCAACCTAAATGTCTATCAACAGAGGAATGGGTAAAGAAAATGTAGTACATATATACAATGGAATATTGCTGTTGCTGTTTTAGTCACCAAGTTGTGCCCAACTCTACTGTGACCCCAAGGACTGTAGCCTGTCAGGCTCCTCTGTCAATGGGATTTCCCAAGCAAGAATGCTGGAGTGGGTTGCCATTTCCTTCTCTGAAAGATCTTCCTGACCCAGGGGATCAAATTTTTTTCTCCTGCATTGAAGGTGGGAATTTTTACCACTGAGCCACCAGGGACTGTCTCTTATACACATCTTCCATTNTTTCACAGCATCATCTTTCAGGATTTGAAATAGGTCAACTGGAATTCCATCACCTCCACTAGCTTTGTTCATAGTGATGCTTTCTAAGGCCCACTTGACTTCACATTCCAAGATGTCTGGCTCTAGATTAGTGATCACATAATCATGATTATCTTATATTTCTAGTTTTTCCCTTCTTGTCTTCTGCTTCTTCATCTTCCTCCTTCATTCCCTGTTCCTCCTTTATCAACCAAAGTGCCATTTTTGATTGTTTCTTAATTTAACCAAGATGTTTTAAGAATTTTATGAACAGTGTCAAACTTATTCTGATTGATATTAGAAGGAATTAGTGAGAAAGGTTTGCTTCTACCTTTTTAGACATGAGGATATTTTAAGATTCAGCAGTCTTAAGTAGATTCACCAAGGTGTTTAAACTCAGATTCAAATCTATTTCCTCTAACTATGAAAGATATGATGGTTTTTCCAGTAGTCATGTATGGATGTGAGAGTTAGAGTATAAAGAAAGCTGAGCGCCAAAGAATTGATACTTTTGAACTGAGGTGTTGGAGAAGACTCTTGAGAGTCCCTTGGACTTCAAGGAGATCCTAAAGGAAATCCTAAAGGATTTCAATCCTTTAGGAAATCAGTCCTGAATATTCATTGGAAGGACTGATGCTGAAGCCAAAGCTCCAATACTTTGGCCACCTGATGCGAAGAACTGACTCATTAGAAAAGACCCTGATTCTGGGAAAGATTGAAGGCAGGAAGAGAAAGGGACAACAGAGGATGAGATGGTTGGATGACATCACCTACTCGACGGACATGAGTTTGAGCAAGCTCCAGGAGTTGGTGATGGACAGGGAAGCCTGGTGTCGCAAAGAGTCTGACATACCTGAGCAACTGAATTGACCTGATGAAGGCTATAGTTTCATACCCATTCACCCTACTTTCTTGCTTTTTGTTTGTTGCTTTTATTGAACCTCCTATGATAACTATTTCCATGTAAAACTAAACAAAAATCTATAAAAAATTCTTTTGAAAAAAAGAAGTCATCATGGTGAAGCCTCCATGTATATGCTATTAAAAATAGATTCTTTTATTGGCATCCTCACAACTATGGCTCCATTAAAGACTCACAATCATGTTTATCTCATACTGTATTATCATTATCAGGACCAGAAGCTAAAAATGTGCCTCTGTCTAAGATGAAAAAATGACTCTTCAAACCTAGCCAATTTGGGAGTTTGCAAATCATAGTTGACCCTCTTAGGTATTTATAATAATGTAGCACTGGGAATTATCCTGACTTCTTCATTTTATGGAATATACTGAGCATAGCATGATTGTTTTGAGAAAAATTTAGAGAGTAATGTATCAAAAGCTTATTCTTTGACATTTATGTTCATCAACCTTTGATAATGCTGACCATTTCTTATTTTATCTCTAATATAATTTTGTGGGCAATTCATGAGGAAATAGATCAACAGGAATTGATTCATTAAAGGATATGTGGAAAAAATAATACAAAATACTAAATATTATCTGTTTTGGTTCATGAAACAGGCATCATTTTTCATAATATTTCAATTACTACCAACAACCTTCAAATAAGCCAATCTTAACAGCTCCTTAGAGGCACTTAAAAATATACATGATCATTAAAATGGACTTTGCCTTCCTTAATGTATTCTTTAGTGACTAGAATCAATCTGACCACAAATTAGTCTTTAAAAACCTACTAGGCTTAATATAAGGAGAATAGCCATGGCAAAGTGCTATAATCTTCTTGTATTTTTATGCATGATATATCATGAATTGAAGAATAATAATAATTCTAAGATTTTAAGGATAAACACTTGTTTAACTGATACACAATAGATAACACACTTCAATATTAGTCAAAGTGAGAAACAAAACAAAATTATGCAGAAAAATAATATCCACACTTTTACAAAACCTAATGGTACTAATAAATGGCACAGCTTGTCAACAGCTAACACATATCCCTGGGAAGATGTGTATAAGAGACAGGTCTTTTTCCATGATCCAGCGGATGTTGGCAATTTAATCTCTGGTTCCTCTGCCTTTTCTAAATCCAGCTTGAACATCAGGGAGTTCACGATTCACGTATTGCTGAAGCCTGGCTTGGAGAATTTTGAGCATTACTTTCCTAGCATGTGAGATGAGTGCAATTGTGTNATAACAGCATCCAGAATCACACAGAACAAAATTTCCAGCTGTAACCAGAATCTGATCAATAAATGATATCCAGCCACATTGTTTTTGTTTATTTGCTTATTTGGTCAATGTGTTAAAGATTCTTCATACCATCCTATCATATTTTTCAAAATGTATTTTCCTTGGTTCCCTGCTGTAATCTTCAATTCTAGCTCTGAATAGAACCACCCTCCTTCAATCTGCTTTTTTTTTTTTTCCAAAACCTTTTCCCATACATTTATTCTTTTCTATGTTGGTCAATTTTTTCCTCTCACCCTCAGCTTCTAACTCTTTCCTCAGTGTCTTCTGAAATCTTAAAGGATTTTGAACAGTTGACTTTATGCCCTCAGCCTCACTTTCCCCACTACAAGTTAATCTTAGAATTTAATCTTCAGTTTCATTTACCTGCTATCATAACAAGTTAAAGTCTTGCCTCTTTTTCCCCCCTTGCAATGATTTAAATTTTGTGTGTCATCTAAATACATATTTAGATGCAATATTAATGCTCAATGTGATGGTATAGGAGGAAGAACCTTTGGGAGGTGCTTAAGTCATAAGGCTGGAGCCCTCATAAATGAGATTAGTGCCCTTATGAAGGAGGCCCCACAGAGCTCTCTAGCCCCTTCCACCAGGTGAGGATGGAACAAAAAGTCCTTCACCAGAATCTAATAATGTTGGCACCTTGCTCTTGCATTTCCAGAAGTCTCCAGAATGATGATGGAAAAAATTGTGTTATGTATAAGTTACCTGGTCTCTAGTATTGTTTATAGCATCCTGGAGAGACCAAGACATATCTCATATTTAAGATCATGTGGCAGATTAATATTCTGACATATTAGCTGGTGCTTTCACCCAACTCTTGGAAGCTATATATGTGTACTTTCTCAGCTATAATCGTTGTCATGAAAATGCAAAAAAAAAAAAGACACCAAGATTTACATATTATGTTTCTATATAACATCTGAAATCTATGGCAAAGATCAGAGCTGTGCACTGCAAAAGCCTCAGTATGTTGACTATAGTGACCTATTATCTATCCTATAAATAAAAGAGTTGGTAAAACTATATAGAAGCAAGTCTGCCTCATCCCAAAGGAGATAGTTTAATAGCTGGAAAATATAGAATTGAAATGAATTATGTTGAATAAGACAGAGAGCCTTTATTGTGATCCTTCATGCCAATTTTGCTCTGAGATCAAGTCCCAGAAACAAAGATATGTTGGGGGGGAATCCCAGATCTGAGAAGACCTGTGCCTGGCTTGTTAGCATATACACTGGGAGATTGGGGACTCCTCCTTCTATACCCACCACTGGCCCCATCAATAGCACCAGTGCAGTAGAAAAGGCAACTGCAACAGATGAGTTAGGTGTCAAAGCAGGTAAGACTGACAGGATGCCCTGAGACACTTGAGGCAGCTCTAAATTGATATAAAAGGGACAAAGAAAAGGACACAATAGCTGAGGGTTTGATAGGACTTCAATCATCTCTGGTGATGATGTGGGCATAGAGGCCAACAACAGGCAAGAACAGACAGCATGAACTAATTGTATCAGCAGAAGAATCCAAGTAAGTATGAGTATGGACCTATGACCCCTGATAACTGGATGTGACATAAACCCCTTTAAACTTAGAGGTTGATATGCTTCATGACTACCATGCTGTTGACTATAATAATATTTAATGTCTTTACTTCCTAACTTTAAAAATAATATTTAATGTCTTCATAACTTTTTGACCTGTTAAGTTCCTATGCTTTGATCCTCACTTTGTTTCCATACATGTGGCCAGTTCATGCCTTCTCCAAAGTTCCAAAGTGTTAGTCGCTCTGTCATGTCTGACTCTTTTGTGACCCCATGGACTGTAGCTGGCCAGACTCCTCTGTCCATGGGATTCTTCAGGCAAGAATACTGGAGTGGGTAGCCATTCACTTCTCCAGGGGATCTTTCTCACCCAGGGATTGAACTCAGGTCTCCTGCATCGCAGGCAGATTCTTCACTGTCTGAACTACCAGGGAAGCTCCAGGTCTCCTCCCTCATCCACCTTGAATTATTCTACCTCATGGATCACAAACAGGGAATTACTCCCTCTAATCAGAGTCTACAATTCTTGAACCTTCTGTTTTCATTTTCAAATTCAACAAATATTTATTGAGCATCTACAGTATGATATCACATGAGGTTTGAGTGAACTGTGATTTAGTTTCTACATTTCTGAGTTTATTGTCTCCCCAGCAAGGGGAGTAAAGAACAATACACAAGTAAGTAAGCAAATGTAAGATTACAGATTGCTGCTGCTAAGTCGCTTCAGTCATGTCCGACTCTGTGTGACACCATGGACGGCAGCCCACCAGACTCCTCTGTCCCTGGGATTCTCTAGGCAAGAATACTGGACTGGGTTGCCATTTCCTTCTCCAATGCATGTAGGCATGCTAAGTCGCTTCAGTTGAGTCCAACTCTGTGGGACCCCATGGGCAGCAGCCCACCAGGCTCCTCTGTCCAAGGGATTCTCTAGGCAAGAATACTGGAGCGGGTTCCCATTGCCTTCTCTGACTACAGATTACAGATTAGAAGCCTTCAAATGCCAAGATAAAAATAGAGTTATCAGAAGGAGAATTACAGGAACAAACTACACAGATAAGAAGTTCTTTCTGAGAAGGTGACATTCAAGGTAAGATCTAAAAAATGAGATAGGGCCAGAATCTTGAAGAAGGGAGGTGAAAGAGAATTACAGATAGGGGAACAATATGCACAAAGGGAAACAAAGAGAGTGATGCTAAATGAAGTTAGTAGCCAAAGAGGGAGAAGGGGTCAGCTGTGGTACAGATGTTATTCTAAAAACAAGGGATATCGCTTATAGGTGGAATCTAAAAAATACAACAAACTGGTGAATAGAATAAAAATAAAACGGATTCACAGATATAGAGAGCAAACTAGTGGTTATCAGTGGGGAGAGAGAAGGGGAAAGGGAAGAGGATTAAGAGGTACTAACTACTATGTATAAAATAAGCTGTAAGGATATACTGTACAACACAGGGACTATAGTTAATATTTTATAGTAACTATAAATGAAATATCTCCTTGAAAAACTGCAAATCACTATATTGTACACCCATAACTTATATATTATTGTATATCCACTATACTTTGATTTTAAAAATAAATAAAGGCAATGGAAAGGCTTTGATGGGTAGAGGAGACATAAGATCTAATTGGCATTCTCTCTATGGTTGTTGTGAGAAGAGATGAAGGAAGGCAAGAGAGATAATGGGACTCACTCTTTTTTAGCTCAGCTTGCCTTAGTGGTAGTTATGACCTCATCATCAGCCCCATCTCTCGCCCTCCCTCGTGTCCATTGTACTTGCCTTATGAATTATTTGTCTTGGTTTCACCCAGTTTTCCATTCTTTTAGTTTCCTTTTCAAGTTCTGTGTCACTGCCGAAGTGCTCATATAACCCTGCCCTCTGTGTCCTCAGGACGCATGCCATTCCATTATGTACTCCTTTCTGCTTCCTTAAATTACACAGGAATGAGTACGTCTCCTTCCCTTAAAAACTGATCCCTATATGAGCTCTTGAGATGACTGGCTATCAGTCTTAGAGTGATTTTGACTCACCTTCTTTCCTCCTCATTTATACCTAGCAGGCAGTATGCTTTAGGAGCAAACAACCAACTTCCAAACCCAGACATTCTTAACTCAGGCCTCTGTGTCTCAGACTTTAGTATATACAAGATCACATTGATTAGCCAGTTAAAGAATACAGGTTGCAAAGTGATTCTGATGCAAGTGTAACATGGATTACATTTTGAAAAACTCTGTTTTAAGTTCAGCTCTTTTACTGATTGTGTAATCTTGAGTAAATCAAGGTGCTTGTTTGAGCATTCAATCTTTCTATTAAAAAGATGTGGGTTAAATTGGTTACTTTCTGAGGACATTCTCAACACTCATATCCACCTATTCTTTGTCTAGAGTCTAAAGAAGGCTAGGAGAAAAAGATGAAAATATAATAAAACTGTACAAGCTAAGAATCAGTTCAGTTCAGTTCAGTCGCTCAGTCATGTCCGACTCTTTGCGACCCCATGAATCACAGCACGCCAGGCCTCCCTGTCCATCACCAACTCCCGGAGTTCACTCACACTCACGTCCATCGAGTCAGTGATGCCATCCAGCCATCTCATCCTCTGTCGTTCCCTTCTCCTCCTGCCCCCAATCCCTCCCAGCATCAGAGTCTTTTCCAATGAGTCAACTCTTCGCAGGAGGTGGCCAAAGTACTGGAGTTTCAGCTTCAGCATCATTCCTCCCAAAGAAATCCCAGGGTTGATCTCCTTCAGAATGGACTGGTTGGATCTCCTTGCAGTCCAAGGGACTCTCAAGAGTCTTCTCCAACACCACAGTTCAAAAGCATCAGTTCTTCGGCGCTCAGCTTTCTTCACAGTCCAACTCTCACAT
>SJYV01009282.1:78701-92586 GCA_006410875.1 Neotragus pygmaeus | reverse complement strand
CTAAGGTCCGTCTAGTCAAGGCTATGGTTTTTCCTGTGGTCATGTATGGATGTGAGAGTTGGACTGTGAAGAAGGCTGAGCAGCAAAGAACTGATGCTTTTGAACTGTGGTGTTGGAGAAGACTCTTGAGAGTCCCTTGGACTGCAAGGAGATCCAACCAGTCCATTCTGAAGGAGATCAGCCCTGGGTGTTCTTTGGAAGGAATGATGCTGAAGCTGAAACTCCAGTACTTTGGCCACCTCCTGCAAAGAGTTGACTCATTGGAAAAGACTCTGATGCTGGGAGGGATTGGGGGCAGGAGGAGAAGGGAACGACAGAGGATGAGATGGCTGGATGGCATCACTGACTCGATGGACGTGAGTGTGAGTGAACTCCGGGAGCTGGTGATGGACAGAGAGGCCTGGCGTGCTGTGATTCATGGGGTCGCAAAGAGTCGGACACGACTGAGTGACTGAAATGAACTGAACCTAAGATACCCCAAGTATGTTGCTTTCAGAAGTTGTCTCTTGATACAAAGATTGGACTAAGAAAACAGAGGAATGAATCAAGGTCAGCATGAGCCTTGAACTCTCTACCATCAATTGCATCTCATCAAGCTGTATCTCTTTCCTTCCCGAAATTGCAGCTCTTCCATCTCTCCAAACTTATTTGTGTCAGGTCCTTCCTCCACAGCTAGAGTCACTTTATACTTTCTCCTCCTGAAAGATTCTGGTTTCTTAATATGGAGGGGACTCTAAGAGGAGGAGGAAATTATTCACAGTAACTGTGATGGATTAGCAATGGCCACAAAATTCTGTGACACTTCTTCCATCAGGAGGTAGCATTTAACTTTCCTCCCCTTAAAACTTGAATGTTCTTAGTAGCTGGCCTGACTAGTAGAATGGAAACAATGTGATGTTATGGGTCTTCCAAGGTTGTGTCATTAACAGTGTCCTTTAGCTTTTTTATGAATTTCTTGGAAGACTCTCTCTGAGTGGCCTAAGCTGCCCTGTACAAAAAGTGATAACTTGGAAACCATCATGCTGGAAAAGCCATGTGTTGGTACTCTGGTTGACAGTCCCTGTTGAACTCAGCTTTCAGTCCTCACAAAGGCACTAAATATATGTGTGAGTGAAGCTGTCTTAGACCCTCCAGACCGTCATTCACTAGCTGAACACAATTAACTGATGTCAACTGACACCACATAGAGAAGATGAATCAATGGACTAAACTCTGCCAAATTTCTTGACACAAAATAATTGTTATTTTAATCCATTAAATTTGAAGTATTTTATTACAGAGCAATGGAAAATCAGAAAAGTATTCTAAGATTCCTCTGGAATAAAGACATTGTCCTGAGTCCTCTTGATGGAGACCCTGCTATTTGCCTCTTTTCCATAGATTCTTCTCCTAGTTCCCCAACTGACTGTTTCGTATATTTAGCTTATTGGATTATCCTGTCTTCCGGCACTCAACCTCCTCTTAAATAAGTAAGTCTAAGTGTTAGTCACTCAGTCATGCCCGACTCTTTGGGACCCCATGGACTGAAGTCCACCAGGCTCCTTTGTCCATGAGATTTTCCAGGCAAGGATACTGGAGTGGGTTGTCATTTCCTTCTCCAGGGGATCTTCTCAACCCAGGGATCAAAACCAGGTCTCTTGCACTGCAGGCAGATTCTTTACCGACTGAGCTACAAGGGAAGCCCCAATCTCCTCTTAGCCATGCTTGGATTTCCCCAGGCCCCATCCTGCCCAGTTCGCTTTTCCTCCCTTTCCTCCAGCCTATACTGCTGAAATTTCAGGATGCTTTCAACCTGCTTATGAGAAACTCTGCTTGCATGGCAGGTTCCTGGGCTCTCTTCTCTTCTTTCTATGGGAGATAATTTTTTGGTTATCTCAGCCAGTTTATCTACTTCTAATCTCATTTTAATTCAGTTCCAGGTCTAGGTGTCAATACCAAAGAATGAGTGAATTGGATAAATAAATGGATGAATGCATAGGTTCCCTGGTGGCTCAGATGGTAAGAATCTGCCTGCAATGAGCGAGACCTGGATTTGATCTCTGGGATGGGAAGATCCCATGGAGGAGGGCATGGCAATCCACTCCAGTATTCTTGCCGGGTGAATCCCCATGAACCAAGGAACCTACAGTCCATGGGGTCTCAAAGAGTCAGACATGACTGAGCAACTAAACACACAGAACACACATGATTTATCACTCCACTGAAATTCCTTTAAAACTACTGAACACCATCAGAAAACCAATGATCTTTTCTCAATCCTTAATTAATCTGTATTAATCACTTCCTTTGGTTAGTGGAGTCACCAGCTTCTTGAAAAACCATGATCCTTTTTGCCATTGTGGGGACCACATACTCTTTATAATTTTCTGGTCCTTTCCTGAATACTCCTTTGTGGACTTCTCTTTATCTGTCCTTAATTTAAAGATAAACTCTCCTGAAGATTTGGTATTGGATTCCTTTTTCTTTTAACTCTGTGCCATATGATTTTGCCATGTCATCTGTCAAAGGGCTTAAGCTCCATAGGGATGATTCCAAATTCATTAGCTTTCATTTCGGCACCTTGCCTGCGTCCCTGCTCAGTGCCACATCTGTCAAGTTCACACATTGATCTCCCTCCTCAGATTTAGACTTGTGTTTGAGGAGATTGTTGGAAATCTGTTCTTGGATTTCCCATCAACATATCAAATCTAGTATATCCCACATACGGTTTATCACCTCTCCTTCATAAGCCTGCTCCTCATCCATATTTCCAATCTTATCTAATGATACCATCATCTTCTATACTTTTCAGTCACAAAAAATGTTTTATTTTTGACTCATTCTCTCACATCCTTGAACTGCAGTAATCTTAAACCTTACCGATTCAAGTTTCAAAATGTTAAAAATTATAAACTCTAACATGGTCTTCCCACCTATAATTCTCAAACCTTGATTAGTACCCAATTCAGTCTAGACAGTACAACCAGAGTCATATTCCTATATCCCCCTTGTAACTACTCCAACCACAGCTGCCTACTAGTTCATACTCTTTCTTACCCTGCAGATTCCATTTTTGTGCTCAAACTTTCATCCTTTTTCTCCCCCAACCTCCTTTTACCAAGGTTCTGTTTTGATTAATTATTTTTTGACACCCACTTGCCTTACCCTCCTTTCACCACCAACTTCAGAGAAAAATATTGTTCTTGCTTTCCTTCAGTCATTTTCTTGTGCCTTTGCCTTAGGAATGATCATGAAATGACTAATGTGTGTGGGGTGTGTGTGTGTGTGTGTGGCCACTATATAATGAATTCATAGCTGGCAGAAATTGGTTTTTATTTTAATTTTTTATCCTCTACTACAGCTACCACTATATATGGCACTTAGTGAAAGCTCAATATACATTTGTTGGATTTGAAGCTGATAAACAGTTCGTCAATTTTCAGCTACATTTATTTTTTTGACTGAGTTGCACCATGAGGGAAGCTAATTTGTACTAAATGGGACACATTTCAAGTACTTACACTATTGCTTTAATGTTTTCATTGAACACAGGCATCTCTGAGTAGCCTCTAGGTACATTTAAACTTTAAGATAAAAGGTAGTTTTCGACAAAATGATTTACAATCAATAGCATTGCCAATTAAAATCCAATAATTAAGATACACACAAATGCCACAAAGCTTCAGCTAAGAGAAATACAAGGGGATGCCAGCTGATAGCGGCAATATTTGGTGATCACAGCCTCCTTTTCCCTGCTAGCAATTGTTTTGCTGCAGAATCAGAATTAGGAAATTCTTGAAGCCAGATGTAAGCAGAGAAATATCACTAAAACTACACTCAACTGAACTACACTTCTGACATGCCTGGTTTGGGAAATTAAAATGGATTACTGTCTGACTGAGAGGAACTCAAAATTTAAAAGAGCCCTTCCCTGACAGCCCTGTGGTTACCATTTAAAAATCATCAGCACATGTGATGAAATAGCCCCTTTAGAAAACTATTTTGTCGTGTAAAAATGTAAAATTAAGAAATATACCAACATTTGAACAAATAGCATTTTAATAGCATTGTAATTCTGAATCTCTTCTGTTTACATTAGGATTTATTTTCTCTTTTAACTGTAGCTGTAGTATAATTGCAGATATTTTAAAATTAGTTATTCAGATAATAGCCTTGGCTCTTTGGGGGTCAATGCAATCTTGTGAAAGTTAACAATTGGAAGATTATAGCAACAACAACAACAAAAACTGTGGGTGCTCCAGTTACATCCACTAGGATTCCATTAACATCTCTGTGTGCCCATCCCCTGGCTCTTGTGGGCTTCGCTTTTCCAAAATCTGCACCTGCATCTCTGGATGCCTCTCTTCAGGCTTTTAAAGTGCTTTGCCCAAAAGACCAGAGAACTGGCAGTATCCTGGTATTTATGTCACCTCAGTGTAGCCTTAAGCCAATGACTGAGTGGTAGAGGAATACAAAAGCCCAACACCTCTGCTTCAAGTTGGAACAAACTCTGAAGGATGATTTAGATCCAGAGTATTCCTGTAGGATCAGCCTGAGGCTGGGACTTGGCCTGCAATTGCCCCTTGCCTGACTTCTTCCCCATTCCTGACTTCTTTGCTCCCTTATTTGCTATCCCTGGAAACATGTCCGTAATAAATCACTTGCACATAAATTCTCATCTCCAGAAAAGCTTCAGGAAAATCCAACCTGAAACAGGCATACTCCCAATTATAGTAGTAAGGGAATCTGATTTCTAGTTGAAAATACTAGATGATGCAGTAGAATACACCAAAGAGTGAGGATGGGAAGCTACCAAGGCAACCAGATTCCCCATTCGGCTCTCACACATATAAACAATCCATTCCTGGAAGGAGCCTGTCATCCACTTCCCAATGTTTTGCCCCACATGTACCATGATTTCCTTCTAGCCTCCTCATTGACTTCAACTCTCCACAGTCATTTACTATTCTTTGTCTTGGTTAATACCTTCTGTGTATTACCCAAGGAAAGTGAAGAAGAGTATCTACTGGGGACAAAGATTTCTAAATCATATTGCTTCTGTTTCTTCCCTAAGCGGGCCCAGCATTTCTCCATGGATTACTATTCATATTCTGAACGAGATATTCTCATGCAGGCTTGTACTTTACATGGTAGAATATTTACATACATATATGCATGGCTTCCCCTGGTGGCTCAGACGGTAAAGTGTCTGTCTACAATGCCAGACACCCTGGTTCGATCCCTGGGTTGGGAAGATCCCCTGGAGAAGGAAATGGCAGCCCACTCCAGGACTATTGCCTGGAAAATCTCATGGACAGCGGAGCCTGGTAGGCTACAGTTCATGGGGTCGCAAAGAGTCGGACACGACTGAACGACTTCACTTTCACTTTCATGAATGAGGTATATATTTATTTACATACATACATGAGTTATGTGACATACCTCATTTCCCCTACAAGACATACATAGGAATTCCTCACAAACAATCTTGTAACAACCCCCTCAAAACATGCCTACTGCTGCTAAGTCAGGTCAGTCGTGTTCGACTCTGTGCGACCCCAGAGATGACAGCCTACCAGGCTCCCCTGTCCCTGGGATTCTCCAGGCAAGAACACTGGAGTGGGTTGCCATTTCCTTCTCCAATGCATGAAAGTGAAAAGTGAAAGTGAAGTCACTCAGTTGTGTCTGACTCTTAGCGACCCCATGGACTGCAGCCTACCAGGNCCAGGCTCCCCTGTCCCTGGGATTCTCCAGGCAAGAACACTGGAGTGGGTTGCCATTTCCTTCTCCAATGCATGAAAGTGAAAAGTGAAAGTGAAGTCACTCAGTTGTGTCTGACTCTTAGCGACCCCATGGACTGCAGCCTACCAGGGTCCGCCGTCCATGGGATTTGCCAGGCAAGAGTACTGGAGAGGGGTGCCATTGCCTTCTCCGAAATATGCCTACACATATTTCCAAATGTATTGCCTACACATATTTGCAAATGTATTGCCCACCTCTCAACCAACTCTATGAACCAGTAAATAAGCAATAATGTTTTATCTCTTATTTATGATTTGAAGTTATTGGGTTGGCCAAAAAGTTCATTTGGGTTTTTTTCCTATAATATCTTACAAAAAGCACAAATTTTTTGGCCAATCCTTTTCAACTCATCTACTTCCTTCTCTGGCCTTGCTTTCATCTACGATAATCAGAAATGAGGGCCGTTCTGATATAGAAAGAACATCTGATTAGAGGACTAAAAACTCCCAAGATGACATTTTCCCATATGATATGTATAGAATTTATTTTATATATTGGTGAGATGTGTTAAAAACAAATCATCACCTGCCCATAATTTAAATAAGATACTTAATGAGTCTGAGATAATTAAAGTATCTTGGGTTCAATTCAGTTAGATGGTGAACTTAATAGTACATTTAGTACTACCATACAAAAAAATGAGAAGTCAATCATTTAATAATTTAATTATTAGATTTCTTGCATTATATATTTAATAATGTCATGTTTAAAAATTAAGTGAATCTTTAACTTCAACAAAATGTTAGAGTGCACAACTGTAGCTCTATGGAGATTTTCTATTAATATGATAATCCATTCAGATAATAAAATTCTAAAATAGCATTACAGCATATTATGGCTTTCCTGGAGCTGGATCACAAAACAAACATGAGTAACTCTATTCACTACTTCAGGATATCTCTATTAAGTTGTGAGTTATTATACCAGTGGTTTGATTCATTTATAGAATTCTATTGATTTCTAAATAATTTAATATTAAAAGTTAATTTTGACCTCTAATAGAAAAGGAAAACTGTTGGGACAGAGGCAGAGTATCTCTACAATACTTGTATTTTATATAAGCTCTTGATCTATTCCTTGTTATGTTATCCAAATGTATCAAATCTCTTAATGCCTACATCTCTCATAGTTATTCTCCCTATACCTCTTGCTGTCAGAGGGATAACTAAAAGCCTGCTACCTTTCTTTTGGTGAAAATCTTAAGAACAAAGGGACATTCGGGTAGAAATAATATACATTAATGCCAGTGACTGTGGCAACCTCATCATGGACCTGGGGAAACTATGGTAATAAAGAAAGAACACTGCAGGAGAAAAGTTGGCCATTTATACATGGGCACATGCCCTTCATCACAAGCTTGTATTTGTAATTCACTAGTTTAACTCTGAGCTCCCCAAACTCTGATACCTCCCCTCCAAATTATTATCTCTCTTTCTCATTTGAGATTTCTGTATAATAATCACCATTAATAATTTCCTTTGTTATACCAGCTAGAAACAACTGATAGGCATTCATTCAACAAATACTGACTGAATACCAGTTAAAGAACCTCCAACAAGGAAAGCTATGACAACCCTAGACAGTGTATTAAAAAGTGGAGACATCACTTTCCGGACAAAGGTCCATATGGTCAAAGCTGTGGTTTTTCAGTAGTCATGTACACATGTGAGAGTTGAATCATTAAGAAGGCTGAGTGCTGAAGAATTCATGTTTTTGAATGATGTTGGAGAAGACTCTTGAGAGTCCCTTGGACTTACTGTAAGGAGATCAAACCAGTCAATCCTAAAGGAAATCAACCCTGAATATTCATTGGAAGGACTGATGCTGAAGCTGAAGCTCCAATACTGTGGCTGTCTGATGCAAAGAGCCAACTCACTGGAAAAAACCCTTATGCTGGGAAAGATTGAGGGCAGAAGAAGATGGGGCCAGCAGAGGATAAGATGGTTAAATAGCATCACCAACTCAATGAACATGAATTTGAGTAAACTCTGGGAGATAGTGGAGGACAGGAGAGCCTGGTGTGCTGCAGTCCATGGGGTTGTAAAAAGTCAAACATGACTCAATGACTGAACAAGAATAACATATTTTAATTTGCTATATAATGATGTCATCAATATTTAATAGAAAATTATGATTTGATGAAGTGCAATGCTTTCATTTTTGCTTTATTTTTTGGTAGGTTGATTCTGATATATATGATCTTTTCCAGTTCAACTTGCTAGACAAGAAGTATGGTACCAAAAAAAAGAAAAAAAAGCTTAACTAGAAATCAAAACCTTTAGTTCCTACTTTCATTTACTCTATCAAATGGACATGTCATTTAATCATTTAATTCATAGAGAGCTTCATTCCCACATCTACAGAAAAACAGAAAGAATGTTAAGATGCTCTTGAACTGTCTCTTATACACATCTAGATGTGTATAAGAGACAGTATTTATTTACATACATACATGAGTTATGTGACATACCTCATTTCCCCTACAAGACATACATAGGAATTCCTCACAAACAATCTTGTAACAACCCCCTCAAAACATGCCTACTGCTGCTAAGTCAGGTCAGTCGNAAGATGCTCTTGAACATATCCCAACAGTCAAGGGATACTGTTTAGGAATTTCTCTTCTCTCTCATTAATAGATACTAGCCCTGTAGGTTCCCTCCCCACCTGTATTCTCCCCGTCCACAGTTTATTCCACATACTGCCACTACATTATCTTCCCAAGATGTAAAACACAAACCTGAAAATATGATTCTATTTTTTAAAAAAACATATTCATCTCAACTGAGTAGCATATTGTCCACTGACATTCTATCCCCAGTCCCTCTTTTCTGCTTCCTCTTGAATTGCTTGCCAAATCCCTTAAATCTACACTACCATCCTACTCAACTACTCACTGGTTCCTGACAACAACTGGTTCATGACTTCACACTACCCAACATTTTCCTTATTAGTCAGTAGGCTGAAAGCTCCAACAGGGCAAAAAACCATATCCTTTTCAGTGGAATATTTTCAGCATCTAACAGATTGTCTGCACAGAGCAGGTGTCTGACAAATGGTTGGAGAGACCTGGACTTCAATGCTCTGCATACCCATGTTGGCACGCAAAATCCTTTTATTTTCAAGGCAAAGGCAATATAAATTCCAACTCTAGCTCATCCCCAGCCAAGCAAAGGTGGTCTTTTCCTCCTTCTGTCTCCATAGCACATTGTACCAACCCCTGTGATAGTATATATTACATAGTGTTATAATTGCTTTCTTCAAATCTATTTTTCCCATTCAAATGTTACCTCCTTTGAATTCAAGAATGCTAGGTACATGGTGGAATTCCAGTCAAATTTGGTTGAGTTAAAAAGACAGATTCCTTTCACCTCTGAAATCTGATGGTTCTAAGTAATTATGTTTAAAAAAAAAAAAAAGCTAAAGATCTTAGAGTGAATTACTTATGAATACAAATTGGTATAAAGCTGAAATCATGAAGGGAATTGGCAAAATACATTAGAATAAGTACAGCTTAGGAATGGTAGATGCCACTGTCAGGCTACTTCTTTGAACTGTATGAGCTAAAAGAGCCAATTAGACACCCTGAGCATTTACTAAACCACTTCTTCTTTGAAGCTAGTTCTAAATAATACAATTGAAGCAAAAGAAATTTCAGCTCACTGGCTTTACCTTGGCTCTAGAATATTCTGAAGTTAACATTTCAAATAGTTAAAGCATTCTGAACTGGGTTTTTGTTTTTGATGGTTTTATTTTTGCAGAGAGAACACAGCCACTATTTCTGAATTAATTTACAAATGTTATATACTTAATATTAGGATAATACTATCTTTAAAAGAATTTGATATTCAATATTTATATAATTGCTTTTTGGAAAATAAATATCATTTATCATCACTAGAGAGGACACGTTTAGTACTTTCAGTTAAAAATGTCAAATATTTTATAGTGTCAGTTCTACAATGTTCAAATATTCATAGTAGGAAAAGATTATGACTTATTAGGTTATAATTCACATCTTTTAAAGGTACTTTCTCCAGAGGTTAGCAAAGTAATTTTGCAAACATGAAGGAGTTACAAGGAAAATCATGCTTTAATGTAAATAGGAGATGTTTACATATTGTCTTATCTTAAACTTTGGGTTCATTCATTTTTTAATCCTTAAAATCTCCATCCATGGGATTTTCCAGGCAAGAGTCCTGGAGTGGATTGCCATTTCCTTCTCCAGAAAGTACTTTACTTANTGTCGTCGGGGTGGGACGTGGGGAGGGCATGGGGTGGGGCATGGAGGGTCTCTCTGGGAGCCTCAGGACTCAGCTCGGCCTGAGAGCCTGGAGTCTGGGCTTTGTTGAGCTGGGAGGATGGACGCTCACTGCTCAGCCTCACTGTGTCTACTCCTAGATTGACATAGAGATCAATGGCGACGCTGTGGATCTCCACATGAAGCTGGGCGACAACGGGGAAGCTTTCTTTGTAGAGGAAACGGAAGAGGAGTATGTAAGTCCTGGGGGTGGGCCACGCTCGCCGCACACTCATGGATGGTCGCTGCTGGCTAGATGAGCTTTCACTTTGGGTCGAAGAACTGGGCTGTCAGAAGGGAGCTGGAGCAGGAGGAACTCCCCCCACCCCCACCCCTGAGGTCCGGGCTGCCCACGTGCGAAGGCCCTGGCACGGCCCCCACTGTGAGCGTCCGGTGGCTTTCTCAGGTGGTGCCTGCACAGTTCACGCCTTGGCCTGAGCACACTCAACTCCACCCGAGTCGTCACAGAGGCACAGCAGGCTGTGTCTGCATGTGGACACGTGACCTTTGAACTTGGGAACACATTTGAGGTTTCCGTTGGGGACATTACATCCCGATCCTTGATAGTGAGGTGCGTTAGTTAATTATCATCTGGGGAGAGGTGACTAATTGGCCTCTGCCCTTTATGTGTGATTGTTGCATGTTTGGCCTCTTTCAGAGAGCACAACTGACCCCTTTCCCTGTGTATCCACTGATGTGAATGTGTCTAAGTTGCTCCTGATTGACTTAAGGTGGATCTTCTTACAACTTCTTAGGGGGCATCATTAAATCTTTCATTCTGGAGAATAAAATCTCAGAGCAAAAACAATAGCTTCAAATTATTAAGGACAGAGAGCTACTTTTTTTTGTTTGTGAAGATGGACTGCTGGTTTGATGCCATAAATTCCCAAAGGAAAACAACAGTGAAATGAGATTGTTCATCATTGTTCACTCGGGGCTGGCAGCGTCAGTACTGGTATGGAAGGCCACAGGAACCAGTGATTGTGAAGGGGAACCTACCAGGCCGGTGTTTCTCCTTGTGTCTTAATTACTTGTTTTCATGTTGTCTTATTTGCATTTACTTTGCCCTGGAGAAAAAACTTCCCAGAGACACAGGTGAAAGGCAGAAAGAAGCAGTGAGTTATCAGGAGAGAAAACATCTCTGATGCAACCTGTCACGCTGACGAGGCTCCCTGTAACTCTGGCAGTGAGAGGACTGGGTGCCGAGTCTGTTGCCTGCTTCACCCGTCACTTCTCATGATTCCGTTTAGAACTGCTCAGCAGAGTGTCAGCTTTCCAGCCTTTTTCCCCTATTCCGCATATGACCCAATTGGTCAGATTTTTTTTAGCATAATGTGCTTTTCTTTAAAAATTACAAATTGCAGTTCATGCAGCAACACTAGAATCACTGCTGTCCACACAGACCGTGAAGAGAAGCCCTGCTTTCCAGCGCTCCTGGTGTAAAGAGGGTTAAACATGACCAGGATTCCTCTGGCTTCCTCTTCCTGACCTTTGTTTCTCCCACTGTTGTTATCAGCACCCCCGCTGAGTCAGAAGTTCTAGACCAAGCATTGTCCTTTCCATCACTGCATGATAGTCCGTGGTATGGACGTGCATTTCTCGAACCTTTCTTATGCTGATGCACATTCAGCTCATCCGCCCGCCCCCCTCCCCCGACAGTGAATCTATTCTGGCTGAGCTTCCACGTGCCCTGTGCTGACCAGGCATGTCCCTCCTCCACTATGTTCAGCCACGTGGACCCACACGAGCTAAGGCTCAGCTGTGCAGGGGGGTGGAGACCCATGCAGGTGGTGGTCAGTGTGACTTACTCGCCTTTTGGGAGTGTTCTTCGTACCACTGTGAGGTCTCGGCTCAGCCAGAATCACTGCTATTTTGATTCACCATAGGGTTTNCTCAGAGCTTCCACGTGCCCTGTGCTGACCAGGCATGTCCCTCCTCCACTATGTTCAGCCACGTGGACCCACACGAGCTAAGGCTCAGCTGTGCAGGGGGGTGGAGACCCATGCAGGTGGTGGTCAGTGTGACTTACTCGCCTTTTGGGAGTGTTCTTCGTACCACTGTGAGGTCTCGGCTCAGCCAGAATCACTGCTATTTTGATTCACCATAGGGTTTGTCAAACTTTTCTTTCTCGTGTTCTCTTTAAGGAGAAGCTCCCTGCTTACCTGGCCACCTCACCAATCCCTACTGAAGATCAGTTCTTTACAGACACCGACAGGCCTTTGGTGAAACCAGGTGGAAATGAAAGACCTTCTCAGAGTTCAGACGTTGCCCACATCCTGGGAGCAGAGACAGTCTTCACCCCCAGTTCTGTGAAAAAGAAAAAACGAAGGAGGAAGAAATGCAAGCAGGACAGTAAGAAGGAGGAGCAGGCCGTGTTGCCCCCTGCCGGGGATGCCACGGGCGTGGACCTGAGCTCTGACGATGACAAGGGGGCCCAGGCAAGGTAGGCAGGAGGGACCGGAGGAAAGATGTCCAGGTGCAGGTCTGCCCTGAAAACCACTCCCTGGACACTGGTGGCTCTGGGAAGGAGGAGGGTTTTCATGTGGGTGATGCTGTGTACCGTCTCCAGGGCAGATGTGCAATGGAGATGCTTAGGACACCCAGCAGAGACCACAGTGTAGGACTACAATCACACTGTCAGAAAGGCGTCTCTGCTTTTCATCCACCAGGGCAGACAGGCTTGCAGGGTTCATACGGGAGCTGGGTGCAGGGGCTGGAGGCCACTGCTCCCCTCCTGACCGTCTCTGGCCTCTGTGTCAGTCTGCAGGGACGAGGGTCTCCATGCCTCCCTCCCCTCCTCTTCATTCTGCTGCACGAAACAGACCCTGGCCAGCCCCCTTCTGCCCTGTTGAGAGGGTCTTTTATGGCACGTGTCCTGTTTTCAGAATCAAACTTGATCATTAGTCACACTGAGATGGACTGACTGACCCTAAGCTGAGGGCAAGGGTCAGCTGGTGTCAGCAGTGCACTTTGGCCCTGGTCATTAGCAACCCCTTATCTCTTACATATATGCTGCCAGCTGAATAGAGGAAAGCTCATTTAGTCCCCCTGACTTATCCACGTAGATGATTCAGGCCACTGACTTTGACTTCCTGTTGATGTTTGTCCCTGTGCCTTAGAAACTGGGGTGTATTTACGTACAGTGATATTCATGGATCTAAGTGTGCAGCTCATTGAGTCAATAGTTGTGAATAACACGGAACCTCTGTTGGCTTTTGAATGAGGAAAGTCATTGTTTTACACAGTAAAGCTGAACTTGGAGCCGTGATGTTAGGGGTCATCTGTGAAGCCTGAAGTGCTCCAGACACACTATCCACAAACTTCTGCTGGGCCTCCCCCACCACCCTGACCAGCGTTAGACCACCTGCCCGTCCGTAGATCCTCTGCTGTTCAGGGTGGATGTAGACGTTTGTGCTGCGTTTCAGCACAGAGTCAGCACTGCTCTTCCGCATGCTCTCGCCTGTTCCCTCCCTTACATCCCCGCGCCACAGGCTTCGTTAGCCCCTCATGGTCAGCCTCCTGGCTGCCTGTCCTTGGGTACCTGTGCATTTTGAACGTGCTCGGCAGGTTTTCGTGAACCACAGGACTAAAGGGAACTTCAGCATCAGCAGCTTTTTCCATCACTCTGATGGATCTGAACGAATGAGTTCTATTTTTGTCCAGATCTGCCCAGAGAAGACATGTCCTGCCTTCCAGGGCTTGTAAATTCTTAATGATGCCTGGTCTCTCTCTCTCTCTCTCTCTCTCAATATTTTATTAAATCTAGTTTGCTTTGCTGAGTTTCTTGGTTTACTGTGTGTGTGG
>SJYV01009282.1:60471-78431 GCA_006410875.1 Neotragus pygmaeus | reverse complement strand
ATGTGTGTCGTTTAATCGTGTCTACTCTTTGCAGCCCTGTGTGTGTGTGTGTTAGTCACTTAGTTGTCTCCTACTCTTTGTGACCCCTTCTTTGCACGTGTTAGTTGCTTAATCGAGTCCTACTCTTTGCAGCCCCGTGTGTGTGTGTGTGTGTGTGTGTGTGTTAGTCACTTAGTCATGTCCTACTCTTCACCACCCCATGGACTGTAGCCCACCAGGTTCCTCTGTCCATGGAGTTCTCCAAGCCAGGATACTGGAGTGGGTAGCCATTCCCTTCTCCAGGGGATCTTCCTGACTCAGGGGTTGAACCCAGGTCTCCAGCACTGCAGGCAGATTCTTTACTGTCTGAGCCACCAGGGAAGCCCCGTCTTTTATACTGTGGTGAAATATATTCCAAAGATAGGTTTAAAGAAGAAATTTTCCATGGCATTTATGTTGCTCTTTTCAAACCTCTTTAAAATATGTAAATAGTAATAGGCCACGCTGTACTACCCTTTCAAATTTGGCAGATAAGGACTTTTCATAGCAAATGATTTCCCTTTCTGCTTTTACCATTGCAGTCTCCTCTTTTAACAAATGCAATACTTTTATCTGGATATCAGCCTTTTACATGATATATGTGTCTTTCCTCTTAAATAAGGTGGTTTGCCAGAGCTCAGTCTTTCTGAGACAAAAGAGATGAGGGTTTGGAAAACCTGAATTAGGAAATGCAGCCAAAAGAAAAAACAGTTGCATATCAGAGTTGGTGATAAAGCAGAGCATGTTGAATTAAGATGTAAAGAAGAGAAGAGATCATTCAAATTAATAAAATGATTTCTATTTTTCATCTAGCTAATTAAGTGATATGTATTCTCATGTCTGTTCTGGTAGAACATTAAGGTTTCTGTAAGGAGCTCTTGAATTTGTATTGTATTTAGTGTTTGAACTTTTCAGAGTTTTTCTATATACTTTGCAGCACTCTCAACATGACACACCACACGAGTCTCACATTGACTCTTGTCGAGTACACAGGACAAGGGATAAATTTCTAACTAAAGATGAAAAACTAGGACCCTCGGTGCTTCTGAGGGGTGTTTTCAAGGTTATATGGCAAATTAGTTCTATTAACTGCAAGTTAGGAAAACCAAAGTGTAAATTCATTCAAACCTTATTAGCAGTAGTTCAGTCTTCAACAGTTCCAAGGTCTGAGAATGAATTTTAAAAGCATCTATCATACTTTTGTGTCATCTTCCTCACATCCCTACATCCTGCAGATTTTAACTTAGAGAAAGTTCTCAGACTGAAAATAAGTTCCGGATTTTTAAGAGTTTTTTTTTTCCTATATTTTTGAATTGTTAAGCCATAGCTTTTGTCTTCAGCTGTCTGCTTGCTTCCATTTTCTGTAACATGCAGGAGAGTGTAGTGAAAAGAACACAGGCTTGGTTGCTTTGAATACAATTACTTACTAGCTTTTTTACTTTGGGCAAGTTACTAAACTCCTCTAGGTCCTTGATTAAGTAATACCTAAGGTAGGATTTTACTGCTTCATATTTGCGAGGATTGGATGCAGTGTACAATAAAGCCTTAGTTTGCTGCTTGTAGCCTCTGAGTCAAGTACCCCTACCAGATGTAAAAAGAGTGTGTTTCTTTTCTGTCCCTCCTGTTTATCCCACGGTTGAATGGTGATTGCAGTGGTGTCCAGTAGGTGGCACCAGTGAACCCCTTTCTCCTTCGTGGAAGGTCGTGTCCGGTGGCTCAGTCATGTCTGCCTCTTTCAATCTCACGGGCTGTAGACCGCTAGGCTTCTCAGTCCATAGGTTTCCCTTTTTAAGAGACTTAGTTATTAATTGTTCATTTGACTTCCTTCTTTTGTATCATTTAGACAGTGTGTCATAATTGGGGGATATTAAAAAGCTGGTGTAAGTGACATTGTTCTGTCTCTGATTTTTTTTTTTTTCCCTTCACAGAAGATCTTCAAATGCTTCCTTAAAGGAGGAAGAACATAAGGAGCCCCTCCTCTTCCATTCTGGAGACCACTACCCCTTGTCTGACGGAGACTGGTCCCCTTTAGACAAGTAAGTGTTCTGGAGATGGCTTCATTTCTTACAGGAAGGATAAGCTGAGGGGCTTTTCTGTTACTCCACATGTTGATGCTCCCATGTCTTTCATATAGAAGAGGACTGAAGGTGGGCTTTCCACATGAGTATGGGCCTTCCCCCTCAGTAATTACCTTGTGCCTAAACTTGATCTGACTTACTCTCAGGGTTGGCCAGTATGGATCTGTATAATCAGCATAGAATCTGACCCTCTACAGTTCTTGTTGGTGTGACCTGCTCACTGTGTAACTGGGTAACACCGTGAAGAAGCATGCAGTCACACTTTGTGTTCAAGTCTGGTTTCCTTCTGTATTACGTTAACTTTACCCATCTTTCCATGCATTTCCTCTCCTATAAAATTACCTTTCTCATTGATTTCTGGCGAGAATCAAGCGGGATAATTAATTATTGAGGACCCGGCAAGTCCACAGTAAATGCTAGTTGGCATTGTTTTTATTATTATTAAAGAACTCAAGTGGGAAAAGTAGCCATTTCGTATCTACAGGTGAAATTGACATGTTCAGACTTCTATTTCTCTTTCTTTTCCTCTGTTGAGCTCAGCAAGACCGAAATTCCCAGCTTTAACATCACGTTTCTTTGTCCCGTGTTTGCAGCCCCTACCCTCCGGTGGCCTGTCCTAAGAGCGACTCAGAGTTGGAAGTGAAGCCCGTCGGGAGCCTGCTCAGATCCGAGTCCCACATGGAGTGGACGTGGGGCGGGTTCCCGGAGTCCACCAAGGTAGAGGGTTCCCTGCTGGAGGTGGAGGGCGGTTTTTGCACCAGTGACGGGAGTGAAAGGGGCGTGGCACCCTCGTGTGGTCACATGAGCGAAGCCACGTTAACACCATCCATAACGTTCATGCTGTGTTCACAGTAGACTGAATCCGGCAGGGTAGTCAGTAATATTGACCATTAACTTAGCATTTTAATCAGGAAAATTTTTAAAGTACCTAAAGTAAAACTTCCCTGAAAGTTTAAGTAGGCAATTGATTATGAAAGTTTTTCTATCAGCTCTTAGTGAAAGAAGAAAAAATTGGAACGATGCTTTTCTTGAGAGGACAAAAAATGTAGTGTTTTGAAAATACACATTTTGCTTTTTACGTTGTTGTGACAGGGCCTTGAGATAGTGCAGGCAGGCCTCAATTCCCTGGAGTGATCAAGTTTTCTTCCTCTGTCATCTGAAATGTTCACATGCCCCATCTTCTCCAGTGCTTAGATCTTTATAGTAGAACAGTTACAAATATAACGCGTTTGTAAGTATCATTTGAACAAAATGCAGTGAATAGTTTTTCCCACTATTTAATTATGAACAGTTTTACACATACAAAATTATGTGTTTAGTGAATGTGTGCTAGTTATAAATAAAATTAACACATGCACCAGCATCCAGCTTAGGAAACAGAGTTAACAGATACCTTTGACAGTAGTTTAATGTTGAAACATGCCTGTTTCAGGTCAGCAAACGGGAGCGGTCCGAGCATCACCCCAGGACAGCGATGATCACGCCNTCTCACAATATTTCTAATTTTACTTTTCTGTAGATGTTGTATAGAGGGACTTGAGAGAAATTCTACATAGCTAATAAAGAAGGAAATAAGAGTAAGTATATAGCTTTTGGGTTGTCATTGAACCATATCTCTTGTCTTTGTTCTTCCTTGATCATCATATACAAAGTTACTAAAACATGCTACCTCCACTATCCCCTACTCCAAAAACAGCCTTGACCCTACACTGAAGGAATTTAAAATTCTCTACTCATTTACGCTGATAAGTTAAGGTCAAAGCCAAGATTGCTATTGGTCCAGCAGTCCAGTGCTTAAACTAGACTCTTGCTCTCATCTTTGTGATCCAGCTTTACTCTTGGTTCTCCCATTTTTGCGACTGAGAACCTTGACGAACATCTTTAGAATTAAATTTCATCCAGAAGGCAGAGACACTGCACTGCTTTAATGCCAGTATTCTGTGGTTCTTCAGTGTCTGGCCACCTCTGTGGAAGTGACTGATGGCACATCGAAATTAAATGGAGTAATCACAGTTCGGGCATACAGAAATGAAATTGGGTGGGCTTGGAGAATCTAGTCTCAGACACATCTCTGCACCACTGAGAACTTGAACTTTCTTTGAGCTATATCAGACCCAAGGACATTACTGGCCATATTCAAAACCACACCTGCCAGCTGCAACCTTGTGGTCTCAAGGTCTCTTCTTGTAACTATGCAAACATTTCAAGCTCCAACCAGTAGTTACTTAATAAGCACCCTCACTTCTTGCCAGCTCCAATTATAATCCTTGATAAACAACTTCTGTAACTAACTGTAACCTTGACATTTTTGCTTTTATAAGCCTCCTCCATTTTGTAGGCCAGGGGAACACAGTTCAAGTGCTTCCTGCATCTGTGTCTCCTAGGTTACAGTCCTACTAAACCCAGAATAAACAGATTTTTATTTCAATCAGGTCTCCGTTTCTCAAATTTTGGTAAATATGATCAGCAGAGGTTGTCTGAATGACTGAAAGGATGAATGAAATTCAGCTTAATACTTTAATTGTAGCCACTGTATCTGTTCTACAGCCCTTTGTTGCCTCATAAGTGGCTTTCAAAGTCTAGAATAAAACCCTGAATTCAATGCCCATTATTACCTGCTACTGGAAACCCTGGCATAGAGTACTACGACTAGTTTGATCCTTATTTCACCCATGATTTTGTGTTTCCTTACTTGCTGGAGGCTGTACGTAGCCTCCTGAGTTTCTGCTTCAGCAAGTATTCACCTGCCCAGATTTCTTCTCTTGGAGTCTTCCCCAATTTGCACTTCTATCCTCTGGGTCCTGATCATCCCTTTGTCTTCCATACCCTGACTATATCAATTCTTATAGGAGAAACTTGGTGGTTAGGAAGGAAAGACAGCATTATATTCTTGGTGATGCATGCATGATCAGAGAGATAGGCCTAGGACAAGGTTCAGTCTTGTTCAGTCTTCAGTTCAGTCTTCAGTCTTGTTCAGTCTTGTTCAGTCTTCAGTTCAGTTCAGGTCAGTCGCTCAGTCATGTNAGACAGCATTATATTCTTGGTGATGCATGCATGATCAGAGAGATAGGCCTAGGACAAGGTTCAGTCTTGTTCAGTCTTCAGTTCAGTCTTCAGTCTTGTTCAGTCTTGTTCAGTCTTCAGTTCAGTTCAGGTCAGTCGCTCAGTCATGTCTGACTCTTTGTGACCCCCTGGACTGCAGCACTCCAGGTTTCCCTGTCCATTACCAACTCCCAGAGCTCATTCAAACTCACGTCCATTGAGTCGATGCCATCCAACCATCTCATCCTTTGTCATCCCCTTCTCCTCCCATCCTCGGTCTTTCCTAGAATCAGGGTCTTTTCAAAGAAGTCAGTTCTTCACATTAGGTGGCCAAAGTATTGGAGTTTCAGCTTCAGCATCAGCCCTTCCAATGAACATTTCAGGACTGATTCTTGATTCAGGACAAATCAGGGGCNTCTTTTATGTGGAGAGCAAGGGCAATCCCTAGATAGAAGGATTGCTACCGAGCAGGACTCTGTGCAGTTCCCGGGCACAAAAGCCTTTCTGCTTTTCTTGATTACAGGAAATAGGCTTCCTTCAGCCTCCAGGACCTTCCCTGCATTCCAGGGAGCAGGTTCAAACAGATGCTAATTAGGGAAGGGAGGGAATGTGGAGACAGTAGAAAAACAGTTAAGAAAATAGTGCAGCCTTTGGGGCAGGGTCCAGGTTCCCCCTCAAAGCATACACAGAACAGTATCTTTTGAGCTGTTGCTGCTGCTACTGCTAAGTCGCTTCAGTCGTGACCGACTCTGTGTGACANACAGTAGAAAAACAGTTAAGAAAATAGTGCAGCCTTTGGGGCAGGGTCCAGGTTCCCCCTCAAAGCATACACAGAACAGTATCTTTTGAGCTGTTGCTGCTGCTACTGCTAAGTCGCTTCAGTCGTGACCGACTCTGTGTGACACCGTCCCTGGGATTCTCCAGGCAAGAACAGTGGAGTGGGTTGCCATTGCCTTCTCCAATGCATGAAAGTGAAGTCGCTCAGTCATGTCTAACTCTTCATGACCCCATAGACTGTAGCCTACCAGGCTCCTCCATCCATGGGATTTGCCAGGCAAGAGTACTGGAGTGGGTTGCTATTTAAGCAGATACTAAAAGCTCCACCAGGTGGGAGAAGTTAACAGTATGCTGCCCATAAGCACAAAGACCCTCCAGACCCTTTGAAACCAGAAGATTGATGATGCAGACTCCCACACACCTCACAATCAACCAATCAGAAGAATGCATGTGCTGATCATGCCCTCTTTGAATCATTACTACAAAACTCTTCATTACCCTCTCCAGGTCTGGACACACAGTTTTTGAGGGCAGGAGCCCACTGTGGCCCCCTTTACCTGGCAAAGCAATCAAGCTATTCTTTCTACTTTACCCAATACTATCTCCAAGATTTAATTCAGCGTTGGGGTACAGAGGCCAGATTCAGCTTCAGACCTTTGCAGATACACCATTCAGGGAATGCAGCAGACCCAGTGGCTATTCTAGACATATTAAATCTGATAATTTCCAAAGAGGTAGACAGAAGACAGGAGTGAGATATCAAAGGACAGTTGAGTGGCAGGAAAACATATATAATCCATTAATCAATTTAATAACTAATAATAAACAAATCGAATAATTAAAGCTACATCAGCAGCTACCTCTATTGAGTTCTTCCTATATGCTGGAAATCTTTACATTTTCCTGTTTATAATTTACCAAACAAAATTCATGAAGACAAGGATACTTGTCAGCATTCATTTTAAAGAGAAAAGATCCAAAGGAATATTTCAGTAATTTGTTCAAAGTCCTAAAACTGATAGACAAAGTTGCCAGAATTTGAACCTGACTTCCCAGGTGGCTCGATGGTGAAGAATCTGCCTGCAATGCAGGAGATGTGGGCTGGATCCTTGGGTCAGATTGATCCCACGAACCCCTGGAGAAGACAATGGCAACCCACTCCATTTTTTTTGTCTGGGAAATCCCATGGAAAAGAGGAGCCTGGTGGGCTATAGTCCATGGGATCGCAAAAGAGTCAGGCACGACTGAGCGACTAAAACAACAAACAACATGTGGTACCAGAGATTGCTCAAAGATCTCCTAAGCTATATTCCACTCTAACAACTGCAAACTCCACCAAAATACCTTGAAACCCATATTTTTATATAGTTTTTCTTCTCAGTCTACCACTATGGAATACACTGGCTTTAAACTTGCAATAAAACCTCATTATTTTAAGTGACTCACCACCTCAAAAATGCAAGTGCAGGAAAGTGTGAAAATGATCATTAAACTCACCAAACAGGGATAATGTATCTATCACTATCAGCTTTGCATCTTTTCAGGATGTTGATTAACTTTATCTCCAACTGACTGGCAAGGACAAATTCTTTGTTGCCCTTAAATCTCAGGCTGTGCTTTAGTTGTGTACATATTTAACTGTATCTATACACATGCTTGAGCAACCCTTGTGTTCTGAAAAGTCATAAGCTGAAGGTTAAGGAGTACGCTCTTGTGACTTGATTTGTAGGGATCCTAGCACAGTGCCACTCATATGCATTCATTACTAAATATTATTTGTTGATAATGACGCTAATCTGCTCGGAGTCATGAGGCCATAAAAAAGAGAATATCTTCTATGGGTTAAGATGTGCTATTCTCATTAACTGAACAAACTAGAATGAATTTAATCACAGCAGTCAAGGGAAGCTACTGCATCATTCCAAGACAAATTAGAGATATTGCACCCCTGTGGTGTAACCTTTGGTTTCGATTAGAGGTTTCAGGCTGCTTCCCATGGCTGGATGCAAAATATTCAGACTACTAAAGAGGATGGAAGGTAACTTTATGACTTTGTATCTTGGAACTGCACCACTGACAACTACAAAGCCTCAGGCTTTTAGGAGAAACTAGAAAAACCAACAGTCAATGATTATTCATTTCATAAAAATTAAACTCCCCAATTGCATATAAAGAATATATACAAATTGCATTCTCATATGATTCAGTAGATAAATTTCTGTTGTTACCAAAACTTATGCAAACAAAATTAAGATAAAACAAATAGACTGCTTTTTAAAATGTATATGAATGGCAAAAGTATTCATTAAAAACTTAAAAATTTGGTTAAATGAAAGGAATCAAGAGAAATGGAAAAGTATTGAGGTTCCTCTATTCAGGACATGTAAAACAAAAACATAGTCCTGTCTTTCTGATGCATCACAAAAAATATTGAAATAAAAATTGAATGTTTAGAAAAAATGTTTCTAATACTTCTTAGGAAACTTTAAATATCTATGCAGTATCCATAATTGTTTCCCTGGAGGAAAACAAATTTCATTCTGTTAGGTAGTATATAACCTCCCGTTCTTTCTGAATCTAGACTTCAAGAATATATTGTTTGCAATAAAACTCAAATTCTTATTGTATATGTCTTAGTTTGCAATCAAACTGAATGTAATTCAGTGGAAAATTAATGTAAAATATTAACATAGAAAAACACACAAAAGGATATATGTCTATATATAGATAGCTCATATTGATAAATATTTCATTCTTTATGTGTATATAAAATATATATTACATATATTTGCAACACACATAAATTATGAATTTAAACAAAACAGGAGATTTCCTGGAATATTAAAACATTTTTCTGGGATTTCCCTGGTAGTCCAGTGATTAAGACCCTTCCCCCAGTGCAAGGGGCCCAGGTTTGATTCCTGGTTAGGAAACTAGATCCAACATAATGAAACTAAAAGTCTTCATGCTGCAACCAAAAGATTCTACATGCCTCAAGGAAAGATCAAAGATTCTGCATGCTGCAACTAAGAACTGATGCAGGCAAATATACGAAAGTGAAAGTGATAGTCACTTAGTCATGCCTAATTCTATGAGACCCCATGGACTGTAGCCTGCCAAGCTCCTCTGTCCATGGGACTGTCCAGGCAAGAATACTGGAGTGGATTGCCATTCCCTTATCCAGGGGATCTTCCTGACCCAGGGATCAGATAGCAGCATCAGATTTTTTACATATGTATATAGACATTTTCTTATCATTATGTGTATTAGCTCATGATGTCAGCATTAGCTTCAATATTTTTAAAACATAAGACTGTTATGATCTTCAAATTCTACTATGTCTAAAGCAAAATTTTGGCTATGCAAAGTAGTATATAAGACAGAGGTATTTGTGCACACTAAATTTTATGTGCCAAATTATGTTGGGGGAAAGTGTAAATTTGGGCTTCCCTGGTGGCTCAGCAGTAAAGAATCTCCCTGCTAATGCAGGAGATGCAGGAGAGGTAGGTCCAATCCTTGGGTTGGGAAGATCCCCTGAAGGAGGCCATGGCAACCCACTCCAGTGTTCTTGCCCAGAGAATCTCATAGACAGAGGGGCCTGGCAGGCTACAGTCCATAGGATCGCAAAGAGTCGGACATGACTGAAGCAACTAAACACGCGCACATGCAAAGTGTAAACTGGTAAAACTATTTTGCTAAGTATTTACATGATACATATGAAGGGCCTTTAAAAAAGTTAATTCCTTTGATCTAATAATATCAAGAACTGGAAGCTTTTCAAAAGAAAGAAAAAAATGGTCAGTTGAATTATTTAAGATGGTAAAGACATAAAAATAATCTAAATGGATTATTAGATTAGTGGAATTTTTTGGAAACCATGGCACATCCATATAATGGGATATTATGTAACCATTTAGAATGAGTCTATAATAACATAAAAGTACATGCATGACAGTAAATAAAATGGATAAGTTACAAATATACCATTATCCAGTTAAATAAATATGAAAATAGAGAAAAATCTAAGTTCAGATAGAAACATACCTGATCAAATATGTCAAAATAGCAATGACAGCTTTCCTTGGGAAGTAAGAATATGTATGGGTGATGTGGTGCTAGTGGTGAAAAAACCCACGTGCCAATGCAGGAGACATAAAAGAAACAGGTGTGATCCCTGGCTGGGTCAGGAAGATCCCCTGGAGTAGGAGGGCATGGTAACCCACTCCAGTGTTGTTGCCTGGAGAATCCCACGGATAGAGGAGCCTGGCGGGCTATAGTCCATGCGGTTGCACAGAGTGGGACACAACTGAAGCGACTTAGCATGCATGCAAGCATATTCTTGTACTTCCTCCAGAACAATTTTGAATTATAAAAATGTCTTACTTTTATTACTTAAAAGTTTATCAAATATAAACCACACAAATACCAAAAAAACTACATAATATAAAGTTTAAGAATCCCAGTTGTTTATTGCCTTTCCCTGCATTCATTTAAGTTCTGGTTAAATATTAATGGCCCTGCTCCTACACAGTTTTATACGTAGGTTACAATTTCTCATCCAATGGACATTGAAAAATAACCAGATGAAAATAGTTGGACAGGTAAGAAATAAAAACGTTGGTGGAGAAATTAATCACTTCACGTTTAAGATGAGGAGGGCTTCCCTGATACCTCAGTTGGTCAAGAATCCACCTGAAATGTAGCAGACCCATGTTCGAGTCCTGGGTCGAGAAGATCCACTGGAGAAGGGATAGGCTACCCTCTCCAGTATTCTTGGGCTTCCCTTGTGACTCAGCTGGTAAAGAATCCTCCTGCAATGTGGGAGACCTGGCTTCCATCCCTGGGTTGGGGAGATCCCCTGAAGAAAGGAAAGGCTATTCATTCCAGTATTCGGCCTAGAGAATTCCAGGGACTATACAGTCCATGGGGTCCCAAAGAGTTGGACACGACTGAGTGACTTACACTTTCACTTTACAATAAGAAATATATACCACCTCAAAAATTTCAAGTATTGAACTTTTACATTTTCCCCCAAATTCATGTAAACATGATTGGACACTGAAGAAAGTGATCAGTGTCACAGACTGTTTTTTCACATATGGTTATTAGCCTTCTTTTCCATCTTCTCATTGAACCCACACATTTAACTGCTATATTCATCCCCATATAACCCTTTTAGCTACAAATATAGGAATGCATTCCTCAAATTATCACCAAATGCAAATTTTATATCTAATTTAAAATCAATAATATTAAATAAATTTTAGCATGCAGGTGCTTACTANATCTTTCTTTGGCTTTAATAGTAAGAAGGCCAAAGTCTCAAATGCTTTGGGAAATCCAAATACACAGAGAATGTTTTTCATAATCTGGACCTGTGTCATCTACTGCCATAGCCAGCTATAGCTATTGGCTGGTAAGTGATCATTTGAGATGTGGCTAGTGTGACTGAGGAAGTGAAATTTTAATTCTGCTTAATTTTGCTTTGTTTTTATTTTACATTAGGACTGAAGCAGTGTCAATTATTTTCCCATTAAACATAACATCATTCATTTCACAGGATAGCACTTCACTTTAATCCATGAAAGATGGGCATGTGAATTCAGATGTGCCATGAGTATAAAAAACCCACCAAAACTTTAAGACTGTACATTCTTATTAAGGGTGTAAAATGTCCCACTAGTATTTTTATATTCATTGAACAGAAATAATAACAATTTAGTTATATTAGTGTCTAACTCTTCGCAACCCCATGGACTGTAGCCCACCAGGCTGCGCTGTCCATGGGATTTCCCAGGTAAGAATACTGGAGTGGGTTACCTTTCCCTTCTCCAGGAGATCTTCCTAATCCAGAGATTGAATCCAGGTCTCCTGCATTGCAGGTAGATTCTTTACCATCTGAGCCACCAGGGAAACCCTTAGATATATTAAGATGAATGAATTATTAAATTAGTTTATCTTATTTCTTTTTGCTTCTTTTAAAAGTAACTATTGGAAAATTTGAAATTACACATCTAGCTCTCCTTCCATTTCTCTCAGATAGTGCTGGAGTACAGCTCCAAAACATAGCAAGAAAGCAGCCTTACATTTCTTCCACATCTGAGTTTTGAGATGAACATTCATCCCTGCTGCTTACACAATAGTATGCATATCTGGCACATAAATAATGAAAACCAGACTTTCTTCTCATCAAACACCTCAAATATATAACAGGCAAAAATGACAGAAAGAGATTAAAAAAGAGAGATAAATGGATGATACAAATTAAGCTAGAGTAAAAAGATTAAAATCATGAAGATTTAAACCTATATTTTCTGGGAACTTCCCTGGTGGTCCAGTGGCTAACAGTCTGCCTTCCAATAAGGGGACATGGGTTTGATCCCTTGTCCAGGAAGATTCCACAAGCTGCAGGACAACTAAGCCCATGTGCACAAGTACTGAGCCTGAGCTCTGGAGCCAGGGAGCTGCAACTGCTGAGCCTGCCCATGCTAAAGCCCAGGAGCCTCAATTACTTGAGCCAGTGCACACGCACTGGAGAGCCAGTACTCCACGAGTGAAGCCCACACACCGCAACAAAAGAAGCCCGTGTGCACCACAACTAAGACCTGGCACAACCAAATAAATAAAATTAAACTAAACTTTAAAACTTGTTTACACTGAAAAATAAATCTACATCTTCTGCTAACAGCAAGATTCAAAGGAAATTTTAAAACTGATCCAGATGTAGCAATTTTTTGTTCTCTTTACTAGTAAAGAGAATGATAAGGGAAAACAGTCAGGCTAGTAAGACAACCTGAGAAAGTGATCTAGAGTAGGAATGAGACAAACAGACTGCTTCCTCTGACTCCAGCACTTACATTCACAACTTTCACAGTCTCACTGCATCTCTGGTCTCTTCTCAGTAAATTGGAACTAAACCTAGTGATCTCACCAGGCTGTTAAGATAAAATGCATGTGAAGAGAGCTCCCAGTCTCTAAATCACTATGTGATACCATCAGCATTTTACCGTTAATGAAAATCTGTAGATAATAGAAAACACTAACAATTCAGAGCTGGCCAGCATAAAGTTGCTATAGCTGCCAACATAGTTTGATTTGGGGCTCCTCAAGTCTCACTTCCCCAGACTAGTAGCTGGATTTCCACTCCTCAGACCTGAACTCTTTCCATCCCTTGAACTGGATCCTACTTTGAGGGATACTGCCTGCATATGCCCATGGTCAACAGAGCCACCTGACACAGAAATGCAAGCCACAAAACCTGGATTCATCAGGTATTAAATGTGCCAGTTTACAACTTGGAAAATATGAAGCATGAGTCTTTAAGCAATTTCCTGCACAGCAGGGAGCTTCTCAAGTGGACACTCACAGAACACACATATGTAAATTTCACCCACAGCTTGTACCTGACCTGGTCTATGGCTACTACTCAGCACCTCATGCTCTGATCCAGTTTCTAGATTTCCATCAACCTCTAGAACTCACCAAACTCTTATGTCACTCAAACACTTTATGGAGTGTTTAACATCACTTAGGGAGCTTTTAAAAAAGTGTACCAATAGGAGCCAAATACACATAGAACAAGGTGTTTCCAAACTCCAACAGGTGATGCCAACTGCAACCAAGGTTGAAAAGGACTAGATTAGATCATTGCTTGCTGTGAACATGTTCTAGAAATGTTCAGTTGAGAAATCCAGTTTCTATGCCTCCTTCCTTTGGTAACATTATACGAAACATAATTGGGGAACACACTCTTCTCCTACACTCTGTGTTTATTGGCGCTGCTTCCAGATTCCATGTAGATCATCACTACATCCCATTCCCCTGGACACAGAGTGTTTAAGCATGCACATCAAAACCTAAAAACCATCTTAAAGGCATGGAAAGACTTAGGAACTTAATTCTCCCATATGTGATGGTGACTGGCTGCCTTTAGCAAACACTTTCTTTTGGGAAGTTTAGAGTGAAAATCACCTACCCCTAGGGAGTAGGGGTAACTGTAGAATCAGAGACTGAAAGTAGCTAATTCTTAAGAATGGTACAAGAGGGAACCCTCCTACACTGCTGATAGGAATATGAACTGGCATAGCCACTAAAGGGAACAGTATTGAGGCTCTTCAAAAAACTACAGACAGAATAACCTTATAACCCAGCAATCCCACTCCTGGGCATATACCTGGAGAAAGCCATAATTCAAAAAGACACATGCATCCCAATGGTCATTGAAGCACTATTTACAATAGCCAGGACATGGAAGAAATCTAAATGTCTATCCACAGAGAAATGGATAAAGAAGATATGGTACACATATATAATGGAATATTACTCAGCCATAAAAAGGAATGAATTGGGTCATTTGCAGAGATACAGATGGGCCTAGAGATGGTCATACAGAGTGAAGTAAGTCATAAAGAGAAAAACAAATATCAGATAATATTATTTATATATGGAATCTAGGAAAATGGTACAGATGAACTTATTGGTAGAGCAGAAACACAAATACAGATGTAGAGAACAAACATATGAATGCCAAAGGGAGATGGGGGGTGGGATGAATAGGGAGATTGGGATTTATATATATACACATTATAAAATAGATAGTATAAAATAGATATTAATAACTAATGAGAACCTACTGTATAGCACAGATAACTCTACTCAATGTTCCGTGGTGACCTAAACGGGAAAGGAATTCAAAAAAGAGGGGATATATGTATACATACAACTGATTCACTTCTGCTGCACAGCAGAAGCTATTGTAAAGCAATTATATTTCTATAAATTAATTTTAGAAAGCCATTAAAATAAATATATTTTAAAAAGAAGAATGGTGCAGCAGTACTTAAAATGGTAGACCAACTGGTGCACTGTGTCTACTTCAAGGGTCTAATTATTCATGAAATCACACTCTGATTGCAGTCCTCTGAAGTGACATTGCAGTCTCCTTGATGTTTGATTATTCAGCTGCTAAGACAGTTTCCTGACCTTCCTTCTATCCCTATGCATCCTTTAAACAGGCTGACTTTGTCTCTGTTCCATGTAAAATAAAAAGACTATATTTAGATCCACATTACACCACAGTTATGAGCTGTGTCCTCTTGGATATGCTTGTTACCATTAGTTCTTGTCCCCAATTCCTTTCTCTACAGAATTAGGAGAATAATATCACCTATGCCCAATGTCTGTGGCTGTGAACATATGCCCCATGTCTTATGCCTATGGATACAAGTAAATTATCTTATATGTTAGATATACTTTTTATCATGATAGTGATCATCTTCCTCCTCAGTCATCTTTATCATTATTGAGGGTCTTAAAAAGTTTTTAGAGATAATTAAACTTACTGTGGCAAACAGGGTTATCAAGCCAAATAGTGAGTTGTGGACACCCTATTTTTTTTTTACTTCAGCCCTTATCATTCATGATTAAGTCAGAAAAATGAAACACGTTTTAGATTTTTTCCATGTCCACTAAAAAGCAGCATATGCATTAAAACTAAATTCTATCACAAATGAGTAGAATGTGGGTTACTGTTCTAATGTAAGCCTAGAGTTGGGAACTTTATGGTTGATCAAGTCAAGACTGATGAAAGATAGTTGCTTGAGAGCATTCTGGGGGCAACAGTCATTCAAATGTTTCTGCTCCAATGGAATAGTTCCCACAAATCAAACAGGCAGGATCCAGGTGGGTATAAGGCAATAAAATAAACAATGGGAGTTCCAGGTCATTGTAAGAATATTCCAAGTGGATGTTTAAAGGCAGTATTGGAAAAATTCCTATGGAACTACTAAGGGTACTGAGATGCCTTGGGGTGTGTGTGTGTGTGTGTGTGTGTGTGTGTGTATATATATAGCACATATATATAGCATGAATACATGGGATATATATAAGATGTGTGTATATATATATGGTGTGTATGTATATATGTGTGTGCATGTGTGTGTATATAAATGGTGTGTGCATATATATGTGGTATAAATAAGCAATAGTGCTACACTTGTCTTCTTATAACTCTTAAAATTATCTATAAAATAAAGTATAGGCTAAAGGAAGGGATTATCCAATTCACTGGGAACTAGTAACACTATTTTTGCCAAGGTTGAAAAGAATGATAATGGCTGTAATGACTTATAAGAAAATTAAATCTAACAGCACAGCCTCCAAGAAGAAACCATGATACAGGGTTTATGTACACAGCTGTGCTATCAAAAAAATTAGATGAGCTGTGCCCTGATGCTTTCCTCTGAAGAGCTCAAAAAATACGTGGAGAACACCCTACTTCTTCATATAACCCTGAGCAACCTGCTCAAATCCATTTAATTGGTATGCTGCAATCATACCCCTCCTGATTATACCACTAGGGTATAATAGGAGACAGGTTTCACCTTAGCACCTTTCATCATACAGGAAGTAAACTGCTTTATGGATAAAAATAGCTCGGCATACACTCACTATTGACACCAGCCACCCCTGGTGACTTCAGGGCTCATCAGCAATGCACAACTGTTTTAAAATAAAGCCAAGAGTCGCATATATAATTGAAACTGCAGGGATAATGAGAAGGAAACAGCAAGAGGCCACGTTGCTTTGAGGGCTAAGCTATAGATTAGAAAAAATCAGGTCCCTAAAAGAAACCCTATTGAAGGGGTTTAGGGACAGAGCTGTTTTTAAAGCAGCGATAAGAGAACAATGGTGTCACATCACATAACACTCCAGTAACTAAGATAATTCACTTGACGGCAAGACTAATGAAACACAGGGTGTGAAATGGAGAGCTATTTTTCAAGGTTATTCCAGTTAAAGTTTCGAGCAACTGAACATCTCCATTTGCCAATGGGAGATAACCCTTAGTTTGCACTGTGTTTAAGTGTCTTCACCATGTTGAATGCGTTAGCAGAAGGTGGATTTTAAACAGCTGTAAGCGAAAATATTTGTTAGATTCAAGAACATTGTTGTGGACAGAACCGAAATTGCTGTATGATGAAAAGTTAAACATGTGAGCAACTACAACAGCAAAGATTCAGGATAAAATGTTCATAGCTTCACTTTTGAGGGCTTTTACATTGAGCAAGTCTGTTTTTCATTTTCTCTGATGATACTTTAAAATGAGCCTTCAAGGACCTAAATATCAGTGATTACAAAAGCAAATTGTTTTTACACTAATGACTAGGCATTTTACGTGTTTTTATTTTGCATATTAAATATGCCCTTAAATATTAATAGCTCTTGTGCTTCAGTTCACTTGTTAGAAGTTAATAACAAGGCTTTGATTAAACTCTAGTTTTTGAGGAAATTTCTTAAGTTGATGTTAAAAGTACTGATGGTAACTATAATTTTATTCTTTTTAGAAAAATATCTCAGAAATAAGCATAAAATAGAGGATAAAAAAAAGGCATAGAGGAAGGAGAAGGGAGAAAGTCAGAGGAGATAATGGGAAGTGAGGAGAAGCAAGAAGTGAAGAGAAAAACAGTGATTTTCATTATTATCAGATAAAATGAAGCTTTAGGTAAGAGAAAACCAATGACATCACAAAGTCTTTCATAAGAAAACATAGTTTTAGGTTGGAGGTTTCTAATTTTGGGAATCTTTAATATTTGGATATCACAATTATCCTTTTAATATTCTATCTGATTTATCAGCTTTCAAGTAATAACTACCAGTTAATATCCTCTAGCAACTTTAAATCACTTGCCAACTGGTGTTGTATAATTCAAGTGAAAGAGGTGGATATACCCATAGGCTTAGCTGGGTTTTGTCTCCATTTTTCCTATTTTCAAGTTCAAAACAAGTCATTATTTCTTTCTTCTCTGCAATCAATATAAAATATGTGTCCATTTAGAAAAATGGTAATGATGACCCTGTATGCAAGACAGCAAAAGAGACACAGATGTGTAGAGCAGACTTTTGGACTCTGAGGGAGAGGGAGAGGGTGGGAATATTTGGGAGAATGGCATTGAAACATGTATACTATCATGTAAGAAACGAATTGCCAGTCTATGTTCGATGCATGATGCAGGATGCTTGGGGCTAGTGCACGGGGATGATCTG
>SJYV01009282.1:31157-56654 GCA_006410875.1 Neotragus pygmaeus | reverse complement strand
AAAAGCAGAGACATTACTTTGCCAACAAAGGCCCGTCTAGTCAAGGCCATGGTTTTTCCAGTGGTCATGTATGAATGTGAGAGTTGGACTGTGAAGAAAGCTGAGCACTGAAGAACTGATGCTTTTGAACTGTGGTGTGGTGTTAGAGAAGACTCTTGAGAGTCACTTGGACTGCAAGGAGATCCAACCAGTCCATCCTAAAGGAGACCAATCCTGGGTGTTCATTGGAAGGACTGATGCTGAGGCTGAAACTCCAATACTTTGGCCGCCTCATGAGAAGAGTTGACTCATTGGCAAAGACCCTGATGCTGGGAGAGATTGGGGGCAGGAGGAGAAGGGGACGACAGAGGATGAGATGGCTGGATGGCATGACCGACTCGATGGACATGAGTTTGAGTGAACTCTCAGAGTTGGTGATGGACAGGGAGGCCTGGCGTGCAGCAATTCATGGGGTTGCAAAGAGTCAGATATGACTGAGTGACTGAACTAACTACACATTGGTGGTATTACAGACAAACAGGGGACTTTTCTAATACGATCCATCTCTTCTACAAAATGGATTCAGTTATTCATTCATTTTTAAAAAAATCTATGTGCCAGGTACATGCTTGAGGATAAGAAGCAAAAATAAAATAATGCTCTGCTCAGGGTGCATACAAACAAATGAGGAAGAAGATGTAAATTACTACCCTCTATCAGGCTACCCTGGAGAAGGCGATGGCACCCAACTCCAGTACTCTTGCCTGGAAAATCCCATGGATGGAGGAGCCTGGAAGGCTGCAGTCTGTGAGGTAGCCAAGAGTTGACACGACTGAGCGACTTCACTTTCACTTTTCACTTTCATGCATTGGAGAAGGAAATGGCAACCCACTCCAGTGTTCTTACCTGGAGAATCCCAGGGACGGGGGAGCCTGGTGGGCTGCCGTCCATGGGGTCGCACAGAGTCAGACACCACTGAAGTGACTTAGCAGCAGCATCAGCAGCAGCAGGCTACCCAAACTGGAAACCTGACCTCATCTCATTGCTTTCTTCCTCTTTACCAGACATTTAGAATTACTTACCTGTTTCTACTGACCCCTACCTCCTAATTCTGTTTACAGTTGTGTCCTTTTGTCTTCATGTGTCTCCTATTAGAACCTCCCAATAAGAATTAAAAGCTTCTGATCTCCTGTCTATTCTCTCCATCAGAGGATTTTGTCAAACGTTTTTTCCTTTTGGTCCTGTACACACTGACACACTGATTAGAGTCACAAAGTGGCCCCCACTCCCAATGATCACATTATAACATTCCAACCCTAACATGACTTAGAAGACCTTGCTGACCTACTTATCTTTCTATCCCCATATGAGCATTCTTCAAACCACCCACTTTATGACCATATTGAGCATTCTTTTAGTTCTCAAATGGCACAATGCGCTTTCTTGTCATAGAGCTTTGCAGGTATTCCTAGAACATATTGTCTTGACTAACCCTCACAAGCTTAGAAAACACTTCTTATAGGTACCATCTCAATACTCCCTGATAGGATGAGATGCCTTTTGCCCACCACCTTCTCTAGTACTGCAACTTTCTGTTTATGTTGTCCATCCCTCACTAGATAATATGTTCTTTGAATGTTAGGAACACTTTATATTATTTAATAACTCCATCTCTAGAGCCAAGGGTAGAGTACATATTATCACATAGAAATTTCTTAATAAATAGTTTTGAAATAGATAAGATATCTGATAAATGAGTGAATAAATGAATGAAATATATGTAGTTTAAAATGATAATTCTACTCTAGTAGTATGCACCTAGAACAATGTGAATAAAGGGGTATATGTGCTGTCTCTTATACACATCTTGTTTAAAGTTTTAAATGATCATCATTAAATTTTGAAAAAACAATATTATCTTCAAATGTATTACTTCTTGAACTACAAGCTGTGCCAGGCTGCTTAGAAGTCTCAAAAGACATTATTAACTACAATTTGCAAGTTTAGCCACTGTTTTGAAATACTAACTCTAACCTTAGTTTTGAAACTATGTAATGAGAAATTTGAGACAATATTCATCAAAAATCCATATTCCACATAGTCCTCTGTTAAATATTATGAGTAGCTATTTCAAAAGCTGGTTTCTTACATACCTTGTGCCATTTAAAACGTTTTCCATAAACATTAACTTACTGATGACATTAGAAGAAATGCTAAAATCACAATCATATAGAGAAATAAGCTTAGAGATCAGTATAGAGGGCCTGAACATGGATACAGGAAAGGGGTCAGGCATGGATGATGATTTCTTAAGGTATTTATAAGATCATCACATCTACTTTTATCTACTTTATATTTTACTAATAAGTTATAAGCAGTTATTCAACTTGTGTCCTCATAAAAAGGATAAGTATGCTCTTCAGTATTAAATTATAACATATGAACATTTTGTTTATAAATATGTATGTTACTGAATTCTGATCAATCTTTGTAACAATTTTTATCACAATACATTAAGTAAGACTTTACAAGAGAATAATATATATCATACAAATTATAAAAATATAATAGCAAAATTAATAAAAATATAACCATAATAAATTCCTCCTTATCAAGCTTTATACACACACACACACACAGATATTGATATTTTCTTTGCTAACTTACACTAAATTTGCATATCTTGCTAATGCTCAAATAGAGATAAGTGAAAATTTTACAAAAAGTTTTTATATAGTTCTGGCAGAAAGTAAGGTGTATTAAAGAAAANGAGAACGGACTTTTGGCATCTGAGGGAGGGCTGACCTGGGAGAATGGCACTGAAGCATATATACTATTATGTAAGAAACGAGGCGCCGGTCTGTGTTTGATGCAGGATGCAGGATGCTTGGGGCTGGTGTACGGGGATGATCCAGAGAGATGTTGCGGGGTGGGAGGTGAGAGGGAGATTCAGGATTGGGAGCTTGTGTACACCTGTGGTGCATTCATGTCGATGTATAGCAAAGCCAATAGAGTATTGTAAAGTAAAATTTTAAAAATAAATTTATTAATTAAAAAAATAAAAAAAATAAAACATCGGTAATTTTAGTGAACAACACTGAGATGATTTTTTAAAGTACATTTTTCACAAAACATTTTAACCTGTCAGTAATCACATTTCTAAAAGCTTGGAACGTACAATGGAAATATTAAAAGTCTGAGAGCAGAAACAATCTTTTGGCATTTTACAAGGGAGCTTGTATCTTCACACATGTGAATTTAAAATCACTTTAAGTTCTTTCTTTTCCCTCATGAAAGTCTAGATCTAAGCCGTCTGTCTCTGGCACTAACAAGGATCACTTCAATAAGGCAATATTTTCACTGAGCACATTTGCTGTCAATCAATAAGATTATAATTACAAAATAATGATGCCTTGCAGACCCTTTCTAAAAATACCTTGACATCTGAACCTCTGAGAGTAAGAACTCAGACATCACAAAGAATTTTCCAGATTCACATGAATAAAGTTCCTGAGATGGCTGATATTTTAAAAATTCTGTGTCATGCCAATTACATGAATCTATGCTAGTTAAACCACATCTGCAAACTTAGGATGCACTGGCATGGTATGCAAACTGACTACGAAAAGTATCACGTTGATATTTGCTACATGAGTAAAAGAAGTGCTCAGGAGATTGCTGGTGACAGATATTTGTGCATCTCATTAGGTTAATGGGTTAATTACATCTGAAATCTTATTTTGATTGGAAGTCTGCTGAGTTAATTTAAGGTGACCCTAATACCATCCAACTGTTCTGTTTTAATTCCAAATAGGGTTTTGACCCTTCCTAAAAAAGGATTATGCAGTCTTGTTTACAAGCACAGGAAAGGAACACCTTGAGTATAAACAAAAAATAAGATCAGTATATGTACATAGGATTTTTCTGCTATTAAGAATTGCTTATTGCTATCAGATTTTCTTATAAGAAACCCTACTGAAAATCAACCTGTTGGTCAAGTTCCAGGGAATAAAATGTAGTTTGAACTCAATATGAATGAGAGAAACCATGAAATGAATGTGTGGTCATTAAATAGATGAGCTCTTGATCCAGGTATCCTATCCATAGGGATGATAAAGATTATTTTACCACATAACAGGAGAGAATCAAGTTTTTGTAGGACAACAGATATTTTCCATCATGTATCAGCTTCATCTTTTATTCAATCTTCTAACATGTTGCCCTGCAGTATACTTAATTCACCTAGTTTCTATAGCACTGTGACCACAAAATATATGCAACTTAGCATTCAAAAACTAAGATCATGGCATCCGGTCCCATCACTTCATGGCAAATGAATGGGGAAAAGATGGAAACAGTGACAGATTTTATTTTCTTAGGTCCAAAGTCACTATGAATGGTGACTGTAGCCACAAAATTAAAAGATGCTTGTTCCTTGGAAGAAGAGCTATCACAAACTTTGTGTATTAAAAAGCAGAGACATGAGTTTGCCAACAAAGGTCTGTATAGTCAAAGCTATGGTTTTTCCAGTAGTCATGTATGGATGTGAAAGCTGGATCATAAAGAAGGCTGAGTGCTGAAGAATTAATGCTTCTGAACTGTGGTGTTGGAGAAGACTCTTGGACTGCAAGGAGATCAAATCAGTCAATCCTAAAGAAATCAACCCTGAATATTCATTGGAAGGACTGATGCTGAAGCTGAAGCTCTAATACTTTGGCCACCTGATGCAAAGAGCTGACTCATTTGAAAAGACCCTGATGCTGGGAAAGATTGAGGGCAAGAGGAGAAGGGGACAACAGAGGNGAAGGCTGAGTGCTGAAGAATTAATGCTTCTGAACTGTGGTGTTGGAGAAGACTCTTGGACTGCAAGGAGATCAAATCAGTCAATCCTAAAGAAATCAACCCTGAATATTCATTGGAAGGACTGATGCTGAAGCTGAAGCTCTAATACTTTGGCCACCTGATGCAAAGAGCTGACTCATTTGAAAAGACCCTGATGCTGGGAAAGATTGAGGGCAAGAGGAGAAGGGGACAACAGAGGATGAGATGGTTGGATGGCATCACTGACTCAATGGACATGAGTTTGAGCAAACTCTGGGAGATAATGAAGGACAGGGAAGCCTGGGGTGCTGCAGTTCATGGAGTTGCAAAGAGCTGGACACAACTTAGTGACTCAACAACAACAGTGCAACAAGAGAAGCACAATACACATCCAATGAGAAATTGGATGACTAGTAAAGGCTAACCAAATATTTGAAATTCAAAAATTAAATAATTCATTTCAGGACAGCAAAGAAGAAGTGGGGAACTGGAGAATAATGTAAAACAGTCCAGTTCAGTTCAACTCAGTTCAGTCGCTCAGTCGTGTCCGACTTTTTGCGACCCCATGAATTGCAGCACGCCAGACCTCCCTGTTCATCACCATCTCTCAGAGTTCACTCAGACTCATGTCCATCGAGTCCATGATGCCATCCAGCCATCTCATTCTCGGTTTACTATTTTTAACTAACAAAGCAAGATATCTCTGCAAATCTTTTGTTCCTCCCTCTCTCACTGGGTACCCTCACACCCTCCCCCCAAATTCTCTTTCACTTGGAATGCTGGATCACAACATTCAGTTGTGTACCAATGCAATGCATACAACTTGTATTTTGGTACCTTCCTTTCACAGAGACACAAACACATACCCAATCAGAAAAATAGAAATAATTTGTTCCTGAAAGTTCTAATCACTGTCATGTTGTGAAATTATACAACTTAATAGATTCTAGAATTGCACACATGCACACACACACTGACAAAAAACCACATTAGAACCCACGTTAAAGCAAACTAGGGCAAGCATACACTCTGGACAAATGGCTTCTGTTCATATAGCTGAGAGTTAGTCCTTTGAATGACACAACATTTCATCTTCCAGATGAAAGGTTTAAATGAAAATGTTTGTATAGGATAGTATCCTGCCTTCTGAAATACAATGTATTTAACATAATATGTTCTTGCTCATTTAGGGTTAGAATAATGATGTGAAGATGTGACTGTGGATACACTAATCCCATGTACATGGGGATATAGAACCCTAGAATGTGCTTTCTTACAAAGGGTGAATATATATTTTTGCTTTAGTAGTTTTTTTAGGACCCTAAATGTTGACCAGCAAAATAAAACATAATGTTGCCTCTCTTAAGTAACTCTTTTCTCCCTTCACAAAGTTATGGTTTTGAAGTTCTCTGCCTTATCAGCACTAGCAGTGACCAGCGTGACCAGCAGCCCAAGCAGTCAACACTACCATGTCCATACAGAATTCATCATCGGTCTTGCCCGCACACTTCAGTAACTGATTGTGAAAGAAAAGCCATCTTTACCTCTTCAGTATTTTAAGCTGAAGTATTTTAGGAATTATTTTATACCCTAAACGTCTACTATATTTTTGTTCTTAGATCATGCTTTTCAAGGCATGATATAGTCTGCAACTGTCTGCAATGTCTGTAGCCCAAAATTTCTTAGAACCTTTGATAACAATCTTGATATATCAAATATTGATATTGAAAGTCCTCTATGATGCCTGCAAAACAGTGAATTTTGACATTCAATTTTATAAATAATCCACATTTCTTAATGACTTCACAGTAATTGATCTTACAGATGACGATGAAAGAAGTGGGGAAGGAGTAAACATGATAAAGTGCATCCTGACATAATCCAGTTTTAGAGGCTTTGCTCCTAAGTTATCTTATTTCTAAAACATATTCAAACTTCTCAGTTACGCATTGAACTATGACTGGTATACAATAGAACTTAACTTATATGGAGGGCTTCCCTGGTGGCTCAGAGGTAAAAGCGTCTGCCTGCAATGCGGGAGACCCAGGTTTGATCCCTGGGTTGGGAAGATTCCCCTGGAGAAGGAAATGGCAAGCCACTCCAGTACTCTTGCCTGGAGAATCCCATGGAGAGAGGAGCCTGGTAGACTACAGTCCAGGGGGTCAAAGAGTCAGACATGACTGAGCTACTTCACTTTCACTTGTATGGGTTAATATTAAATGAATAAATAAAATGAAAAACTTAGTTATATTTTGTACGATAATGAACCAAAGTACAGTTCAAAATAAGATAAATCTAAAAATGAATTTTCTTGCAGGTAAGTCATATTTTATATTTTTTTGAAGGTAAGTCATGTTCAACCTTATTGTAACTAGTGAAATGCAAATTAAAATCAGAGTAAGAAACAATTCATACCCATTATAGTAGCCAAGTGAAGGGGAGAAAATATATCTTTAGTTAAAGATAGTGAGGGCTTCAGCCATTTTGGGGAGTTACTCAGTTCCCCTGGGTCTCTCTCATGTATACATGGTATTAAATTTTGATTTCTCTTGTTAAGCTGTCTCATGTCAATTTCATTCTTAGACCAGCTGGAAGAACCTAGAAGGGTAGAGGAGAATTTCTTCTTCCCCAGCAATACTCTGATCTTCCTTTGTAGCCCTAAAAGCAGAACATAAATCTTTCACGTGAAAGGAGTTCCCGTTGTGCAAGGAGAAAGAAAAAGGCTCCTTATCACCAGAGAAAGAGCATTCAGGACTGAAAAGACTGCATACACAAACCCTGTTGCTTCTTCACTAATTTACTACCTCAAGCCCAAACTCCTCTGTCTTTTCAATTCTTCACAAAATTCTTTCTTTGTCTAAAAAAATATAAAAGCTGCTTATTTTGGTCACTTCTTTGAGCAACATATTTTTATGAGGCCCCGTGTGTATATAATTAAATTTGTTTTCCTCCTATTAATCTGTTTTATGTCAATTTAATTACTAAGCCAGCCAAAGAGCTTAGAAGGAAAACTCTCTGCTTTTACACTGTGTTTTATTATACGGGAGTTTCAGCCAAGAACCTACAAGGGTAGAGAGAAAATTATTTTTCCTCCCTGACAAGGTCATGAGTTCTTTCAGTATAAGCCGAAGCCCTTGTAGGCCTATGTGGCAGGAGCTAGAACCCGAAGGAATCGACAGTTATAGTCAAAGACACTGCTTGAGGCGCTGAGGAAAGAAGAGAAGCACCCTGGGATCTTCTCTGACTTTCCAATCATTCCACCAAGCAAAGCGGGACGTGAGGTGACATGGAAGCCTGGCACTCAGAGCCTGCGAGTGTCAAAATCCCTGTGGAAGCCAACACAGCAGAACAAAAGAGGTACAGAGTGCATCTGAGGACACATACGTGAACCCCACGACCCAGCAATACCACGCCTCTGCGTACACAAGGAGCACTGTGCACAGGAGGAAAAGAGATGAGAGAGGAAAACTGGAAACAAGCCAAATATCAATCAACAGGAGAATGCCTAAATAAACTGTGGTTTAATGTGACAATTTGGAAATGAATGAACTACAGCTCTAGTCACTGACATGGATGAATCTCAGCAACATAATGCTGATCGGAAAAAGCAGTCACACAAGACTAGATGCAATATGATTCCAATTATATGAAGTTCAAAAGCATGCAAAACAAAACAACTTACTACTTAGGAATATATTCACATGTAGCAAGATGACAGAGCAAAGCAAAATTCAGGAGAGTTATATCTCTGGTGACAGTAGGGGAAGTGATGAAATGTGGGAGGTGCACATAGGTGGCTTCAAATTATTGAGGACAATCTAAATTGACAAATTATTTCTTTTATTTAGACCATATATATATGTAATAAAAAATATTTGGAAAGGCAAAAATATGGTGGTATGACTGACAAGTTCATATAACAAAGATCAGCTAAAAGCAAAGTAGCTATTTCCTCTGGAAGTCCTTCCCCTCCCAGTGTATAGTTTTTTCCACTGAAAAGATGGGAGTTTAATAATCATAGGAGACCAGAGGCTTCAGTGGAAAGGGGGATGAAGATAGCTTATCATGAAAAATGGTTGTTCCCATAGTTTAAAAGTGACCCCTGGTAACATTTTCCTTGAAGCATCTAGCTTTATATATTATTGTCAGTCACTTGGAAACTTTGAGGAAACAGTCCTCCTGCTGAAGACTTTATTACAGCTAAGATCTGTCTCTAGAACACAGAAAGGCATGGCAAATTCATTCATTTAAGAAGTATTTATTGAGGGCCTGTTATATGAATAACCTCAAACCAGGAATTGAAAATGAACTTACATGATTTAATCATCATTTATAGCAAGGAAAACAGGCTATAGGGCTTTTAGATGCTAAAAGAATACCTGAAAAATAAAAAGTGAACAACCACAAGGTACATGGCCCTACATGCAAAGAATTAAACAGCAACAGGTCAGAGCTACATTGAATCTTCTCTGGGACATACTGTCAAAGTAGATCCAGGCACTAGATCACTGGCAAATCCAGTCTGAACTATGGAGCAGGGGCCACACACACAGTGCAGGCCTCCTGTGATCACCACTGTTGAGGGACAGTCCCAGGGACACTACAGGCTCACCAAGTCAGGCATGTCTCAATGTGTGTGCCTCCAGACTTTCTCCAAAGTCATGGAAACTCACTCAGCCTCCACCGAGGAGGGAACACGATGTCCCTGAGCAGCCCTCACTTATGAGGCACAGGAACGATAGCCATAGCCCCCAGCCTCATGCAGCATTAAGTGCACTTCTCAGAGGTCTCCACTAGACTGAGCCCAGAGTATGGCCAAGCAGTAGCCAGCTCAATAACTCACTTGGTACTGTCTGTCCCCCATTCTTTGCTTTCCCCTGCTTTCCCACATGTGTCCCCTGTGATCTGCTACCAAATGAACTGCTTGCTCTCTAGTCCTTGTTTTGGGCTTGGCTTTTAAAAAACCCGAAGACCAACTATGCCTAACTACAAGTAAAGGAGATTCTTTCTTCCCAAGGGGATGTATACACCCGCGTGAAGTCTCATTGTCAAAATGAACACAGACAAGAGAGGACACTACTACCTGTCCTCATTGACCAAAGTCAGATGCTGGACCCCCACGTGAGAGAGAGACAAAGAGAGATGCAAGCAATGTCGAGTGAATAGGTAAGGATTCAGAGTAGCATGTGTGCTGAGTCGCTTCAGCTGTGCCCAACTCTGCAGCCCCATGGACTGTAACCTGCCAGGCTCTTCTGTCCATGGGATTCTCCAGGCAAAAATACTGGAGTGGGTTGCCATGCCTTCCTCCAGGAGATCTTCCTGATCCAGGGACTGAACACAAGTCTCCTACATCTCCTGCATTGGCAGGTGAGTTCTTTACTACTAGTGCCACCTAGGAAACCCAAGGATTCAGAGTAGAAAGACTTTGAAATAAGCAATCATGTTATAGACATAAGAAGCCAATCAGCTGAGCACAGACCAGACTCTAGGAGCAAGAGCACGGAGAGACTCAAAGAAAAGGATTCAGGAGGGACCAGCTGAGAAACTTGACCCTCATGGTAACCAGTAAGAGATGCTTCTGGCTAAACATGAGACAGCTTTGGATTTTATGGGTACAGACTCTGAATTTCATTGCAAAGCAGGGTCAGATCTTAAGATATTCATCGGTGGCATGAAAAACTGCATAGTATCTGTAGCAAGAAATATGTACAAGAATGTTCATGGCAGCACTCTTCAAAATAGCAAAATAAAACAAATCTTCAAGCAGCCCCGAAACCCTCTGGCAGGAGAATGAGTAATTAAATCACTCACAATGTAGTGAAAACCAGGAAGTACCACTACACAAAACCATCCCAATGAATTTCAGAGCTATGATGCTACATGAAAGAAAAAGAGTCTCAAATATTCTTTTAATTACATTCAAATATGAAAACAAACACAACGTGTTCTGTGCCAAACACCAAATTAAATATTTTCACAATGGCCATAAGGTACAAGTACTATTATTTCCATTTTTTGAATGAGAAAACTGAGGTTCAGAGAACTTTAGCAACTGTCCAAGGTCAGATATTCAGTAATTTGTATGGACAGAATGCAAATTCAGGCTGCAGTACAAAACAACGAAAAACCACTTCAACCAGTTGATCTGACAATGCTGTTCATATCCATGATGCCACTTCGTTGTTGTTGTTCTTTTGCTTCCTTTTAATAAAGGAGCATTCATAATCTTGAATGTACAGAGGGGAAAAGAGGAAAGGAAGAAAAGAAAGAAGAGAAACTACAAATCCTATAATATACACACAGAGTGGGGATGGTATGGGAATAGTACAGACAGGAAGCTGAGGCATGAAGTGGGCCGCTGGGGTTGGGGAACCCCCAATGCTCTTTTCCCTCTTTGATGCAGTTTCCATAGTTGCCAGACTGAGATACCCCTTCAGAAGATGGGTATATTCTGAACAGTGTCCACTTTTCAATGCTACACTAAAACTCAAAGAAATATTATTGAGGCAGATATATAGGATAAGTTATTTTGAAATATAAGAGAAGATAGATTTAGGGTATGTTCATGATCCCTGGTTAGAGGCCACTAGAGGATGAAATGAGGGAAGAGTACATAAGTAGATGGAATCGCCAGTGTTCTAGTCCATGAGCTGAGAGCTCAGGTGGAGATTCTCAGTTCAGTCACTCAGTCGTGTCCAACTCCTTGCAACCCCATGGACTGCAGCACGCCAGGCTTCCCTGACCAATACCAACTCCCGGAGTTTACGCAAACTCATGTCCATCGAGTTGGTGATGCCGTCCAACCATCTCATCCACTGTCATCCCTTTCTCCTCTTGCCTTCAATCTTTCCCAGCATCGGGGTCTTTTCCAATGAGTCAGTTCTTCGCATCAGCTGGCCAAAGTATTGGAGCTTCAGCATCAGTCCTTTCAATAAATATTCAGACTGATTTCCTTTAGGATAGACTGGTTGGATCTCCTTGCAGTCCAAGGGACTCTCAAGAGAATGAACTTATGGTTGCCAAGGGGGAAGGGATAGTTAAGGAGTTTGGGATGGACATGTACACACTGCTATATTTTAAATGGATAACAAACAAGGACCTACTGTATAGCACAGGGAATCTTGTCAATGTTACGTGGCAGCCTGGATGGTAGGGAAGTTTGGGGGAGAATAGGTAGATGTGTATGTGTGCCTGAGTCCCTTTGCTATTCACCTAGAACCATCACAACATTGTTAAATGACTATAACTCAATACAACCTAGACAGCATATTGAAAAGCAGAGACATTACTTTGCCAACTAAGGTCTGTCTAGTCAAGGCTATGGCTTTTCCAGTGGTCATGTATGGATGTGAGAGTTGGACTGTGAAGAAAGCTGAACGCTGAAGAATTGATGCTTTTGAACTGTGGTGTTGGAGAAGACTCTTGAGAGTCCCTTGGACTGCAAGGAGATCCAACCAGTCCATTCTAAAGATCAATCCTGGGATTTCTTTGGAAGGAATGATGCTGAAGCTGAAGCTCCAGTACTTTGGCCACCTCATGCGAAGAGTTGACTCATTGGAAAAGATTCTGATGCTGGGAGGGATTGGGGGCAGGAGGAGAAGGGACGACCATGGATGAGATGGCTGGATGGCATCACTGATTCAATGGATGTGATTTTGAGTGAACTCCGGGAGTCGGTGATGGACAGGGAGGCCTGGTGTGCTGCGATTCATGGGATCGCAAAGAGTCGGACACAACTGAGCGACTGAACTGAACTCAATACAAAATAAAAATTCAAAACAAAAACAAAAAAAGAAAAGAAAGAGAGTAATGTTATGGATCTTAAATTGTGAGATTTTAGATGGTTTCTTACATTTTGCTCAGGAGGCAAGCGTCTATCATCCTACTCCAAGCCCCATTTCAGAGGTGGCCATTTTGCTAGGAGAGGAAGGGGAGACAGAAAACACAGCACTTGCCTTGAATATGGGCTTCTCTCTTTTCACAAATTGTACGTTTGCTTGGGTGGCTTGGTGTGGGGGCTAATCAACATTAAGTGAAAGCTAACCTACCTCCTCTCTCCTTAATACCATCACTGCAGTCCCTTCTGTTTGGTTATTACACTAAAAAGGGCAATGGAATCACTGATACTGAGAACCAAACTGTGCCAGAGCTTTACAAACAGTTCCCCTCTTCCAATCAATCACTACATCAAGTTGGTATTAAGATTCCCATATTTTGAATAAGAATGTTGCAGCTCAGGGATCTAAGGTCACATATTTCAAGTGCTATAAATTCTGAAACTCCATGTGCTACTTTTACTACTTTTCTCAATCCTCTTCGTGTTGGCCTATTTCAAGAGGTGATGGTAGCTATCAAAATCCAATTCATTAAAATATAGGAACACAACTGTAAAGCACCATATCAACATTAACTTAGCAATAATAAAGATATGTTCAATGCAGGATGCAGGATGCCTGGGGCTGGTGCATGGGGATGATCCAGAGAGACGTTGTGGGGTGGGAGGTGGGAGGGGGATTCAGGATTGGGAGCTCATGTACATCTGTGGTGAATTCATGTCGATGTATGGCAAAGCCATTAGAGTATTGTAAAGTAAAATAAAGTTTTAAAAAAAGATATTTTTCTGCTTCTGATCTTTAGAATAGCAGTAAAAATATATATTTTGCCTTTTCTAGAGCACCGTAGGAAATGAAATGTTACAAAGATGAAAAAACCTACTCTTTCTAAAATGGGAAAATATCAATGAGAGTCGATAATTACTGTCCTCATTCTCCCTGAAATGGGATGTGCTGCACTTTGTATTATATTTTTAAATTACTCCTATTAACATAATTAAAATGCTGAAATGCATGTGAGCAGATGTTTATTCTTTGAGGAAAGGTAACTAGAAATAGTATCTACTCTAAACTGAGTCAAGTATGAGACTGTAAATAGGATGATAGATAAAAGTACATATAATTTTTGTGTAAGAATACATACCATTTCATAATTTACTACTTGATTCCCAAGTCCAGGAGAGAGTGAATATATAAATCCAACAGGATTCTAGACAATTTAACCGATTTAACAATTTAACAATTTAACTGCATCTCATTAGATCCCATTAAGTTCACTTCCTCTCTGAAAGTAGCTGATGCCATAAATGAGTAAAAATTATTTTGAATGTCAATATTTTATCTCTCTAGATAATACATTTTATTGTTTTATAATCTTTATTTAAATTTATAACAATGTTTTAAGTTCTGATATTAGTATTGATATGGGTTAAGGATATAAGTAGCTAAAAAGTTTTTTGGTTTTTTTTAAGTAAAGTATCTGGGGACTTCCCTTGTGGTCCAGAGGTTAAGATTCCGTGCTCCTAATGCAGGGGGCACCAGTTCTATCCCTGGGGGAACTAAAATCCCACATGCTCCACAGTGTGCCCCACCCAAAAGAAGTGAAACATTTGTATCTTTTTCAAGCCAAGTCCATTAGTATGTGTGATCTTTGGTTATTCTGTCGGAAACATCTAGAAAGAGAGTTCAGCAAGTATTATGATGGGGTTTTAAAAGCACATTTGTTTGTTTGTCTGTTTACTACCTATCTTAGATACATCGAAAGCACCCTTACCACACATCACATGCAAATGTGCAAACACAAAACACAGTCAAACATAGGAAAATTAGTGGAGAAAAAGAGGNTATTATGATGGGGTTTTAAAAGCACATTTGTTTGTTTGTCTGTTTACTACCTATCTTAGATACATCGAAAGCACCCTTACCACACATCACATGCAAATGTGCAAACACAAAACACAGTCAAACATAGAAAATGAAATCAGAACATTTCCTCAAGCTGTGTTTTTCAATGGCTAGTCAGTAGGAAACTGTAAATTCCTAAACTCCTTTCTTTACAATTTTTCTCTAACTCTTTACTGTCAGTTATGGGGGGGGTGGGGAATAAGGTAAATTGTATCTTCTGGCTCTGTTCACCCTTTGTAATATAAAAATTTGGCAGGTGATCCTTGTTATATGGATCTTATCTATTGGGTTTTCTGGTTTACTCTCAGATTTGCTGCAGAAATTCTTCTCATTTCCAGAAAGGCATTCTGATATTGCTGGGAGCTAGAAGCATCCCCCTCTGAGACTGTCCACTATGGGAGACTCCCAGTGAGTCTTGTCACTTCAGTAATTGCCTGCTGAGAAGAAAAGCATATATGAGCTTTCTGAATAACTCTAGAAAGTGAAGCTGCTCTACAGATATGATCACTGGATCCCAAATGAGGATGATAGAAAATTTCACTGGTGGTAGAAAGAAAGAAGATTCACTTCAACATTAACCCCTGGCAGAGATTACAGATTTTAGGAGCACTGAATGCAAGCCTGATTCAAATTCTAGGCAATTATGAGTCACATTCAAATGCAGGTTCCACCTACTGTGCTGACATCTAATTGAGATTGAGACATTGGTGCTTATTTAGTTTTCTTAGCTCACAGGCAAAACATATAACTGGTGGATTTCTCTGCTGCACATATACACATATACGAAGACCTTACTATCTATTGTAAAGGTCTATATAATTGCTATACTTCATATTAAAGAATTTTATTATAGGGAGAATATAAAAGTCCATTAAAGATAAAACTGACTCTTGGACTTCCCTGGCAGTCCAGTGGTTAAGACACTGCACTTTCAATGCCAGACACACAGGTTCAATCCCTGATTGAGGAACTAAGATCCTACATGTCTTGCAACACAGCCAAAATAAAAACAAAACAAACAAAAAAATTGATTCTTGAAATCTAAGGCCTATTTTATCTACATGTGCATCAAAATACTTTCCCAATTTCAATATGTTTTCATATAGAGAATGAAGATATGGTCTTCATAGCTTGAGGATGTGTCACCAATGTTGAGTGAACTCTAATGTAAGCTATGGACTCTTGGTGATTATGATGCAGCGGTGTAGGTCCATGAATTGTAACAAATGTGCCACTCTGGTGGGTGATGTTGATAATCAGGAAGGCTATTAGGACAGAGGGTATATGGGAAATCTCTACCTTCCACTCATTTTGTTGTGAATCTAAAAAATAAATTCAACTAAAACCAAAATAATATACCACAGTAATTCATTTGAAATCACTTATGGAAAGTTAATAGAGTTCTAACACAGGAGATACATAATAATACAAAGTTGAGCTTTGCAGGTATTATTTACTGGATAGAGGAGAACATTCACAAGAGTGTATTATGCAGTAGAACAGCTGCTGAAATACAGGTTAATACAAAGTGCTACAGGTGCATCAAAGCAGAGAGGAGATTAATTCCACTCCAGAGAATTAATGAAAGGTATCACCCCAAAGATCCGATTGTTGCCTAGGTTCCAAAGGATGATCAAAAAACCTTTCCAACTTGAGAAAGTGGGAAATAGCACTCAAAGTCTAAGAAGACTGCCTTAAAGTATAGGTAGGGTGGATGAGGAGTGAAGGAAATGAGCATATAAAAACAGGGAAATGATAAAAGATAAAGAACTGTAGAAACTGGGCTAAGGAGTTGAAACTTAAGGACACTCGGGATCATGAAAGTCGTATTACATGAGTCACTCTGAGAGGGGTGTGTGGAAGGATTGGCTTAGAAAGACTACAGTCAAGGAACCCAGACAGAATTATGAAGACATGGCAAATAGTTATGGTTGAAGATGAGGCAGCAGTGAGAGTAACGGGAAGCAGATTCCAGAGAGATCAGTTCAGTCGCTCAGTCGTGTCCAACACTTTGCAACCCCAGGGACTGAAGCACGCCAGGCTTCCCTGTCCATCACCAACTCCCAGAGCTTGCTCAAATTCATGTCCATCAAGTCGGTGATGCCATCCAGCCATCTCATCCTCTGTCATCCCCTTCTCCTCCTGCCTTCAATCTTTCCCAGCATCAGGGTCTTTCCCAAGGAGTCAGTTCTTCGCATCAGGTGGCCAAAGTATTGGAGTTTCAGCTTCAGCATCAGTCCTTCCAATGAATATTCAGGACTGATCTCCTTTAGGATAGACTGGTTGGGTCTCCTTGCAGTCCAAGGGACTCTCAAGAGTCTTGCCAACACCACAGTTCAAAAGCATCAATTCTCTGGTACTCAGCTTTCTGTATAGTCCAACTCTCACATCCATACATGACTACTGGAAAAACCATAGCTTTTTTCCAGAGACAGGGTCCCACAGTAAAGTTCTATGTTCATGACATCCTCAGATAATACTCTTTTTCACTAAATTATTATTATATTTCTATATTTACTATTCAACCATAAAATACATAGATGCTTTTAAGTCTTGATCCTTTTCTTGCATGCCTTCCACAAATGTCAGAACATAAAGCTATGCTTAATAAAGCTTCTTTTACTTTTTAACTTTTACATTTCTTTCTATTTTTAAATTTTCAACTCATAGTACTAAATTCCACATGCCAGTCTTTTTGTGTTTTATGTATTTTAAATATTCTCCAAATGACAAGTGAAGCAAAAGAAGGCATAGATTATTCTGTGGATGATCTACTTTCCAACCCCTACTTTCTAGGCTTCCTGTTCTAATTGTCTGTTTGTGCTCAGTTGCTCAGTCATGTTGTACTTTTGCAACCCCATGGACTGTCGCCCACCAGGCTCCTCTGTCCATGGGATTTCCCAGGCAAGAGTACTGGAGTGGATTGCGATTTCCTCTTCCAGGGGGCTCTTCCTGACCCAGGGATTGAATTGACATCTCCTGCATCGGCAGGAGGATTCTAATCATCTACCTTTCTATATTTTCTCCGTGGGCAAATATAGGTAGTCACACTATTCATGAGTTAATAATCATTGATAAATTACACTTTACACTGACTTTAACACTCAGTTTCTTTGGAGACACCTCATCCCATATACTCTTCTTTCCCTCAGAGGGCTTTAGGGCAACCAAACACTGAAACAAAANGGTAGTCACACTATTCATGAGTTAATAATCATTGATAAATTACACTTTACACTGACTTTAACACTCAGTTTCTTTGGAGACACCTCATCCCATATACTCTTCTTTCCCTCAGAGGGCTTTAGGGCAACCAAACACTGAAACAAAAAGCAACAACTCATGGTTCAAAGGGTAAGTTAAACCTCTCCAAGAAGGAAAGTCCTTGCAAACAGGATTGGAGATTAATGGTTAAAAGATTACATCACTGCATGTACAAAAAGAAAGGCTGAACCTTTATATTTTTGAAGTCATTCTTAGATCACAATTAACTTCTCAACTTTACTTCACCCTCTATCCCCAGTAGAATACTAGCTGGATAAAAGCCTTCTTAAGATAATTATTTTCATATAATAGTCAGTTGGGGCTTCCCAGGTGGCTCAGTGGTATAGAACCCACCTGCCAACACAGGAGACATAGGTTTGATATCTGGGTCGGGAAGATCCCCTGGAGAGGGAAATGGCAACCCTCTTCAGTATTCTTGCCTGGAGAATCCCATGGACAGAGGAGCTGGGCGGGCTACAGTCCATAGGATTTCATGCATGCACACACAATTGTCAATACATTCAGGTGGTTCCTGGCACATATGATCTACTGAAATGCATATTGTATTGGATTTCAATTAAGAGACATTAGTGCTATGTACATTTTTTCTTAAGTTTTTCCTTTCTGAGAGTTACTAGAAAATGAGGTTTAAAAATCATTGTTAATAAATTTATTCCAGATTTGCATTTATTCATCCATTATATCAGAACCTGGTTGTGTTCGTGTCATCATATCGGTACTCTGGTTGTGTTCGTGTCAGAGCAATGACGATGTCTGACCCTGGAGTTTATTTGTGAAACTCATTTTCAGTAAGTGGTATATAAGTACAGGAGTAAATATAATAAACTCCTTGAAGAAAACACATCTTATGTGTGTGTGTGCCTCTCTCTGTCTCTGTTTCCCTCTCTATCTCTTTACTTGCAATTAGTAAAAATCAGTTTAATTAACTCAGAACACTGGGAGTATATATATGGCCGGTTTAGTTCCAAAGTAACAACTGAATTTTTGACAAACAAAGCAGAACTTAGATGCATCCGTTCACTTATTCTTTCAACAAATATTTGTAGAGTGTTTATTTTATCCCACATCATGCATCAGGCAGTGGAGATAAAACAGTAAACAAGACAGATATGGAGACTGTTCTCATGGAACTGCCAGCTTATTTTAGGGAATAGCAAGTAAATGACAAAATAACATAACTACAAAATGTGATAAATGTTACAGAAAGAAAAAACAAGATGTTAAGATACAGGATACCTACAACAGAGAGTCAGATGAGGTTGGTGTAGATTTAATAAGCAAGCTATCTTTGAGGAAGTACAATTACACTGACATCTAAAGGATGAGAAATATCCCATCATGCAAACTAATAGTAAAGCTTTTTCCAGGAAACAGCCTGTGAAAAGTTGCTGAAGTGAGAAAGAGCCCTCCGTGACTATTTTAGGACCTCTTTTCAGATTTGCCTTCATAGCCTAAAAGGTATTTTATTTTAATGTGATTGAGAATGTTGAAACCGTCCTCCTTGATAGTGTCATTTTTTTCTTTTGAAGCAATCAATGAGCAACTGTGCCAAATCAAATGAATGAGTAGCTTTGAATATGCTGGATAATATTGCTTCTGATAAAAAATGAAGAGACTAGCTCTCATCTATCAACTGGCTCTGATACAATTTTAGAAGGAATTCTAAAATTTGCAAAGGAAATGAACAAGAGTTCATAGAATAAGCAGTAGAAAATGGCTCTTAAATATTTGAAAATATGGCCACACTCATTATTAGATTAACTCCAACTAAAGTCGTGATGTTTTTACCAATCAGATCGGCACAGACCAAAAAGTTTAACGATATACTCTGTTGTTGATGGCATAAGTAAATAGGCCCTCTCCTATCTTATTATCAATAAGGTATGAGAATTGTGTGAGTTGGTGTGAATTGGTATGTGTGTGTGCGTACATGTAGGCATGTGTGTGTATAGTGTATCCCTGGAGGGATACATAAGAAACCAGCAATCCCAGTTCTCTGTAGGAAGAATAAAAGATGATAACTAGGTGGCTGTGTGACAGAAGAGAGAAACAATTTTAACTGCACATCTTTTTTTGTTTACCATTTTGAAATTTCAACTGTGTGCAACTAATTGCATAATTAGAGCTTTAAGGGCACTTTATAGATCACTTCGGAGAAGGCAATGGCACCCCACTCCAGTCCTCTTGCCTGGAAAATCCCATGGGCGGAGGAGCCTGGTAGGCTGCAGTCCATGGGGTCGCTGAGTCAGACACGACTGAGCGACTTCCCTTTCACTTTTCACTTTCATGCATTGGAGAAGGGAATGGCAACCCACTCCAGTGTTCTTGCCTGGAGAATCCCAGGGACGGGGGAGCCTGGGGGGCTGCCATCTATGGGGTTGCACAGAGTTGGACACGACTGAAATGACTTGCAGTAGCAGTAGAGATCACTTTGTCTTGGAAAAAACCATAGCTTACGTGGAAAGTACTATAAAGGTATTCATCCAACCATCCATCTTTATATTTGTTCATCCCTCTAGCCAACTTTCCATTCATCATTTATTCATTTCATGTTTAATTTATATAAACATTTGTGAAAATCCTAGACTCTATGTATGGTACACAGAAAGTACATGAGGGATTTAAACAATACAGTTTCCACCTTGACTAAATATGGACGATCAAATGGGGGGGAAAAAAAACATTCCATGATGACAGACAGAAAGGGTCTGGGAGATGGGTCATGGGGTTTATGAAAGCAGAAAGAGAGAGTAAAGAGACCTAAAAGTCTCCCCAGAAGGGTTAAAACTTGCAAAGGATACTGAGGGATAAAGTTCAAAAGCTTGCCTATTTCCCTTTGGCCCTTTTGAGTGACAAAATTGCTTTAATGTATACTTTCAAAATAATAACAATTGTGTTCTTAAAAATGAACAAACAAGCAAATAATTCATTTCTCTCATTTGCAGGTGATATACAAAGGATTTTATAACAATTTTGCTTTTAAAAATCTATTTAGGAGAGTCTTGAGAAAATAGACATATCCTTGAGCTTGAGGGAGGGCAGCAGAGGAAGAAAGCATTTCAGAGCTTGCTCTAGATTTATCTCTGTCAGTAAAATAACTGTAGTATTGGCATCAAAATCTTAAACTGTATTGTTGAGTCTCCATAATGTTATCAACTGACGAGGCAATTCAAAAAAGAACTTCTCATAATTAAATTACAAAAGTAAAATAGGTTTGCTACTATATAATTTGCATATAAAACAAATAAGACTTTTCCCATTTTTCACTGTGTTTGGCAGAAATTCCACTTGCGGGAAGCATAGATTTAAATGTCTCATTTCCAGAAATCAGTCGCTACACTTTTCATAACCAGTTTTACCACTGAAAACAGAACGTTACCTTAATGGCTATATAAGACCTTTCCCACAAATACAAAATACTAACACTACTAATAATTTTAAATAATTAAGCTATTAGGTGTAATGACCAGATCCCATTATGGGGATGAAGCTAGGATAAAGTAAAAGCAACTGTCTATGCTTTGCTATTGATGTTAACAATAATTGCCTTTGGTCTGAAGTTTATTAACAATGATTTTATGTTTATTAAATGAGTTTATTAACAATGATTACATCACATCATAAAAAAAAAACAACCTGAATCTTTCACTATAGTGGTGATGTACAAAGGTAGTTGGTTTTGATCACACAGATTTCTTATATTTTTTGAAAATAATTTTTCATGGATTTTGTAGGGCTTATTTGTTTAATTAAAAATAAATAAAGCTATGTCTCATAAAAGACATTAAATCTTAACTGGTAAAAGATACCCAAAGCAGAAACACATTAAAAAGATAGATTATCACTGTTAATTATAGAAAGTGAAGCTTTCAAAAATTAGTTGTAAGTTTATGGACACATATAAACTATAAAATGTAAACATCCATCTAAGTACTTCAGTAATCAGAAGTAAATATCAACTATGGAGTATGCAGACATGAGAAGATATAGGGAATGTCAAAATAGAAATACAGAAATGATTTACAAAATTGCTTGCTTTCTTTTGTTTACAGAAGACTATTGATGTTGGAAAACAATAAATCCCTCTGACATTTAGATTAAAAGATTTCTCATAAACCTGTGTTTGCAATGTGAGTCTCAGTTTTACAAACTTAAGAACTAGAATATTAAAATGTTGATACACTAGTTCTCCTTGAGTGAGTTCAGTGGGTTACAGCATAATTCAAACTATGGCCAATATGGCAGGTATAATTCCTATGTGAGGACATTGATTTACCATTTTTTAAAAATGATTTTCTTCCTCTGGAACAATGAAAAAATTATTTTTCACAGACACAGGTGACATTCCAAACCTTGATGAATGGATATAAAATTTTTGGCAACAGAAAGTGTGTGTGAAGTTGAAGACTGGCTAGGACATGAGTAAGAGCTCAAACCCATTACTACACACACTGAAGTACTGAAAGATGCAAGTCAGCATTAGAAAAGTCATATTCCAAAAGAACGGCCATTATTGTTGTAGGTGTAAACTTTTAGCATAAAAACCTGTTTATAAAATGAAATATTAAGGTGGAATATTAAGTATAACCTGAATATTTTTGACAGACAAACATGGAGTAATCCGGAGGGCTAGAGAAAGGGTAGAAGGTGGCTCCAAGACTCATGGGTACGGTCATATTTAGAGCTTCTAGGAAAACAATCTTCAATGCCATAGGCCTAATTTTTTCAAATGACTAAATAGGCTTTTCAAAAATTGTACATGTTTAAAAGAAAATCTATTAATTGATTAAATTTACAACTTACTTTGGCATGTTAAGCATAGCTTATGCAGTTCTAAGAATGTGCCTTGTTGGAATTGGGGTAACCACATCAGCAGATACTAATGTTATATTGGGAATACATTTAAATTTAAAAGCACAATGTTGTATTCTGGAAGACTGATGTTTTGAGTCTTTTCATTCTTAAGGGATAGAACCCCTGATTTAGCAAATAAAATCTGAATGCTTTGGATGCACCAGTGGGTAGAAGTGATCATGCACTTTGAGAAGTTGTTAACTTTTGGGCTCCCTGAGTAACTGAACCGTATCTTGAATTTAGTAAATGAATGACATGAAACTGTCAGTAATCTAATGGAACTAACGAAAGAAAGAGTAACTTGAAATAATAGAGTAGGCATTTCTACAAAGGCTTTAAGAAGAGCAATCAAACATTTCTGAATAGGATAATATATAAAAGTATTGTATATGATAGCAACTAAAATTAATTAAATTACTGTGTAAGTAATTTCAGTCACCACATGCCTAGATAGAAGCCAAAAATGCAAACCAGTTTAATCTTTAAGAAATAGCCACAATGATGGAAAAGAATATTAGAGACTATATTAAGTTTGATGAAAGATCAGTGTAGTGGAAACAAAGAATAGTCTTTAGATAGCTTAGGGTGATTTGATTGCTGCCGAGCTGTTGGATCATGGCTGAGTTTCTTAAAATATGGTTTTCCTATTTTGAAAATGACTGTGATCATCATGCCAAATTCAATAGGTTATTATNTGTTGCCCTGTAAATAAATTCTTCAGTACCATTTTTCTGGATTTCGTATATATGCATTAGAATACGGCATTTATCTTTTTTTTTTTTTTCCTGACTCACTTCACTCTGTATAATAGGTTCTAGGTTCATCCACCTCATTAGAACTGACTCAAATGCATTCCTTTTTATGTCTGAGTAATATTCCATTGTGTATATGTTACCACGACTTCTTTATCTATTCATCTGTTGATGGACATCTAGGTTGCTTCCATGTTCTAACTATTGTAAATAGAGCTGCAATGAACAATGGGATCCATGCGTCTTTTTCAATTTTGGTTTCCTCAGGGTATATGCCTAGGAGTGGGGTTACTGTGTCATATGGTGGTTTTATTCCTAGTTTCTTAAGGAATCTCCATTCTGTCTTCCATAGTGGCTGTATCAATTTACATTCCCACCAACAGTGCAAGAGCATTCCCTTTTCTCCACATCCTCTCCAGCATTTATTGTTTGTAGACTTTTTGACAAGGGCCATTCTGACTGGTGTGAGGTGATATCTCATCATATTTTTGGTTTGCATTTCTCTAATAATGAGCTATATTGAGCATTTTTTCACGTGTTTGTTAACTATCTATCTGTATGTCTTCTTTGGAGAAATGTCTCTTTCGGTCTTTTCCCCACTTTTTGATTGGGTTGTCTGCTTTTCTGGTATTGAGCTGTATGAGCTGCTTGTATATTTTGGAAATTAATCCTTTGTCAGCCGTTTCCTTTGCTGTCATTTTCTCCTATTCTGATAGGTGTCTTTTCACCTTGCTTAGTTTCCTTTGCTGTCCAAAAGCTTTTAAGTTTACCCAGGCCCCACTTGTTTACTTTTGTTTTTATTTCCATTACTCTAGGAGGTGGGTCACAGAGGATCTTGCTTTGATTTATGTCATCGAGTGTTCTGCCTACGTTTTCCTCTAAGAGTTTTACAGTTTGTGGTCTTACATGTAGGTCTTTAATCCATTTTGAGTTTATCTTTATGTATGCTGTTAGGAGGTGTTCTAATTTCATTCTTTTATATGTAGCTGTCCAGTGTTCCCAGCACCATTTACTGAAGAGGCTATCTTTGCCCCATTGTATATTCTTGCCTCCTTTGTCAAAAATAAGGTACCCGCAGGTGCNTTATGTATGCTGTTAGGAGGTGTTCTAATTTCATTCTTTTATATGTAGCTGTCCAGTGTTCCCAGCACCATTTACTGAAGAGGCTATCTTTGCCCCATTGTATATTCTTGCCTCCTTTGTCAAAAATAAGGTACCCGCAGGTGCAGGGGTTTTATTTTTGGGCTTTCTATCTTGTTCCTTTGGTCTATATTTCTGTTTTCGTGCCAGTACCACACTGTCTGGATGACTGTGGCTTTGTAGTATAGTCTGGAGTCAGGAAGGTTGATTCCTCCCGCTCCATTCTTCCATTCTTCTTTCCCAGACGTCTTTGGCTCTTTGGGGTCTTCTGCATTTCCATGTGAATTGTGAAATTTTTTGTTCTAGTTCTGTAACAAATGCCATTGGTAATTTGATAGGGATCACATTAAATCTTAGTATACTCATTTTAACAATAATGATTCTTCCTACCTACCCAGGGACACGGAGTATCTCTCCATCCGTTTATCTTGTCTTTGATTTCTTTCATCAGTGTTTTATAATTTTCTATGTACAGTTCTTTTGTCTCCTTAGGTAAGTTTATTCCTAGATATTTAATTCTTTTTGTTGCCATGGTGAATAAGATTGCTTCCTTAACTGATCTTTCTGATTTCTCATTGTTAGTATATAGAACTGCAAGTGATTTCTGTGTATTGATTTTGTATCCTGCAACTTTGCTAAATTCACGATTAGCTCTAGTAATTTTCTGATACTATCTTTAGGGTTTTTTATGTACAGTATCATGTCATCTGCAAACAGAGAAGGCTTTACTTCCATTCTGATCTGGATTCCTTTTATTTCTTTTTCCTCTCTGATTGCTGTAGCTAGGACTTCCAGAGCTATGTTGAATAACAGTGGCAAAAGTGGACACCCAAGTCTTGTTCCTGATCTTAGCTGGAATGCTTTCAGTTTTCAGCACTGAGAATAATGTTTGCTGTTGGCTTATCATAAATGGCCTTTACTACATTGAG
>SJYV01009282.1:0-25029 GCA_006410875.1 Neotragus pygmaeus | reverse complement strand
AGACGAATGGATAAAGATTTTATACATATATGAGTCAGTCATGAAGATGAATGAAATAATGCCATTTTCAGTAGCGTAGATGGATCTAGAGATTATCACACCAAGTGAAGTAAGTCAGACAAAGATAAATACCATATGCTATCACTCATATGTGGAATCTAAAATATGATACAAGTGAACTCATTTACAAAACAGAAGTAGACTTACAGACCTAGAAAACAAACTTCTGGTTACTAAAGTGGAAGAGGGTAAGGGAAGGATTAATTAGGTTTGAGTTTGAGATTAACAGATACACAATAATACATACAGTCCTACTGTATAAGGAACTATATTCAATATCCTACAGTGAACCATAATGAAAAACAATATGAAAAAGTATATATGTATATATATATAAAACTGAATCACTTTGATGTACACCAGAAACTAACACAATTGTAAATCCACTACAGTTCAGTAAAAACTAAAAAAAAGAAAAAAAGTTTCACAGCCACTTATCTGCCAGCAAAATGCATGGTATATAGAAGGCAGAGACACACTTCTTGCCACTGAGGATTTCTGGACATTGGATGAATCAATTCTAGGTCCCCAGACTAAGAATTTGGAGGCCTCCATTCCCAAAGTCTATTTTTAGAGACTTGCATAAAAGCACAGCTCATCAAAAATTATAGCCCTTTAATACTGGGAGGTAAGGAACGAAAGACATAGATGCTGTAGATGGGCACCACAGACATCGTTTGTCATCTCAACTGTCTACACCTTGTATAACAAACCTTACAACATTAATATACAAAAGTGTGGAAAATAATCATTTAAACAACACTTAAAAATACTAGCTTTTAAAATCTTTGTCAAAAAGATTCAGAATTTCCTAATTGTCAGGAACCCTGTGGATTAATTTCTGTCCTTTCTAGTTTTACTGTGTAAATTTGGTAAAATCATTAACATTCTTGAGCATCAGTTTTCCTATGCTTTAATTTGGGCTAATGTAATTACCATGTACCAGTCTCCCTGGGACATGCCACTGTTATGATTAGAAGTCAGTTGTTGTGGTTTAGTCACTCAGTTCTGTCCGACTCTGCAACTCCATCGACTGCAGCACGCCAGGCTTCCCTGTCCTTCACTATCTCCCAGAGTTTGCTCAAACTCATGCCCATTGAGTCGCTGATGCCATCCAACCATCTCATTCTCTGTCATCCCCTTCTCCTCCTGCCTTCAATTCTTCCCAGCATCAGGGTCTTTTCCAGTGAGTCAGTTCTTCGCGTCAGGTGGCCGAAGGATTGGAGCTTCAATTTTAACCACCGTCCTTCCCATGAATATTCAGGACTGTTTTCCTTTACTGGTTTGATATCCTTGCAGTCCAAGGGACTCTCAGGAATCTTCTCCAACACCACAGTTCAAAAGCATCAATTCTTTGGCACTCAGCTTTCTTTACAGTCCAACTCTCACATCCATACATGACTACTGAAAAACCATAGTTTTGATTAGGTGGACCTTTGTCAGCAAGGTAATGTCTCTGCTTTTTAATATGCTCTCTAGGTTTGTCATTGCTTTTATTCCAAGGAGCAAGTGTTTTGTAATTTCATGGCTGCATTCACCATCCAAAGTGATTTTTGAGCCCAAGAAAATAAAGTCTGTCACTGTTTCCATTTTTCTCCATCTATTTGCCATGAAGTAATGGGACTGGATGCCACGATCTTAGTTGTTTGAATGCTGAGTTTCAAGCCAGCTTTTTCACTCTCTTCTTTCACCCTCATCAAGAAGCTCTTTAATTCCTCTTCACTTTCTTCCATAAGGGCAGTGTTAATCTGAGGTTATTGATATTTCTCCCAGTACTCTTGATTCTAGCTTATGCTTCATCCAGCCCTGTATTTCACATGAAGTTAAATAAGCAGGTTGACAATATAGAGGGTGACTTAAAATACTCTTTCCCAATTTGGAACCAGTCTGTTGTTCCATGTCCAGTTCTAACTGTCGCTTCTTGACCTGCAAACAGTTTCACAGGAGGCAGGTAAGGTGATCTGGTATTTCCATCTCTTTAAGAATCTTCCACAGTTTGTTGTGATCCACACAGTCAAAGGCTTTAGCATAGTCAATGGAGCAGAAGTAGATACTTTTCTAGAATTCTTTAGCTTTTTCTATGATCCAATGTATGTTGGCAATTTGATTTCTGCCTTTTCTAAATCCAATTATACATCTGGAAACTAACATTCACATACTGTTTAAGCCTAGCTTGAAGGATTTTGAGCATTACTTTGCTAGCATGTGAGATGAGTGCCATTGTGTCATGGTTTGAACATTCTTTGACATTGTTCTTCTTTGGGATTGGAATGCAAACTGACATTTTCCATCTTGTGGCCACTGTTGAGTTTTCCAAATTTGCTGGCAAGTTGAGTTCCACACTTTAACAGCATCATCTTTTAGAATTTGAAATAGCTCAGCTGGAATTCTATCACCTTCAGTAGCTTTGTTCATAGTGATGCTTCCTAAGGCCCACTTGACTTCACACTTCAGGATGTCTGGCTATAGGTGAGTGCCCACACCATCATGTTTATCCAGATCATTAAGATCTTTGAAGACTCAGATAGATGTCAGAATGAGTAATGAAGTCTTACTTCATTTTCTTTGAGTTATAAGAGGATCAAAATATTATTTTTTCAAAGCCTGTATGCTGAATCATGGCAGAGACTGAATAATTATTTGTTGAAATGAACTAACTCAGTTATTTCTTTGTTGTCTTTAAAAATGCACTCATAGAACAAGGCTCCTTCCTTCTGGACGAGATATACTTAATTTCCTCCCCAAGTACAATGAGGTTTTATGGGGATTTTTCTTTCTAAAATTATATTTTAATACATCAAATATTTGAATATATAATGCTATTAATTTATATAGTATCTCTTTTGCAGAAATGATTCATTTAATTAGGGATGACTACATAGTTAGTAATGATCATGAAATGTCCTCTCATAATTCTATAACCATTCAGTTTTCAAACTATTGAGTGGGCTAGATGCTGGAATATGTATTAGGGATACAGGTATGAACCCCAAACAAGTGCTATTCTCAAGAAATCCTCAGATAACAATTAGGAGTCAGTTACCTAATTTTCAATAATTCAGGAGAATAATGTCATACATTTTCTAATATTTAAAGCTCTGGGCAACCATTAGAGTATCTATTTTATGGACCCACACAATTTAACTGATGAAAGTNGCTATTCTCAAGAAATCCTCAGATAACAATTAGGAGTCAGTTACCTAATTTTCAATAATTCAGGAGAATAATGTCATACATTTTCTAATATTTAAAGCTCTGGGCAACCATTAGAGTATCTATTTTCTGGACCCACACAATTTAACTGATGAAAGTTAACCAGGGATTCCCTGGTGGATCAGTCAATAAAAAAAATCCACCTGCAATACAGGAGACCTGGGTTTGATCCCTGGGTTGGGAAGATCCCCTAGAGGAGGCATGGCAAACCACTCCAGTATTCTTGCCTGGAGAATCCCCATGGACAGAGGAGGCTAGGGGGCTGCAGTCCGTGGGATTGCAAAGAGTCAGACACGACTGAGCACAGCACAGAACAGTCAGTGTTCACCATGGATCAGGCACTATTCTAGGCTTTTTATTTATATGAACTCATGTAATTCTCTACAATTCTGCCAAATATATATATCATCGATATCTTCATTTTTTCTTCAGAGATTGCCTGCTGCAGGTTACCTTGCTAGAAAGTTCCAGAGTCTGTACTTAAGCTCTGGCAATTCTGGCTGCAGAGTCTGAGTTTTTAAACCTTTTATATACTGTCTCTTGAATGGAGCTCTCTTACTGTGGCTTAATTCCCGCTAAACGCCCCTCTAGAAGAGGCTACCTGATGTTGTCCAGGGCACGCTGCTGAATGCTTGCTGGCTGTGAGCAGTCCCACTGGACCAGTCACTCCCTGTTCCCTCTCTGACCCAGGTTTTAGCCCCACGCTTTGTTTATGCCAGCTGTTGAGTAGCTATTCATGACTCTGTGCAGTGAATATTCATGTCTTTCCTGCCCTGCAGCCTGCAACCCATGTTACTCAGGAGATGGATTAGGACTGTACCCCTTGGGAAACCATGGCAAGGAGCTGTCTACAAGGTCCTCAAAGAGACAGGAGGAGGGAGAGGTGGGTGAGGCTTGGAATTTTGCCCTCAAGACTCTGAGAAGGGGTGTCTCTAGAAAACTCCATGGCATTGAAAGTGAAAGTGGAAGTGTTAGTGCATCCAACTGTCTGCAACCCCATGGACTGTAGCCTGCCAGGCTCCTCTGACCATGGGATTCTCTAGGCAAGACTATTGGAGTGGGTTGCCATTCCTTTTTCCAGAGGATCTTCCTGACCTAAGNTGGTAGTCTATACTGTCCATGGGGTCTCAAAGAGTTGGACATGACTGAGCGACTAAAGACACACACACACACACCCATGTGTTATTAAACCCATTTCCCCCCTCTTCTGTTAAACTGTTTTTATTACAGGGGTGTCTCAGCCAAGAACGTAGAAGGAAAAATTCTTCCCCTATAGTCATGTGGCCCAACAGAGAAACTGTGTTCTCTGGTTGCTATGGAGGGAATGCATGCTTATATTCGACTAGTAAATTATGTTTTATTATAGTGCATTGTATAGGTAATGTAAGCTTAGATCACATGTAGGCTATATAGATAATGCATATTTATTGAAAATAAAATGAAACATATAGTAACTATACTATTCTGATCCGCTGAATATTTTGCTCAAGTTTAGGCTGAGGTATAAATCAATAGACTTAAAGTACCTTTACTGTTTGGGCTTCCCAGGTGGCACTAGTGGTAAAGAACCTGCCTGCCAATTCATGGGTTTGATTGGGTTCGACATGGGTTCGATTCCTGAGTCAGGAAGGTCCCTTGGAGAAGTGCATGGCAACCCACTCCAGTATTCTTGCCTGGAGAATACTATGGACGAGGAGCCTGAAGGGCTACAAGTCCATGGGGTCACAAAGAGTTGGACATGACTGAAGAGACAGACGCGAGTCTGAGTGAACTCCGGGAGTTGGTGATGGACAGGGAGGCCTGGCGTGCTGTGATTCATGGGGTCGCAAAGAGTCAGACATGACTGAGCGATTGAACTGAACTGAAGTGAAGAGACAGAGCATGCATGCACAGGTTTACTGTTTATGTCATTGAGAGAATTGAACAAAAGTGCAAGTGTGTAAGTATATGTGTGTGCTGCTGCTGCTGCTAAGTCGCTTCAGTCGTGTCCGACTCTGTAAGACCCCAGAGATGGCAGCCCACCAGGCTCCCCCGTCCCTGGGATTCTCCAGGTAAGAACACTGGAGTGGGTTGCCATTTCCTTCTCCAATGCATGAAAGTGAAAAGTGAAAGTGAAGTCGCTCAGTCATGTCCGACCCTCAGCAACCCCATGGACTGCAGCCTCCCAGGCTCCTCCATCCATGGGATTTTCCAGGCAAGAGTACTGGAGTGGGGTGCCATTGCCTTCTCCCTGTATGTACAAATAGGCATACACATACTCACATGCTAAAATAAAAAGTGATTTAAAGTTAATTGTACAAAGGGGCATATTACCAGATGATAATGAATGTATAGAAAATGTACATAAGTGCACACCAAATGCCAGCTAACTGATTATAACACAGAACAATTAGCCAATTGAGAAATTATTCTTGTTTATATAGGTATTTGGGGTTTATTTCTATCAACTGATATTGCATCATAAAGCTTTATTTCATATTCAGGTTTGAAATTTAAATACCTATAATACTCAGGAAGATAAAGTAGGTAAGGGAAATGGATCCAATGGTAGGTGTGATAAACTAGACTGTGTTCACTCATTTAAAAGGCTTGGCTTATGTCGCTCAGTTGTGTCTGACTCTTTGCGACCCCATGGACTGTAGCCCACCAGGCTCCTCCATCCATGGAATTTTCTAGGCAAGAGTACTGGAGTGGGTTGCCATTTCCTTCTCCAGGGGATCTTTCCGACCCAGGGATCAAACCCGAGTCTTCCCACATTGCGCACAGATAGATGCTTTACCATCTGAGCCATCAGGGAATCCCCATCTAAAAAGAGGAAGCCTCAATTAAGGACCAGTCAAATGTTACCAGGCTAAAATGAACACCTAGAGTTTCTAGACCTTCCAGTTTTTCAGAAAAAAAAGCCCTTCTCCAGCAGATCTTTCTGACCCAGGAATTGAACCTGGGTCTCCTGCATTGCAGGTTGATTCTTTACCAACTGAGCTATCAGGGAAGCCCTTGATTCTCTTAAATATATTTCAATTTGTAAATATTCTTCATTCATTTTTATTGCTGGATTCAATTAGCAAGCCATGATTGATACAGTGTGTTTTATCTTAATTATTACTGACATATATTTTACACACATACACACATTATGCTAAGGACCAATTATCTGCTAATATAAGTAAAAATAATAAGCAAATTTCTGTGCATGCATGTAAATTGACATAATAACAATCAGTTTACTATATCAAGGCTATTTTCTACCTTGCCTAATAGATCAAAGTTTCCTTGTTAATACAGCTACAATATAATGTTTGAATGACATTATACCGGAATAAGAAATCTGATTGGACAAGTTGTGATTAAAAACAAAATTCATGCCCATTATGCAGTGATTTATTTAACACCGATGCTGTTCTTCTGCAAAAGTCTATGTGTTTAGGATATTTGAACACTTGTACAATAAATAATAAGTATTTGGTAGAAAAGTTGAGATGATGTGCTTCACGCTGTAGAGTTTCCTGACCTTTTCTAATAGAGTGAGTTGATTTCCATTTTAGGGACAGTGCCAACCTTACATACAATTCATCAGTATACTTCCAGTCTATGAGGTTAAAAATGCAATAGGAAGAAGAGCAACCCTGTCTCTATCAGGCCTCCAAGGCATTTGGAATATAGGTACAAATATTAGGGGCAATATTTGAATATATCTCATGGGGCACAGAGAGAGGAGTTGTGAGTAAACCGTGAAAGAAACACAAATATACATTGGTATTCCTAGGATAGAAGGGGAATGAGGTCTGGGGAATGATCCGCACTACAGTGTAATTTGAATGATGGAAGTAAAAGGCCAAGAACACTCTAGGCTATTGGGTCTGTTGGTCAGAAGATGTCTCTGGCTCCCAATTTCAGGCAAAGCTGAAAGAAATCAGTGATTCCAGACAGAATGCAAATTTACATGCAAATCTTCTCAGCAAAGTTATCTCCACCAGCTGGAGCGGAGGATTCACACCCTCTGTTCTTCCATCTAGAGAATCAGGCTGATTCCAGGGATAAAGAACAGCTATAATCCCTTCTGATGCAGTCTCCTGAGTACTGTATAACCATCTCCAGGGTACAGAAAACTCACTTTATTCTAAATTAGATAGCTAAAATCCCTTTGAGAGGCAATACCTATGCCTCCCATTTCACGAGAGATAACATATTGAAAAATGAAAATGCATTTTAACAACAACAATGTCCATAGATCTTTTCCAATTCTGATACAAATGTATAAGATGTGTATAAGAGACAGCAGCTCTAGCACATAATAAAATTTACATTTTAGTACTACGGATAAAGAGAATGAGAACAGCGAATATTCATTTTTTTAATCCCTGTATTCATTCTTTTGTTCACTAATTCCTGTTTAAATATATTTCAAAACATTTAGCTATAAAGTAAAGGAAGTTATACATAGTAATGATTTCAGAGACTAGTCAAGAACATTCAGTGACTGGATTTAGGGATGGAAAAGGACCAAAAAAAAAAAAAAAAAAAGAATAAGAAGGGAAAAAAGAGAAAATAAAAAGAAGAAACACTCCAGGGATTTGAGATTTAGGAGCCTCTAAGCAGTGGTGCCTATAATAGAAAGGGGTAACAGTCATGAGGAGCCAGTTTATGTGGGAGTAGATAATGAGTTCTATTTGGGATATTTAATTTTGAGACTGATGGGGGGACACTTAACTGGAGATGTTCTGTAGGTGTAATGATATTAAGAAGGGGAAAAAATTCAATTAGAGCTCCACCAAATGATATCAGCTGTGTCCAAACGCTATTGATTGCCTGGGTGTATAGCTGGTGTGCAGCGTAGCGCAGCTGAGTGCTGCTGAGCTCTCCTTCAGCTCAACATCCTTTGATTTGATGAAGAATATGGAAGGTGACACAGCAGATAAAGCACAAGTCCGGCGGCTTTCTCTCCCTGTTCATCTGACTTCTCCTCTTTCTCCTACCGCAAACTGGTAATATCATGCCAGATTCAACCAACTCATGGGGTTACAGATGGTATCAAGGTCCATCGCATACTTGAAAGTAATTGGAAAATCACCATGTGTTCTAGAAATGCATGATAGTCTATTATTATGATGTCTACTACTCTACTTAGAGAAGTAGGAACTTACACTAAGTATGGAGGTTAAAAGGAGCTTTTTATTACTTTCTACAACCAAATTTTGTAGAAAATATTTCCCAGCTGCTTAAGATGATGTAAATGTCTTCACCAACTCATCACTGACTGCTTTCCTAGTCCCATTTTCAGCATAGAACATTAGAGAAACATACAAGTACTCACTGTTCTTCCAAGACACAAGGAAATAGTATTCCTCTAAGCTTCTGTATTACTGGTCCTCTCTCCCGGAATGCAACCCTTACTCCTCCATAGTCCCAAATTTTCCATCCTGCAAATCTTTACATTCTTTCAGATGCATTTCAAATATACCACTTCCCTTAAACAAAATCATTCACTTCCTTTTGTATTTCTATACCATTTAAGAAAAATCTTTACTAGTGAATAAGCAGCCTGCTGTATTATACTAATTACTACATACTGTACTAGATTGTGAACTCATGAAGGGCTTTATTTTTTTCTCCATTTTTCTGTCCTCTGCAAAAGAACCTGCCTGCCAATGCAGGAGACATAAGAGATGCAGGTTCGATTCCTGGGTCAAGAAGATCCCTTGGAGAATGGCACGACAACCCACTCCAGTATTCTTGCCTGGAGAATCCCATGGACAGATGAGCCTTGTGGGCTACAATCCGTAGGGTCACACAGAGTTGGACACAACTGAAGCAACTTAGCACACATGTGTGCACACACAAGTAACCCAATCCTACACATATAATACATGATTAGCATAAGTATATTCAATGAACTGTGAAAACCTGAGTTTCAAAGGGAACTGCATTGTTAGTCAGTTTTACTAATTATCTGAAATGGAATCCTAATAAGGAAAAAATCTAAAATTGCTGCAGCCAGTTGAAGGGACTGACTTCAGAATGTCACCCTGAAATATGCCTCTTTGGCACAAGGATTATCTTGAACTGATTACTTTTAAGAAACAACAGCCACACAAAGAGCTTGGAAAACTGAATAGAAGTTACAGTTTTAAAATAAGAGACATCTGCAAGAAGAGGGGGATGATCAAATCCCCAGAAAGTCTTAGTAATGGTGACAGCAAGGACTTAAATCTACATAACAACCATACCCTTGTTTACTGTGTTTTTCTTAATAACCTTCTATAACTGGCTCTCCATTGCCTCATGCCCTGAATACAAAATCTTTTCTTTTTACTTAGGTATTTAAGGTGGTACCTTGGGCCGTTACAGGGAGTTCTTAAATTTTCCTGGGTCTCTCCCTGTGTACAGGAAGTATATATATTATTAAGCTTCCCTGGTGGCTCAGTTGGTAAGGAATCCACCTGCAATGCAGGAGACCTGGGTTTGATCCCTGGGTCAGGAAGATCCCCTAGAGAAGGGAATGTCTAACCACTCCAGTATTCTTGCCTGGGGAATCCCATGGATAGAGGAGCCTGGTAGTCTATACTGTCCATGGGGTCTCAAAGAGTTGGACATGACTGAGCGACTAAAGACACACACACACACACCCATGTGTTATTAAACCCATTTCCCCCCTCTTCTGTTAAACTGTTTTTATTACAGGGGTGTCTCAGCCAAGAACGTAGAAGGAAAAATTCTTCCCCTATAGTCATGTGGCCCAACAGAGAAACTGTGTTCTCTGGTTGCTATGGAGGGAATGCATGCTTATATTCGACTAGTAAATTATGTTTTATTATAGTGCATTGTATAGGTAATGTAAGCTTAGATCACATGTAGGCTATATAGATAATGCATATTTATTGAAAATAAAATGAAACATATAGTAACTATACTATTCTGATCCGCTGAATATTTTGCTCAAGTTTAGGCTGAGGTATAAATCAATAGACTTAAAGTACCTTTACTGTTTGGGCTTCCCAGGTGGCACTAGTGGTAAAGAACCTGCCTGCCAATTCATGGGTTTGATTGGGTTCGACATGGGTTCGATTCCTGAGTCAGGAAGGTCCCTTGGAGAAGTGCATGGCAACCCACTCCAGTATTCTTGCCTGGAGAATACTATGGACGAGGAGCCTGAAGGGCTACAAGTCCATGGGGTCACAAAGAGTTGGACATGACTGAAGAGACAGACGCGAGTCTGAGTGAACTCCGGGAGTTGGTGATGGACAGGGAGGCCTGGCGTGCTGTGATTCATGGGGTCGCAAAGAGTCAGACATGACTGAGCGATTGAACTGAACTGAAGTGAAGAGACAGAGCATGCATGCACAGGTTTACTGTTTATGTCATTGAGAGAATTGAACAAAAGTGCAAGTGTGTAAGTATATGTGTGTGCTGCTGCTGCTGCTAAGTCGCTTCAGTCGTGTCCGACTCTGTAAGACCCCAGAGATGGCAGCCCACCAGGCTCCCCCGTCCCTGGGATTCTCCAGGTAAGAACACTGGAGTGGGTTGCCATTTCCTTCTCCAATGCATGAAAGTGAAAAGTGAAAGTGAAGTCGCTCAGTCATGTCCGACCCTCAGCAACCCCATGGACTGCAGCCTCCCAGGCTCCTCCATCCATGGGATTTTCCAGGCAAGAGTACTGGAGTGGGGTGCCATTGCCTTCTCCCTGTATGTACAAATAGGCATACACATACTCACATGCTAAAATAAAAAGTGATTTAAAGTTAATTGTACAAAGGGGCATATTACCAGATGATAATGAATGTATAGAAAATGTACATAAGTGCACACCAAATGCCAGCTAACTGATTATAACACAGAACAATTAGCCAATTGAGAAATTATTCTTGTTTATATAGGTATTTGGGGTTTATTTCTATCAACTGATATTGCATCATAAAGCTTTATTTCATATTCAGGTTTGAAATTTAAATACCTATAATACTCAGGAAGATAAAGTAGGTAAGGGAAATGGATCCAATGGTAGGTGTGATAAACTAGACTGTGTTCACTCATTTAAAAGGCTTGGCTTATGTCGCTCAGTTGTGTCTGACTCTTTGCGACCCCATGGACTGTAGCCCACCAGGCTCCTCCATCCATGGAATTTTCTAGGCAAGAGTACTGGAGTGGGTTGCCATTTCCTTCTCCAGGGGATCTTTCCGACCCAGGGATCAAACCCGAGTCTTCCCACATTGCGCACAGATAGATGCTTTACCATCTGAGCCATCAGGGAATCCCCATCTAAAAAGAGGAAGCCTCAATTAAGGACCAGTCAAATGTTACCAGGCTAAAATGAACACCTAGAGTTTCTAGACCTTCCAGTTTTTCAGAAAAAAAAGCCCTTCTCCAGCAGATCTTTCTGACCCAGGAATTGAACCTGGGTCTCCTGCATTGCAGGTTGATTCTTTACCAACTGAGCTATCAGGGAAGCCCTTGATTCTCTTAAATATATTTCAATTTGTAAATATTCTTCATTCATTTTTATTGCTGGATTCAATTAGCAAGCCATGATTGATACAGTGTGTTTTATCTTAATTATTACTGACATATATTTTACACACATACACACATTATGCTAAGGACCAATTATCTGCTAATATAAGTAAAAATAATAAGCAAATTTCTGTGCATGCATGTAAATTGACATAATAACAATCAGTTTACTATATCAAGGCTATTTTCTACCTTGCCTAATAGATCAAAGTTTCCTTGTTAATACAGCTACAATATAATGTTTGAATGACATTATACCGGAATAAGAAATCTGATTGGACAAGTTGTGATTAAAAACAAAATTCATGCCCATTATGCAGTGATTTATTTAACACCGATGCTGTTCTTCTGCAAAAGTCTATGTGTTTAGGATATTTGAACACTTGTACAATAAATAATAAGTATTTGGTAGAAAAGTTGAGATGATGTGCTTCACGCTGTAGAGTTTCCTGACCTTTTCTAATAGAGTGAGTTGATTTCCATTTTAGGGACAGTGCCAACCTTACATACAATTCATCAGTATACTTCCAGTCTATGAGGTTAAAAATGCAATAGGAAGAAGAGCAACCCTGTCTCTATCAGGCCTCCAAGGCATTTGGAATATAGGTACAAATATTAGGGGCAATATTTGAATATATCTCATGGGGCACAGAGAGAGGAGTTGTGAGTAAACCGTGAAAGAAACACAAATATACATTGGTATTCCTAGGATAGAAGGGGAATGAGGTCTGGGGAATGATCCGCACTACAGTGTAATTTGAATGATGGAAGTAAAAGGCCAAGAACACTCTAGGCTATTGGGTCTGTTGGTCAGAAGATGTCTCTGGCTCCCAATTTCAGGCAAAGCTGAAAGAAATCAGTGATTCCAGACAGAATGCAAATTTACATGCAAATCTTCTCAGCAAAGTTATCTCCACCAGCTGGAGCGGAGGATTCACACCCTCTGTTCTTCCATCTAGAGAATCAGGCTGATTCCAGGGATAAAGAACAGCTATAATCCCTTCTGATGCAGTCTCCTGAGTACTGTATAACCATCTCCAGGGTACAGAAAACTCACTTTATTCTAAATTAGATAGCTAAAATCCCTTTGAGAGGCAATACCTATGCCTCCCATTTCACGAGAGATAACATATTGAAAAATGAAAATGCATTTTAACAACAACAATGTCCATAGATCTTTTCCAATTCTGATACAAATGTATATTTAAAAAACAAATGAAAACATAAAGGCACTGAAAAAGTAAACGCTGTAAAAGAGATACTGCCCTGAGGCAAGGGAGCCAGAACTACAGACTGGGAACATTATGAAAAGCTTTATTGAATTTACATTTTGGCTCAGAGTCTGTTCACTAAAGGGAGCAAACAGGCCAAGTCACAGAGGTACCTAAGACTTACACCTACCACTGGTTGGGGTTGGTAAAGAGTTGTGAGAACATGGTGCTTCATTTATTCTGGGCATAATAAACTGAACTCAAGGATTTAAATGAACTGGAGGAAATTCAATGCAACAGCTCAAATGAATGACTAAGGAGCTCAAAGATCTTAATCTGGGGAAAGCTGAAAGAACAAAATATGTGCAGTTTAGCTCTGTGCTAATGAAAGGAAAGAGATAACACTAAAAATAACTGAATGGTGCAAGCTTCAAGGCAGCAAAGAGCTCTGGCGCAAATGGATCTATCCAGAAAAAATGAGACTTAATTACACAAAGGAAAACTGTTGACTGTGAGGAAAAGTGTCCTGAGATTAAATGACTGCTATTGAATGGGAAACCATCAGAGAGGCAGTGATGAGAGCACTAGCTTGACGCTTGAAGCCTCGAAAATGAGACACATTGCCGGAAAACCCATTACAGGATAAATACCCCCTTGGTCCTAAGGAGACTGAGATACGTCAATTTAGGGAGGAGAACTGCAGAGCGGACATACCACCAGAACACGAGGTAATGAGTCAGGATTCTGGGCTCTGTCCCAGCAGCACGGAGTGTAGTCTTACTCAACCTACTTGACTGCTCTGTTACTCAGCGTCCTTCCTGATGTTTCTACTTCAGTGGAAGGTTGTGACCAATTCTGTTGCTATCTAAAGGGATTCCCAGGTGGCACAGTCGGTAAAGAATCTGCCTGCTAAAGCAGGAGACAAGAGATGTAGGTTTGATCCTGGAGTCTGGAAGATCCCCTGGAGGAGGAAATGTCAATCCACTCTAGTATTCTTGCCTGGACAATCCCATGGACATAGGAGCCTGGTAGGCCACAATTCTTGGGGTTGCAAAGAGTTGGACATGACTGAGCACACATACACAAAGCCTGTGATAAATAAGGAAACAGACTTCCCCTCAACAAGTGTGATCTGATGCCTACAGAGTTAAGGATATTACAAAGTATAACAGTGACTCAATGGACATCAAAACATTGGGTTGAGAATTTTAACCAAACGAAGGTGAAGTATTTACAAGTACATTATAAATATGATTTCGATAGATGTATCTTTTAGAAACAAAGCAGTAAACACTGGGTTTCAGGACACAGTCAAGATGTCAAAGAAAGCCTCAGATCCTGTGCTTGTTTCTATGTTTTTCAAATTTTCATTCTCTTCCTTCCTGTAAAATATTTGATGCATAAAATATATATTGAGACAATATATGCTGCTCCTACGCTGCTTCAGTCATGTCCGATTCTGTGCGACCCTAGAGATGGCAGCCCACTAGACTCCCCTGTCCCTGGGATTCTCCAGGCAAGAACACTGGAGTGGGTTGCCATTTCCTTCTCCAACGCATGAAAGTGAAAAGTGAAAGTGAAGTCGCTCAGTTGTGTCTGACTCTGAGAGACAATGTATAGTTATGCGAAATAAAATTCGTATTTTATAGCAAGACAAGAAAAAATTAAACACAAAAAATCTGCCTCTCTTCCTGCACTGTGCATTGTGTATTTGCATTATGCGTCCACCAAACCTCCCCCATTGGCAGGAATACCTGCTCAACCATTTAGAGCAGCATTCTCCCAACATCAACAAGACAATCCTTAAAAGATAACATTCCTTCTTGACCTTGGAAGGGATCACATGACTGACCATGACCACGCTTAATTTGGATTATATACGACTGTCAATTTCTGTCCAAAAGCTTATATAACGGTGCCTTGATTTCTAGCAGGTGGACAGTTCTCAGTGCTTTCTGAGATGCTCTTCCCAGATCATAATCCTCAAATTTGACTCAAATAAAATTTTCATTTCTTTCTTAGATCAACTGATTAATTTTTCATCCTAAATTACAAAGCATAATAATAATAAACACATGTTCATCCCAAGAACTGAAATATCAACTATAACTTACACCTGAACCTAAAACCATGCACCTCCACTACCCCTTGCCTGTGTTATACCCTTTCCTGTCCAGGGTTAACTACTTTTATTTTCTCCTTGTTTGTTTTTATTGGTTTTTCAGATTTATTGCATATATATGTGAAGGGGAGCAAAGTATGTCACCCCCAAAATATGCTCCTTTGACATAAAGATTACTTCCAGCTGATTATTTTTGAGAGGTGACAGATATAGGAGACTCTCTGAAACAGAAAAGACAAGAGTCATCCTTTTGGAAGGGACATTTACATATATGAGAGAAATCTCCACTTGTAAGGCTGTTTCCCTTTCTGTACCAGGAAAAGAATGACTAAATCTCTAGATACTCTTATCAAAGCAGAACAGGGACTTAAATCTGCAGAACAGCCTTATCTTTGTTCTCTGTGCTTTTCCTGATAACTGGTTGCCCTTCCTCAACCCCTTTTGTCTTTGAGTGAAGATGGTATTTAAGGTGTGGAGTTGGACCACTTCAGGGAGTTACTCAATGTTTTCCTGGGTCTTTCCCATGTATTTCAGAGGTATCCTTGTTATCTATTATCCTGGTTATTCCTTCTGGTTTGTATTCCTGTTACTCTGTCTCCTTTGTTTCAGCCAAAAACCTAGGAGGGTAAAAAGACAATTATTTCCCACCCCCCCACACCTGCATGCCTATGAAACCAAGCAGGATCTGTGGAAACTTTCCAAGGACAAATCCTCCTTATGTCCCCATTTCTTGTTTGTAGGAAATAGCCTTTGTTCAGCCTCCTTGAACTTCCCTGAGTGCCAAAGGGCAGATTCAAACAGTTGCTTATCAGGGAATGGAAGGAAGAAGAGATAAAGAAAGATCAATCAAGAAATTAAAGAGATTGAAGCAGGATCCTGGTTCCTTCTCAAGGAAATGACATAACAATATCTTTGAGTTCTAAGGCCTTCACCAAGGTGAGGATGGTAACTAAGTTCAGTTCAGTTCAGTCGCTCAGTCATGTCTGACTCTTTGCAATCCCATGAATTGCAGCAAACCAGGCCTTCCTGTCCATCACCAACTCCAAGAGTTCACTCAAACTTATGTCCATCGAGTCGGTGATGCCATCTAGCCATCTCATCCTCCGTTGTCCCCTTCTCCTCCTGCCCCCAATCTCTCCAAGCATCAGGGTCTTTTCCAATGAGTCAACTATTCACATGAGGTAGCCAAAATATTGGAGTTTCAGCCTCAGCATCAGTCCTTCCAATGACACTCAGGACTGGTCTCCTTTAGGATGGACTGGTTGGATCTCCTTGCAGTCCAAGGGACTCTCAAGAGTCTTCTCCAACACCACAGTTNACTGTCTTGGTGTTTTTCTTTCTGGCTTACTTCACTCTGTATAATAGGCTCCAGTTTCATCCATCTCATTAGAACTGATTCAAATGTATTCTTTTTAATGGCTGAGTAATACTCCATTGTGTATATGTACCACAGCTTTCTTATCCATTCATCTGCTGATGGACATCAAAAGCAGACACTCAATGACTTTTTCTTTCTTTTTTCACTTAGGGAAATAAATGGCTTCATAAACAATGACTTCATAAATGGCTGAAGTATAGAATAGTAACTGCATGTAATTCAGTAATCTCCCTACATATGAACAAGTTCCACTCTGAGAGCACATTTGTAAGTCCAGTTTCTTTGTAAGTACAACAAAATTAGCCTGGATACCCAATAAATACAATCAGCTATATAATATTGCACTGTAACAGATATATAATACTTTTCACAGAAATGATACATTAAACAAACCAAAAAATAAACATTTTTAATCTTACAGTACAGTACCTTAAAAAGTACAGTAGTATAGTACAACAGCTGGCATACAGGGGCTGGCATTGAGTGAACAGGCATGAAAAGTTACTGACTGGAGGAAGGAGAGGAAGTGGGAGATGGTAGAGTTGAAGGATCATCAACAGTGGGAGACTGTGAAGCTATGATTCACTCACACCTGGCTTTGATAGAATGCACATTCACAACTTTCAAAGTTCGCAACTTGAAGGTTTGTATGTAGGGAACTCATTGTACCCATTTAATAGAGGTGTTTTTATGGTATGGTAGGTTCACTCATTCAACTTCAGCATGCAATTATTCACATTGCATATATTGTTTTAGGTTTAAAATTCAGTCATTATGAATACATTAGATAATTCTGATCATGCAAAGACTTTAGGATAATGCTGTTGTCATAAAACTTGGTAAATCTTAGTTAAATATTTAATGAAGTGTTAAATAATTAATAACATAATTTCATGAGCCAAAATAGCTACTTTAAATTAATATTTGGTTTATATTAATATACTCTTCTGTATATTTGAATAAACATATTGAAGAGAAAACCTGTTCTCTTTTTAACAAAAAATACTAATATCTATTAACTTCTTCTTTGTGATAATCTAAAACAGTTTTTGAGAGCTTATTTGGAATGATTTGCATGAACACCTTTAAGCAACTACTGCTATGCNTATACTCTTCTGTATATTTGAATAAACATATTGAAGAGAAAACCTGTTCTCTTTTTAACAAAAAATACTAATATCTATTAACTTCTTCTTTGTGATAATCTAAAACAGTTTTTGAGAGCTTATTTGGAATGATTTGCATGAACACCTTTAAGCAACTACTGCTATGCAATTGGAGAAGGCAATGGCATCCCACTCCAGTACTCTTGCCTGGAAACTCCCATGGATGGAGGAGCCTGGTAGGCTGCAGTCCATGGGGTCACTGAGTCAGACACGACTGAGCGACTTCCCTTTCACTTTTCACTTTCATGCATTGGAGAAGGAAATGGCAACCCACTCCAGTGTTCTTGCCTGGAGAATCCCAGGGATGGCAGAGCCCAATGGGCTGCCATCTGTGGGGTCGCACAGAGTCGGACACGACTGAAGCGACTTAGCAGCAGCAGCAGCAGCTATGCAATTTCCAGACCCATGTAGATATGTACCTAGGATTTCCTTGGCTGTTAAAACATGCGGTTACCCATTTTTCATCTTCTAATGAGGAGGTGAGCAAAGTTCTCTCAGTTGTGCACATATTATACTCATGTTAACATCTTTTCCAGTTCTAAGGGCACAGCTTCTCTTTCATGGTGATAATTTTAATTGAACAATATGTTTTAGATTGGAACTTCAGTTTCCTAAATTGACCAAGTTGTGTCATTGATTGTAGGATAATGAAAACAGTCTAGAATACTAGCCATTTGTAAATGGTGCAGGCATATGACATCAAAGCATAGAACTACATGATAGCAAAAACATGGTTATATTGTATTCATGAGTATTTTGCAAAGGTTGTTACAGAGAAAAACAGTGAAATAATTAAACCTTCACAACACATATAGCGCAAAAGGCATGCTATAAAAAAAAAAAGGGACTTGCACCATTGCAGCTAGTACTATATTCATGTCTAAAAAGGCCATTTGATTTATCCAAAACAATATCAGCAGTTAAGGCTGTACATTTGAATTTTATTGCTTTTACGTCCTTGTGTTTGATTTGAAAATATCATTTGGTGTTATAGATCTATAAGCCCTTTAACCATAAAATATGTGCCATTTGTTTTATATTTGTGCTTATATAAGTAACTTTTAATAAAATTAATTTGTCAGCACTGGTTGATCATAGGAAATTTTTATTCTTTTTAAGTTGGCCTGTTTATTATCCAAGTTAGAGAAGCACTACACTTTAACAAGGGTTTCCCACGTGGCTCAGTGGTAAAGAATCCACCTGCAATGCAGGAGATTCGGGAGATGTGCGTTTGATCCCTGGGTGGGGAAGATCCCCTGGAGGATGGCATGGAAACCCACTCCAGTATTCTTGGCCTGGAGAATCCCATGGACAGAGGAGCCCTGTGGACTGCAGTCCATGGGGTTGCAAAGAGTCGGACACGACTGAGCAACTGAGCACGCACGCATCCACACTTTAACAACCATCATGTAGAAATGTCAACAATGGGGAAATCTGAGACTGGTTCTCTGTAGAAAAATACGATTAAGGAGAGGTAGGGTAGAACTATATACATTTTAACACACATATCACACTTATAAGGTTAAAATATTTGTAAAGTGATTGTTTTAATTAAAGCAACATATGTCTCATAACATTAGGCAGATATCACTGGCTTAATAATAACTAGGAATTAACTTCCTGTTCTTGATGTGCTTAAAGGCAATATCACTGCAGTACAAGCTGGCCATCAGGCCATTATGGTTGATTTAGTATAGAAAATAGCACCATAAGACAAAATTAATTATAGTCAATGAAACTTTTATACAGTACCACGATGGATACTAGTTTAAGGCAGGGGACAATTAGAAGGAAACAGTGATGACCTGAGATGTGGCTGGTCCTTTATGGGTTTATACCACACCTGAAATTGCTTTTGGCCTGCAAGAAGAATCAGGAGCCCTAGAACATGTGTTAATATATATAATCTAGGGACTTCCCTAGTGGCCTAGTGGCTAAGACTTGATACTCCCAATGCAAGGGGCCTGGGTTCAATCCCTGGTCAGGGAACCAGATCCCATATTGAGTTTGCATATCACAACCAAAGATCCCAGACGCTACAACTAAGACCTGGTGCAGTCAGATATATACATACACACACACACACACACACATACACACACACACACACACAGACACACACATAAAACCAAGAAGGCCAAAGATAGTCAAACCACTCCATTGAACCACATTTATATACACATACATACACACATGAAAACACATTTCATATACACATCAATACATGTATGTGTGTTTATAGTAATTTAAGTTTTATAATGGAGCTGTCAAAAGTAAAGAGTTCACACAAAAAATCAATTATATGATAGAATACAAAATGAAAAGGAGATATATATATAAGGGAAAAATAAATTATGGTTATAGATTACAAGGGCTATAATTCTGTCTTCTTTATCCTGAAATAAGTTGGATAATATAACCTAAATTATGAGAGGTTGAGGTTTCATATCATGATTTTTATATCTGATCACTCAGTAGTTGTGAAAGTGCTGATATTTCATGATGTCAATGGTAGGCATCCAAGATTTTCAGAAGCCAAGTCTCTGATCAGATTGGAAATCTGTTTAGATATAGGATGAAGTCTAATCTTCTATCTTTTTTCTCTTTACACGATATCTTTGAGAGTGCTAACTACATAATAAATTCTCCATAACTACTGATTTGATTGACTATATTAGTCCAAATATAGCAATGAGGAATATTTATTCCTTCACTGCTGCTTTGTTAACTCCAAGTACATGTTAGTCACTAAGTAAATGTCTTAAATGACTAAATAATCCAGAAAAGAGAGTTATACTCACATCTCAGAAATACCCATTAGTTGTCTACAACCAAAGTTCTGTGTGGTCTATCAAAGTTTATTAGTCTCATACCAAAAGGACTCAGGAGCCAATGTGAAGAGGTTTCCATTGGATATAGATGGAAATATAGGAGGATTGATAAGAATGACAACAAAATTAAGGATTGCAATAGACTGATTATACTTAGATATATTTAAATATATACATTCAGTGATACCAAAGCAAACAAACAAAAATAAATAAAAATCGCCACTGGTAACTTTTGGAAGAGACTAAGGAACCACCAATTCACTATGTTGAAAATTGTTCTCTTCAGAGAGAAAATGAAGCATTTATTCTGCTTTTCCTATAGGGACTATACTACAAGGTAACCAAATAGGTAATGCCGAGGAATTGTATTCAGAAATATTCCAGCTAATAAATGAAGAAGGAGTGATAGAATATCACTAGTTTCCAAACCATCATAAAATAATTAATCAAGACAAAGATAATCAATGATTGCTAATATCATATACCATAAAAGTGAAGCAACCAAACATTATGTATCTTTTGATGAAAATACACAAAATTGTTAATAAAGTTATCTTGAAACAAAAGAAGGAAGCCTAACTATAAGCAGCCCTCTAAATCTGCTACTTTATAGGAACCACAAGGGATAGAGAAAAATTTTAAATAATACCATGGGGATATAATCAATAGCATCTACATAAAGGTTAAACTACATTTAACAACTACATTTAAAAATCCCAATGCACAGTCTTATTCACTTCAAATTAATTATGTAAAAATCAGTGGTGTCTTATTGGATAATCTGGGAAACATATATACTATGTATTTTATGATATTAAAAAAAACATTAATTTTTTCTGACTGTGGCAATGGCATTGTTATTATGTGTTTAAAGGAGAATGCTTTCAGAAATACAAGCTGAGACATTTAGAGAGGAAGTGATATACTTTCTGGGATTTGCTTCAAAACAGATATAGGCAGTGTGTGGGTGTAGAGAGAAAACAAGATGGTGATGATTATAACTGCTGGAGCTCAAGGAAGAGTGCATAGTGTTTGTTATACAATTTTTCTGTTTTTGTATCTGTTTGAAAATCTCCATACTGAGATGTTATAAAAAATGATCCATGTGTACCTATAATACATTAATGACAAGATATAAGTTATCCTAAGAATAATTATGTCTTAAGCTCTTCCCTTCTTATCACGGCATCAATATAACTATACTCTTTGATCAATATATTTTCTCTAAGCCCCAGGAGACAGATTTTAGAATTTTGCTTGGTTATGAACTTCACTCAAGTGATCAGGAAGTTATAATAAACTATTCTGTCTAGAAAACATGCAAGCATAAATAATAATCATTTATACTTCCGTAAGGAAACTAACACAGGATCGCTCTTAAAATATCCAAGATCCAGGGTAGATTTGGATTCTGGTTTGTCCTAAAGGCTTGGCTGCATCTGGTAAGTAAGGGAGTCCTATAATATCCTTATTTCTTAGTATCTATTTACATTTAGTTTATATGGGGCCTAAAGAATTCCTGATGAGAACAAAATCAATAACTTAAAAGTCTCCATTATTAGACAGCATATGAATATTCATGTCCATGAAATTTGCAGAGCAACAAAAAAAGCACAATTTCAAGGACAAAGCCTATGGCTCTAAGATAAAATTCATCCTACGGATATGGACCTAATAAACTAAATTAACGTCTTGGCGTAAGTATTAGAATAGAGAAGTTCCAAGTATACCATGATGGCTGTTACCAGAAACCACAGCCAACTCACCCACTTTGGTGTCAAATGTGTGCTCTAGGATACACAATCTACCTGGAACCTTGAAGTACGCATTTGATTAAAACAGTCACCTTTTGGGGCCCAGCAATTCGACTGTGATGCACTTAGAGGAGCACAAGTTTTGAAAGTTTGCTTTATGTCACTTCACTTTTTACGGGAGATCTACATTAGTGCTTGTTTTCACTAAGCCAAAGAAATGTGAAGAGGATTTTGCTTTTCCAAAAGTGAAAACAGTGTCCGGCATTTGTTTTGTGGCAAGGGGTTCCAGAGGCAGCAGGCACCCCAAGCAGCAAAAGTGACCCCACCAAACTTCTTCCCAGGAACTAGACCTAGCGGCTCAGCATCAAGCCTCCAGAGCTTTGAACTCTGTGCTGTGTGTCCATTTATTTTGTGGATCCATTAGCAAGATGTGTCCTAAGGTAATTGCTTCTTTGCTCTACACCAGCCATTTTGGCACAGGGAAGGTTTCACAGGAACGTTGTATTTTCGGAAAGTTGGAGAAGTCTGTCTAAGGCTGAGCGTGGAAAGTTTCCCCTTGCTATTTCACAGGTATGTTTAGTAGCAGTGACTTCGCACACACTGAAAGCACCAAATTAAGTAAGTAAGTTTTAGTCGCTCAGTCGTGTCCGACTCTTTGTGACCCCGTGGACTGTAGCCCGCCAGGCTCCTCTGTCCATGGGGATTCTCCAGGCAAGAATACTGGAATGGGTTGCCACTTCCTTCTCCAGGGGATCGTTCCAAAACAGGGATCAAACCCGGGTCTCCTGCATTATAGGCAGATTTTTTACTGTCTGAGCCAACAGGGAACCCCTAGCAGAGAACCAAACAGCAGCAACCGCCCAGGGCATGTGGTTGAGCTGCTGCAGCTGTGGAGGTGAGCATCTGCCTGAAGGAGAGGGTCAGCAGTGCAGCTGACAGAGGTGTGAAAGGCCCTGGGAGAAGTGCTCAGCACCGAAGCTAAGGCAGACGAGCAGCAGCCCGAATTTGAGAGTGCCTGAATGACATCCGGCCAGAACAATAATACACGCTGGAATGGGAAACAATAAAGGTCTTACAGATGCACCAGGAGGGGCTAACAAGCTAGCAGAATTGGGATACTAAAGCCACTGTAACCTACCACCACATAGGCTTATAACCACGCAGGCAGATTGGATTGCAGGATTTTTACTCAACAAAACACCCAAGGTGGAGAAAAGCAGTATTTTTCACCAGCTGGTGCTGCAAAAGTCTGTCTCCCAAGTCAGAGGCATGGGAGCATTTCCTCTCATCTCTCCTTCCTCATAGTCATTCCATTGCTCAAAGTCTTAAACTGGGTTCCCCATTGTCAGACCTGGGATAGGAATTTGAGCCCATGATGTTCCTTATGATGGTGATCACAGGCAGCATCACTAGAAAAGTAGTCGCTTCAGTCATGTCTGACTCTGCGACCCCACGGACTGTAGCCTGCCAGGTTCCTCTGTCCATGGGATTCTCCAGGCAAGAATACTGGAGTGGGTTGCCATGCTCAAGAGATCTTCCCAACCCAGGGATCGAACCCACATCTCTTATGTCTCCTGCATTAGCAGGCGGGTTCTTTACTATTAGTGCCACCTGGGAAGTAGAGACATGAGAAAGAAAATAGAGAACTGCCACGACAGGGCGTATTAACAAGAAAGTCACGAGTTTGGACAACTAGGGCTCAGTGTCACTGGGGACCTCTGGAAGATGGTGTAGGCACGCTTCTCACTTGTTCTATCTGAGACTTGAAAAATCAGTGTATTAATCATCTAATTTTCATCTGTCATTAATCAAAGGATACCACTTGGGGGTCTCAGTATTCTAGCACTTCCCCATGATGGGTAAACCCATCAAACAAAGTCCTTAGTTGCATGTAAGTAGAAAACCATCAGGCAGAATGTGCCAAGGGGATATGGACAGTGTATACTAGATTCAACAAGCACACTGTACATTCATCTTACAGAGATCATTGGTTGTTCTGGCTTTGTTCTATCCAATGTCTCATCTTTTTCTTTATTTTAGAAATAAGATTGAAAATTTAACATAGGTTGGGCAAGAAGCACAATGAGAATTCAGCTGAGTTGGAAGCTGCTCATTGGTTGATATACCCAATGTGTTTCAAGACAGTGCCTTATGAAACTTGGTCCAACCCAATCAGTTGGTTTTGATTTCTCCTCCTTTATGTCAGCACTCCTTGCACATTTTACTGTTGTTTTCTTCCTCAAAGTTATCTATCTACAAATCCATTTTCTTCCTTAAAATGTTATCATTTCCTTGAGAGCAGAAATTGTCCTTTATTCATCTTTATATTTTAGACATTGATTATAGTCCCTGAGGAGCTTTCTAGGTAGCACAAGTGGTAAAGAACCTGCCTGCCAATGCAGGAGACAAGGGTTCAATCCCTGGGTCAGGAAGATGCCCTGGAGGAGGGCATGGCAATCTACTTCAGTGTTCTTGCCTGGAGAACCCTATGGACAGAGGTGCCTGGTGGGCTACAGTCCATAGGGTTGCACAGTCAGACACGACTGAAGCAATCCAACACACCTGCATACACCCAGTCCCTGAGATTCAGTTGGTGTTCATCAAAAGTTCGTTTGCTGAATGAGTAAGTGAATGCAAGTGTTGATGCTAATAATCATGCTCACCATTTTCTTTAGAATCTGCTTCTGCTAGTCAGATTTAAATGGCTTTGCTTGAACTATTCCAATTTTTTTAAAAAAAGATTCTTTCCTCTGACAGTGATTTAGCACCAGTGAAAGTTTTCAGGT
>SJYV01009281.1:0-23613 GCA_006410875.1 Neotragus pygmaeus | reverse complement strand
TAAATAAATAAATAAATAAATAAAATAAACCCTGAAAAAAAAAAATTCAGAGGAAGTAACACTTCCAAACTCATTCTAAGAGGACACAATCACCCTGATACCAAAACCAGGCAAAGGCAACAGACACAAAAAAGAAAATTACAGGCCAATATTATTTATGAAGATACATGCAAAAATCCTCAACAAAATTCTAATAAACAGAATTTGACAGCACATTAAAAAGCTCATACACCATGATCAAATCAGGTTTATTTGGGATGCATGGATTCTTCAATATACATAAATCAATCAATGTGATACACCATATTAACACCATATGATCATCTAAATAGATGCAGAAAATGCTGTGACAAAATTCAGCACCGATTTATTATAAAAAACGCTTCATAAAATGGTCATAGAAGGAACCTACCTCAACATAGTAAAGGCCATATATAATAAGCCCACAGCAAACATTATTCTCAATGGTAAAAAGCTAAAAGCAGTCCCTCTAAGATCAGGAATAAGATAGGGTGTTCACTATCACCATTATTATTCAACATAGTTTTCAATGTCCTAACTACAGCAGTGACAGAAAAAAAGAAAGAAAAGTAATCCAGATTGGAAAAGAAGCAAAACTCTCACTATTTGCAGATGACATGAACACAAGATACAGAGAAAACCCTAAAGATAGTATTAGAAAATTGCTAGAGCTAATCAGTGAATTTAGCAAAATTGTGAGATACAAAGTCAATGCACAGAAAAAACTTGCATTCCTGTATACTAACAATCAAAAATCAGAAAAATAAATTAAGGACTCAATCCCATTCACCAATGCAATAAAAAGAATAAAATATCTAGGAATATACCTACCTAGGGAGACAAAATAACTGTACACAGAAAATTATAAGACACTGATGAAAGAAATGAAAGACAACATAAACAGATGGAGAGATCTTCCATGTAACTGGTAAGAAGAATCAATGCGAAAATAACTATACTATCAAATGCAATCTACAGATTCAAAAGAATCCCTATCAAACTACCAATAGCATTTTTTCACAGAAGTAGGGGAAAACAATTTCACAATTCATATGGAAACACAAAAGATCCTGAATAGCCAAAGTAATCTTGAGAAAGAAGAATGGAGCTGGATGAATCAACCTTTCTTACTTCAGGCTATGGGAAGTGATGTGAAAGTTGCTCAGTTGTGTCCGATTCTTTGTGCCTCCATGGACTGTATGGTCCATGGGATTCTCCAGGCCAGAAAACTGGAGTGGGTACCCTTTCCCTCTCCAGGGGATCTTCCCAACCCAGAGATTGAACACGGATCTCCTGCATTGCAGGCGGATTGTTCACCAGGTGAGCCACAAGGGAAGCCCAGGAATACTGGAGTGGGTAGCCTATCCCTTCTCCAGCAGATCTTCCTGACTCAGTCTTTCCGTAAGAGGAGGTTAGGGTGTCTCCAAGGGTAAACATTTCATTGTCATAGACCCACTGTAGGTAATAACAGAAGTAGTGACAAAGGAGTGGGTTATCTGTCCCAGTTAAGGATATTAAGGTATTTTAATAGTAGGCTGAGTGGAGCATTGTTGCCTACAAGGGGGCAGGGTCCTGATTGTAGGAGTTAGTAATTGGCTCAAGAACAAATCGGTAAGAGACAACCATCCAAATGTTCCATAAAAGTGGAGTGGAGATTTGATCCAGGGATATGTTTGTAACTTTAGGAGAAGGGTGATAAGGGTTTGAGCCCAAACGGCCTACAGGGCTAGCTCCCAAAGTGGCAAACATTATCCCTGGAAGCCCAATTGCCTTTGAAGGGATGCCTACTGATGGACTTCTAGTAGGCATTATGCATAGTGGGTTCACTGAGAGATGAACTTCAGACTATACTACAATGCTATAATCATCAAGACAGTATAGTCCTGGCGCAGAAACAGAAATACAGACCAGTGGTACAAACTAGAGAGTCCAGAAATAAACCCATGCACCTATGGGCACCTTATTTTTGACAAAGGAGGTGAAAATATACAATGGGGCAAAGATAGCCTCTTAAGTAAGTGGTGCTGGGAAAGCTGGACAGCTACATGCAAAAGAATGAAATTAGGACACTTCCTCTGTCCATGGGATTCTCCAGGCAAGAATACTGGAATGGGTTGCCATGCCCTCCTTCAGGGGATCTTCCTGACCTATGAATCAAACCAGTATCTCTTATGTCTCCTGCACTGCCAGGCAGGTTCTTTACCACTAGTGCCACCTGGGAAGCCCATCAGGTTATTCATGAGTAATCTAGCTTTCCATGGCCTGTGTTTCTTCCTTAAAACAAATGCATTACCCCTCACAGACTAGGAGAAGCCTATTCTGTCCTTCATTCATGAGTCACAGAAATCCCTTCAGACCCCTAATTTACTTCTGTCTCTTTGATGCTCTAGATCAAGCTGGTGACTGTCAATCACGGAGGAGCTCAGGAACAGCAGCACCAACTCGTCCACTAATTCTGTTCATGCTTTCGGTCTGGTTCTATTGTTTTGGCTGGCTTTTCTTTCACTCTTTTTTTCTTTACCGATTGCTGAAAATGATGAAGCCAGCAATCTAACATAGCCATGCCTGCAGCTAAAGCCATAGAAATTTTACCCACATCTCATCTAGTAAACACATATTTCATTTCCCTTCTGACCTTTAACTCCCAAGGAAAAAAAGTCTCAGTGATACTATATTGCATATTCAGCAGACTTCTGAGCCGTTCCTAGAATCTGCCGGCTTCAGAATAATGAAAATCATGAAACTGATTCATCTTGTTTTGTGGTTTTCTTCAGTGAAGCAGTTGGTGTGCATTTTTTAAAGTGGCAAGACAGGAGATTCTTATATTTGTGGGCTTCAGATTTGTGATTTTAACTCTTAGTGAGAAGACATGAAGTTCCCTAATAAGCAGTGGCTGCTTGTGATTTTTTGGAGGCACAGATTGGAAGTAACTGGACATGAGGTGGTGTTGTAAAGTTACATATCTGGTGTCCCTACAGCTCAGCTTGTCTTCGCCACCCTCTCCTCATTGTCAGGTGTGTCTGTACTCTGCTAATGGGAAGCTCTGTTGAACTGGGGAGGGAGACTGATATTATCTTCAACTATATCTGAAACGAGGGGGCTTGTGGGGATTTTGGCACCTTCCCCTCCCAGCCTTCATGAGTTCTTTTAGGGTAATCTGAGAACCTCCCCTTATCCTGCTGCATTGCTAAGCACATGGCCTTAGATCTTTTTCACATTTGATCACAGGGACTTGCCATTCATCAAAACCAGCTTCATCTCTCACTCTGAGCTGTGGATCCAAGTTGAGCCTTAAGTCCATTTGTAGACTCTCAGGCTATGTTGGAACAGAGTCTGAGTGGACAGCTTATCCTGCCTCCAGTGAGTGACCTACAGATCAGGCAAGCTGAGCTCTGCGAAACCACTACTACGTTTGGGTAGATCAGTGCCAGGTCAAGAACTCCATGTGGCTGCAGAGACTCCCCTCCATATTACCACTGAGCCCATGGGTAGAATCTTCAGGCTGATTAAAACTCCAGCTGTTTGAGGAAACTTCCAGTCAGTGATATCAGACATTTCAGTTGGAATCCTTAGTCTCCTCTCTCCCTTTCTCTGTCTCTCCCTCCTTGCTTTTCTTCCTTCTTTCTCTCTGTGTAGGTCACTCTGCTGAATAATTGAGACAAGAATTTGCTGGAGTTCAGTGGTAAAGAAGCTGAATGCCAAACAGGAGATGCTGGTTCAATCCCTAGGTCAAGAAGATCCCCTGGAGAAGGAAAGAATACTCCAGTATTCTTGCCTGGGAAATTCCATGAACTGAAGATACTGGTAGGCTACAGTCCATGCAAAGAGTTTGACATGACTTAGTGACTAAACAGCAGCAGCAAGATGAATATCTGGGGGACTAATATTAAGGTCTTATGAAAGAGACAAGATGACAATGACATGCATGAGGGGATAAGCATTATGACAGTGACCTGGGTGAAGCAGCACATGGAGGGGAACCACACCTCACCATCACAGCAGAGTTTGCCTAGTCTTGGGCAGGGAAACCCCTTGAGGTGGGTCTGAGAATGGAATGGAGCCCATCACACAGGCAAGAGGATATGGAAGAATTAAGGCAGAGAAGACACTACAATCCCACAGAAAAGTGAGAATATGTGCTCAGGGAAAAAGCAAGGCAACAGAGTTACCCAGGGTGAGATTTGTGGGGAGAGTGGCCAAGATAAAGCCTGAGAGGTCAGGACAGCCACAAGCTGAATACACAGGGTTATGGGAAGAGTTGTCCAGATCGATGCTGAAATCAAAGGAGTTCCAACAAGAGGTGTGGCAGCACAGCATGGTGGTGGATGCTGGGGACCTTGAATAGGCCGGTAGGTACATGGGTCTCTCAGGTTGGTTGTTTTGCTTAAATAGTCCCCTCATTGGACTGGGAGCCAGTCGATGGGTCTTGTGTGAAAGGGCAACTTGGTCCCCTAAGAAGCTTTGCTCTAGGGTCTGTGGGTGTGGAGCAGAAAGGTCAACTACCCAGGGAAAGAGGGATTTATCAATGCAGTGTAGCTCCCTCCTGACTGCAGTGACCTCCTATTTCCATTTCACATCTCACCTGGGGAGTGAGCATTCCTTGGGCTCTGCTGCAGCCTCCCACAGTCTACAGCTTCTACATGAGGGCTTGTCTCCAGGCAGATTGATTGCTTTCTTTCTAAAACAGTACTTTGGTTTTGCATGTGAACACTACTGGTCTGAGTGCAGGGAAGGAGAAGGGTCCCACCTTCTGATCAAGTAAATACCTGTATTAGACAGAGGAGCTTAAACATGCAGCTTAAACATGTTGATGAACAAATTAAACCAGTCATCTCTGAGGCTTTTACAAAACAGTGGTCTATTTCTCAGTCACTTAAATTCTGAAGCCAGAGCAGCCAATATTCCAGGGAAGCTTTACTCCATGCTGTTATATCGTGATCATCTTTGTGGCTCAGCCATGTCCACACATGCCCCCTTCACTGTGGAGGTGGAGGGAGAGCATGGAGGGAGGACCCAAACATGCACATGGGTGTGTGCACACACACACACACACACACACACACTCTCTCTCTCATTATACTTGGCTTCAGCCCATAAGGGACACATGGATACTGAAATTCTTTTTCCCACCACACTGGAGAGAAATAGTCACATGGCCCTACTTACCAGCACTGTTAAGAGGAGTAGTCCCCAGGTACACAGGATAGAAGTGGTCAAATACAGATTAGCACAGAACCCTTATGGTTACCAAGCCTTTCCCAGATTCTTGGACAGCAATATTAAAGAAATGAATATTGCTTTCCCTGGACTCTTACACAAGCAAAGCTTTTTATTAAAAGAGATAGCTTGTGCACAAGGGAGAAGGCAGGGAAAAAAGAAAAAAGTGCCAGTTCTCCAATTAGAAGAGGTGAGTTGCTTTTATAACAAAAGGGAGGATTTGTCTCATGAACACTGAGAATTTCCAGAAATTGTCAAAATTCTTTCATCAGTAGCAGGTGACCCTGGGGTGGCTATGGAGAACAGGGAATCCTTCTGTGAGGGACTATAGGGCCCACACGGGGGCTCACTGTTAAAATGGCTCATTATGTTGACCTCACAAACAAAGACTAAAGTCACAGTGACCCTTGAGACTGACGAAATTGCCTAAACAACATTCTGTTTTCCCACTGGCGCCTACCTTCTCAAAGCTAGGAGACCACTGGATTCCAGACCTCTGGCTATGTGACTGCGGGACTCAGCTACAGGCTAAAAATTAACCATCCCATCAGGGAATTTTTCATTGGTGAGGTATACGACCCTGTCAGAAAGGGAGGACACTGGTTCTCCTTAAGGGCCAGTCACCCTCTCATTTTCCTTCTAATAAATTTCCTTCCCCTGCCTGACTGCCCAGCTTGCTCTCCTTTGCTCTGCATTTGCCTTACAAGGGGGGAGAAATATATGAGAATTTTCTTTAAGAAAGCATAGGAACAGTGAAGGTTAAAGCTTATACTTCAGCTTCTCGTCTTATGGTAACTACCTACGTATATTCTCCTTAGTGTAACAGATATAAAGTTAATGTTTTAAGTCTGGATTTTTGTCTCGGGATTTAGGCTTCAGGATCTTGTTTCTTACTCTGTCAAGCCTGTTTGATAAAGGCCGCTCCGTGGTCCTTTTTCAAAGTAGCTCTGCTCTTGTCTTCCTGTCTTGTTACCACACCTCCCCACCACTGGCTAGGCCTGATTCCCAGTACCTCCACTGACTCAGATCAGAATATCTAGCGGATTTGGCCTTACTTCTGCAAGATTTTTCTCCTATGCATATTTTAGGCTAAATAAGTGTTCTTCCCCTCATTTCTTCCTCAGTATGACCCTTTCTGCTGAGTATCTTCCAGGACTCTGAAAACAATTTGATTTGCTAAGGATGTTCCCTTACTTTTTTGAGTGGCTTTATGATCCAAGTAAAGTTGGGTGAAGGCCTTTTCTTTTCTTTTTAAAAAATCCATTTTCTTAATATTCAAGTGATGTTGGAGAGTGTCACGAAGAAGAAATTTCCTCTACTTGTCCAGGTTCTTCTGGCTGGTCTAAGAGTTAAATTGGCATGTTACAGATTAGTGTTCTTGCCTGGAGAATCCCATGGACAGAGGAGCTTGGTGGGCTACCGTCCACGTGTCGCAAAGAGTCGGACACGACTGAGTGACTTCACTTTCACTTTCACAGATTAGCAGGAGAAAATCAAACACAATTTAATGCATACATGAAAGGGACTCAGGAGAACTGAGTAACTCACCAAAATGGCTGAAAACTTTACCTTAAATATCACCTTCAGATAAAGAAAAAAAGAGTGTTGAGGGTTTTGGTTTGGTACCTCAAAGAGGAGAAAAGCAGTTGACAAGGAGATAGAAATGCAAATGCTTGGCAAACAAATGTGCTATGCTATCAGAGAAAATGGGACACAGAGGAATTTTAACAAACAGACTTTGCTAGACACCTTTCTGTTTATAAATCTAGTTCATGCTATAGTTATCTATGGTAATAGCTCACTTCCTGGAACAGGTCCTCTATCTACATTCATTTAGATAAGAGATATCCTAGAGTGATAACTTTTGCTCCACTGCAACAGAAAAGGGAAAGAGCTGTGTTTTCATTTTGAGGATTTCTTGGTGCATTTGTGCTACCAAATTGGACCATATCTGTTTGGTTTAACATTTAACACAGAGCCTGGCACACGATAGGGATCTGGTGTTTACCAGCTGGATGATCACAATGTGAGTCCAGGGTATTATACAAGTATTCCTGACAGAGGCCCAGGGACCATGCATGACAGCTCTGTGTGAAAATGATACCTCAGTGTGTGTGTGTGATTGGATACTCAGTCATGTCCAATCTTTTGCAACTCCATGGATTGTAGTCTTCCAGTCTCCTCTGTCTATGAAACTTTCCAGGCAAGAATACTGGGTTGCCATTTCCTTCTCCATGGGATTTTTATGACCCAGGGACCAAACCCAGGTCTCCTGTACTGCAGACAGATTGTTTACAGTACTCCATAACTAAAACTGTGAACCCTTTCTATTCAAATTGAGAATTATACACATCTCAATATGTAGTCATGTGAACAAAACCTCGGACAGCCAGTTTAGCAAGATTTTAATTTGAAAAGGAGTTGCTGCACAGCATATGGAACAATGCTCTAATTTGACCTCTGCCACACATTGGTCACATGACCTTGAGCAACTCAACTAATCCCTTTTTGCTTTGTTTTCCCATTTGGGTAGTGAGAGTATTAACACCTTCCCTGTCTATCCCACAACAGTGGTCCGATGACCAAAAGCAGCTCATAGTTGGGCAACTTTCTTTACATGCTAGAGTCTCTGACAATACCAAAAACATTTCAGTGGACCTAGCTCTCCACAAATATTGAAAGCCTGTTCTTACTGGTCAGTTTTGAGGGGGAATATTTTGTTACCTGTTCAATCTGCTATCTGTTTAAACACACTCCCTGAGTTGGAAAAGAACAAATGGTGTTTCTACAACGTTAGACTGAACCAGAATTAGCTGGATTAGTTACCTGCTCAGGTTCGTTTAAGTTATTGAATGAAGGTTTTAATGAAGTCAATTCTTACAGGCTTCATGTCCACTATGGGCCCCTAAAGAGTATTATTATTCTGAGCAGACCCATTTGGAGTGAAGAATAAAATTGATGACATTTTAAAATCATGGGGAATAGCCAACACTGAGAGACACTGAAAGAAATTCAAGGTAAAACCAGGCAGAGTATTCTGGATGGACTGGGAAGGAAAGAGAATTCTAATGTTTGGCAAAAGACTACAGTCCCAGGGCCAGGGTATGGGTATGTCCTTGAAGAAAGTCAGGACTGGCAGTCTCCAGGCCAGAGTGTCCTCCCTTGTTTTATATGTGAAGCAGATCACATTTTTTTATTTTAAAATTTTAATTTAAATTCTTTCTTATTTTCCATTATGTTTTATCACAGGGTATTGAATGTAGTTGCTGATGCTATAGGGTAGGATCTTATTTTTTATCCAGTCTACATAAAATAATTTGCATCTGCTAACCCCAAACTCCAAATCTACCCCTCTCTTACTCCCCTGACAATCACAAGTCCATTCTCTATGTCTGTGAATCTGTTTCTATTTTGTAGATAAGTTCATTTGTATCATATCTTAGAATTCTAGATTGCACATAAAAATGATATCATATGGTATTTGTGTTTCTCTTTCTGACTTAGTATGATAATCTTTAGGTTCTTTTATGTTGCTGCAAAAGGCAATATTTCATTCTTTTTATAGTTCAGCAACATTCCATGGTGTATAAATATATTTATATATATCACCATGGCATATATATATATATATATATATATGTATATACATATATTTAAATATACACACATACAGCTGGAATGGTTTTGGGGGCGACAATGGGAGTATGAGCCTATGTGCCTGTAAAGATGGTGTACATTTTCTATCACATTCATTGCACGATTTTCTACTTCTTATGCAGGCTCAGAGTGCATACAGTACTTCTTACTAACTCACAAAAAGGCTCTCAGATATGCCTGCTGCTTCATTGTTAGCTCAGCAAGGAGAACGTACCCTCACTGGTTGGCCCACTGAGCACTTTCTCATTCTTTAAGGCGTAGATATCCTGTTCCCTGTATAAATGTTCCCCTGACTATCCTTGGAAGAGGGCTGCTATGCCATTGTTGTCATTCCACAAGTGAGCAGATTGGGTCTTGAAGAAATTAGGTAATTTTGTAATGTCTCAAAATTTGTTTCCACTGAGCAGGGATTCATCCTGTACAAGTTCTAGTGGACTCTAAAATTTGTAATCTTACCTATAGACCTAGACCCCCTCCCCCAAACGGCCAATAGAGGGGCAAAACTTGCCATTCCAAAATATCTCTGCTGTGTGGATTATCAAAACTAAAAAAAATTAAGGCCCAAAAGATTCTGGAAAAAAACTTTGATCTTTCACCTTACTGCCTAAAAAATTTAGAGAGAGGGTCTATTTCTGGAATAAGGATCTTACCAAAGATATTTGCAAAGAATATGGACTAAGGGGAGTGAAGAAAACTTGGCAGAGCCTACAGATCAGAGGTTTCTGTGTCTCGCTGTCTTTGATGGCCCAGCAAGCATTTGTTTACTGAACATTTACTTTTCCATATTTATGTCAGTTGCCTTCCTCCCCTTGGAAATCCCAAACCAGTACCCCCAACAACTTCTTCTTCTTCTTCTTCTTTTTTTTTTTTACCTGAAAATGGTATTTCTTCACCTGAAGGTGAAGGTTTCAGTTACTTTTGTGAGTTACTCAATTTTACTGGGTCTATCCCATGTATACCTGTGAATGAAAAATATGGCCTGCTATATCAGTAAACATACAATATTGCAGCCTTCAAGCCATCATCACATTACATCCACCCCAACTATGAGCACTGAGGGAACTCAGGATAGTTGTCATACCACCCTCAACAATCTAGCAGTCAGTGTTGCAGCCATCCACCAACAGTGCATCCTAGAGAGATTCAGGATGTGAAAACACAGGATAGTGGCCCCAGACAGCTGAGGTGCATATCAAAGAAATGACTTAAGTTTTCTCAGACTCTTGCATCTTCCCATACATAGAAAAGCACTAAACAACTTAACTTGAGATATCTGTTTTTTTCTAACAGTAATCTTTTGACATTCCAACTACCTGATCTTTGATGCAAAAATTCCTATTTTATCCTGCCCCTCAACGCTTGCCTCTTGGGAACTGTATCTCAGAGTTACCCGAGATTCTATGTCTTGGCTTCAGTCCTCAATTCTGGCCACCAAATAAAGCCAACTCTCAACTTCTAGGTTGTGTTTTATTTTATTTTTTTCAGTTTACACTTGTGGTCACCATTTAGGAAGGGATTCAGAAAATACTTCTGTCCTTTGTCTGAACTCTATGAAGAACTAGAGCCTTGGTACCAGTAGAGGTCTCATATCCATCCTCTTCTCAGAGAGTCCAGATGAATATGGGTGAGTCTCTCCTGGTTCTCGGATTTCCCAATTTTTGGTTGATGATTCTGTTTTATTTGGCAAGATCTAACAGGTAACTGAATCTCCAGTTAAAAAATATTAATGTGTGCTCCCTAATTTAAGGATATTATGAGAGCCCATTTGAAACATACAGGAGATCAGTTTAGAAACTGAACAGGTTTTCCTCAGTGAAATGTACTGGAAAGTTTTTATTCCATTAAAAGACTGAATAAGATTAGACGAGGTAATTAGGGAGGAAAACTGATCTGTCACTTTTCCTTGAATTGTTTACACTAGCCATTTTATTTTGACAAACTGGCCTCTGAAAGATTTCAAACAAAAAAAGAGAAACAACAGATCTCCAACCTCTAACTAACAGTCTGGTTTATGTACATACAGAACTTGAGTTCAGTTCAGTTCAGTAGCTCAGTCGTGTCCAATTCTTTGTGACTCCATGAATCGCATCACACCAGGCCTCCCTGCCCACCACCAACTCCCGGAGTTCACTCAAACTCAGGTCCATCGAGTCAGTGATGCCATCCAACCATCTCATTCTCGGTCGTCCCCTTCCCCTCCTGCCCCCAATCCCTCCCAGCATCAGAGTCCTTCCCAATGAGTCAACTCTTTGCATGAGGTGGCCAAAGTACTGGAGTTTCATCTTCAGCATCATTCCCTCCAAAGAAATCCCAGGGCTGATCTCCTTCAGAATGGACAGGTTGGACCTCCCTGCAGTCCAAGGGACTCTCAAGAGTCTTCTCCAACACCACAGTTCAAAAGCATCGCTTATTCGGCTCTCAGCTTTCTTCACAGTCCAACTCTCACATCCATATATGACCACAGGAAAAACCATAGCCTTGACTAGACGGACCTTTGTTGGCAATGTCTCTGCTTTTGAATATGCTATCTAGGTTGGTCATAACNCTTATTCGGCTCTCAGCTTTCTTCACAGTCCAACTCTCACATCCATATATGACCACAGGAAAAACCATAGCCTTGACTAGACGGACCTTTGTTGGCAATGTCTCTGCTTTTGAATATGCTATCTAGGTTGGTCATAACGCTTCTTCCAAGGAGTAAGTGTCTTTTAGTTTCATGTCTGCAGTCACCATCTGCAGTGATTTTGGAGCCCCCCAAAATAAAGTCTGACACTGTTTCCACTGTTTCCTCATCTATTTCACATGAAGTGATGGGACCAGATGCCATGATCTTAGTTTTCTGAATGTTGAGCTTTAAGCCAACTTTTTCACTCTCCTCTTTCACTTTCATCAAGAGGCTTTTTAGTTCCTCTTCACTTTCTGCCATAAGGGTGGTGTCATTTGCATATCTGAGGTGATTGATATTTCTCCCAGCAATCTTGATTCCAGCTTGTGTCTCTTCCAGTCCAGTGGTTCTCATGATGTACTCTGCATATCAGTGAAATAAACAGGGTGACAATATACAGCCTTGACATACTCCTTTTCCTATTTGGAACATAGTCAATAAATAATGCTGCATCAGTTTTGTTATCATGATTCAGTCACTAATTTGTGTCCAACTCTTTGCAATCGCCATGCACTGTAAGACACCAGGCTCTCTTGGTCTTCACTATCCCTGGAACTTGCTCAGATTCATGTCCATTGAGTCAGTGATGCTATCTAACCATCTCATCCTCTACCACTCCCTTCTTCTTTTGCCTTCAATCTTTCCCAGCATCAGGGTCTTTTACAGTGAACTGGCTCTTTGCATCAGGTAGCTAAAGTGTCAGAGCTTAGCTTCAGCATCAGTCCTTCCAATGAATATTCAGGACTGATTTCATTTAGCATTGACTGGTTGGATCTCTTTGCAGTCCAAACGACTCTTAAAAGTCTCCCCCAACACCACAGTTCAAAGTCATCTGTTCTTTGGTGTTTAGCCTTCTTTATGGTCTAACTCTCACATCTGTACGACTTCTGGGAAAACCATAACTTTTATTAGATGGACATTTGTTGGTAAGTGATGTCTCTGCTTTTTAATATGCTATCCAGGTTTGTCATAGCTTTCTTTCCGAGGTGCACATGTCTTTTGATTTCACAGCTGCAGTCACTGCAGGCAGTGATTTTGGAGGCCAGGAAAATAAAATCTGTCACTGCTTCCATATTTTCCCCTTCCATTTGCTATGAAATGATGGGACCAGATGCCATGATATTATTTTTTTTAATTGAAGGATAATTGCTTTACAGAATTTTGTGGTTTTCTGTCATACATCAACAAGAATCAGCTATAGTTACAACCATGTCCCCTCCGTCCCAAACCTCTTTCCCATCTCCCTCTCCACCCCACCCTTCAGCCTGTCTCAGAGCCCCTGCTTGAGTTCCCTGAGTCATATAGCAGTCTCAAGCCAGCTTTTTCACTCTCCTCTTCAGTCACTTGGTCGTGTCCAATTTTTTGCAACCCCATGAACAGTAGCCTGCCAGGATCCCCTGTCCATGGAATTCCCCAGATAAGAATACTGGAGTGGATTCCCATTTCCTCCTCCAGGGAATTTTCCCAACCCAGTGATCAAATCTGTGTATTTTACACTGCAGTCAGATTCCTTCATGCTGAGCCATTGGGAAAGCTCAGTGTGAGTTTTAGGTGTACAGCAGAGATTCAGTTACGCATATACATGTATCTATTCTTTTTCAAATTCCTTACCATTTAGGTTATTACAGAATACTGAGTAGCATTCCCTGTGCAACACAGTAGATTGCCGGGAGCCAGTGTGAGGAACTCCACCCATGGCAAAGGTCATGCGGAAGGGGGCTTGGCATATGCAAAGGTGGGATCAAGCCTCAGGAGACCCCCTGTTCCTGAGCATCTACCTCCAAAACCAGAGTCTGCCTACTTTACTGCTTTATGCTCTCACCTACACTTCTGACTTTATGGGGGGCTATCCCCCACTACCTCTCTCTTTAAAAGAGCTAACTTAGGACTCCAGATAATAAATCTCCTGGGCGTGACAAGGGTGTCTCAGGTCGAACCTTTCTGCTGGCAGACTAGCTTGTGTGACAGAATTATCCACACTTTTGCTACTACATACATGATTGTTTACAACCTCTCAACCATAAACAGCACAAAGAGTTGAGTATTTTGAAAGTCTTAGAATAGGGTTTTTCTAAAGATAAAAATCATGTTGGTGCAGGGTTTCATTGCTGAGTTAATGATTGCCACCAGGCCTCCATATCCTTAGGCATCTGGGAGTATGCTAATCAATGTAATTGGAAAGTAGAAAAAGAAAAATAGTAGTTTTGATGTTAGCAATACTAGACTTTTTGAGTTAATAAATTTTCTCTTTTGTTATAGATCACTGTATTCCTCTTTCTTTGTTATAAATCTTTGTGTCCTTGCTATGTAAAAATGTAACTTTATCACTTTCCTAAGATTAAATAGATCTTAAGGGGAAACAAGTTTTCTGATTGATTAACCTTTATCAGTAGAAAGAAAGGTGGGGCCATAAAATGTTAATCAGTCTCCAGACCAGAAGATATTGTGAACAAATGTATGACCCTTGTAAGAACAAAGATATGCTGATAATGGTCAGAACAGCTGATCTGCATAACTCTGTTTCTTACATTTATCTCTGTGTATAACTACAAGTATAAAAGTGGACCTGGAAAATAAAGAAACGGGACCAGTTCCTGGAAAGATTGGTTTCCCCTGTGTGGTCTTTTCTCATTATCTTCTTTTCTGGCTGAATTCCCATCTGGAGCATTGAGGCTCGCCATGTATACTTACTTGCCCTGGCTTCTAAGACCCACGCGAGGGGGAACCTAAGGCGGGGCACCCTCCACTATTCAAGTGGGTGCTGGTGGCCTACGTAGATGGTGCAAACTCATTGTCTTGGAGTTTTATTGGTTTTCCATGTAAACTAAGTTATTCAGCATCTTTTCCTCCACTTATTTTCCTACTACACTATTTCTTTCTAATCTCCCTCCATATCTTTAATTAAGCAATTAATTCCTCAGATGCTAACTCTGTCCCCACTTCAAATTCCCTGGATCCACTGGGGCTGGACCCCAGCAGTAGGTCTTGCTTGTTATCATTTTTAAATACAGCAGTGTATACTTGTCAATCCCAAATGCCCCATCTATCCTGGTGCCCCCATTCTAAACACTGATAGACATAAGTTTGTTCTTCAATCCTGTGAGTCTGTTTCTGTTTTGTAAATATGCTCATTTGTGTTATTTTTATTAGATTATGCATATGATATGATATTTGTCTTTCTCTGTCTCAGTATGATAATATATATGTACATCCATGTTTCTGTAAATAGCATTATTTTATTCTTTTTAATGGCTGAGGTGTTTTCCATTGTATATGTACCACATCTATATCCATTCATCTACTGATGGACATTTATGTTGCTTCTATGTCTTGGCTTTTGGAAACAGTGCTGTAACAAACATTTGGGTGTGTGCATCATTTTGAAACAAGATTTTCTCTAAATATATGTCCAGGACAGGCATTGCTGAATAACACAGTAGCTCTTGGAGAAGGGGATGGCAACCCACTCCAGTATTCTTGCATGGGAAATCCTATAGATAGAGGACCTTGGCAAACTACAGTCCATGAGGTTAGGGAAGAGTCAGATGTGATTTAGAAACTAAATGAAGGTAGCTCTATATTTAGTTTCTTAAGGGATATCCAAACTACTTTCTATAGTTGCTGTACCAATTTACATTTCAACCAGCAGATTTCTCTACACACTCTTTAGCATTCATTGTTTGTAGATTTTTTTTTTTTTTTTGATGATGACCATTCTGATGTGAGATGTTAGATCATTGTAGTTTTGATTTGCATTTCTCTAATAATTAGTGATGTTGAGAATCTTTTCATGTGCTTCCTGGCCATCTATATGTTTTTGGAGAAATGTCTTTTTAGGCCTGTCTCTTATTTGATTAGATTGTTTGTTTGCTTGTTTTTGATAATGAGAAACATGAGCTTCTTGTAAATTTTAGAGACAAATCCTTTGTCAGTTGTATCATTTGCAAATATTTTCTCCCATTCTGTAGGTTCTCTTTTCATTTTGTTAATGGTTTTCTTTGCTATGTGAAAGTTTTTGAATTTAATTAGGTTTCATTAAAAAAATTGTTTTTATTTCCATTGCTCTAGGAGACAACAATATGTTTTCTCATATATTTCTACTGTTTATGTCAAAAAATGTTCTGTTCACATTCTTCTCTAAGAGTTTATAATATCTGATTGTACATTTAGTTCTGTAATCAATTTTGAGTTTATTTTTGTGTGTGGTGTTCTAATTTCATTTTCTTTTACACGTAATTGTCCAGTTTTCACAGTTCCATTTATTGAAGAGACTGTTTTTCCTACATTGTGTAGTCTTGCTTACTTTGTTGTAGATTAATTGGCCATAGGTGGGTAGATTTATTTCTGGACTTTCTATCATCTTCCATTCATCTGTATTTCTGTTTTTGTGCCAGTATTATACTGTTTTGATGATGTTAGCTTTGAGCTGTAGTCTGAAGTCAGGAAGCCTGATTCTCTAGCTTTAGTTTTCTTTCTCAGGATTGCTTTGGCTATTCTGTGTCTTTTGTATCTCCATACTAATTTTAAGATATTTTTCTCTAGTTCAGTGAAAAATACAGTTGATGGTTTAATAGAGGTTACATTGAATTTGTAGACTGTCTTGGGTAGTATAATCATTGTCACAATATTGATTCATCCAATCCAAGAACATATCTTTAAATCAGTTTGTGTCATCTTTGATTTCTTTCACTTGCATCTCATAGTTTTTGGAGTAGAAGCATTTTGTTTCTCCTTAAGCAGATTTATTCATAGGTATTTTATTCTTTTTGAAGTGATGGTAAATGAGATTGTTTCTTTTATTTCTTTTTCTAATCTTTCATCATTAGTTATAGGAATGCAAAAGATTTCTGTATTAATTTTATATCCTATGACTTTATCAAATTTATTGATTAGCTCTATTAGTTTTTCTGGTGGCATCTTTAGGACTTTCTCTGTATAGTGTCATGTCATCTACAGACAGTGACAGTTTTGTTTTTTTTCCGATTTGGATTTCAGTTATTTCTTTTCCACCTCTGCTTGCTGTGGGTAGGACTTTCAAAACTGTGTTGAATAAAAGTCTTAAGAGTAGATATCTTTGTTTCTGATCTTAGAGGAAATGCTTTTTACTTCTAACCATTGAATATGTTGTTAGCTGTAGGTTTGACATATATGACAATTTTAATGTTGAGATATGCTTCCTCAGTACCCACTTTCTAGAGCATTTTTATCATAAATGGGTGCTGGATTTTGTCAAAAGGTTTTTTTTGGATTGCTAGTATTTTGTTGAAGATTTTCACATCTATATCTATCAGTGTTATTTATATGTAAATTTCTTGCTCTTTAGTTATCATATCAGAGTGATGGCCTCATAGAATGAATGAATTTGGCAATATTCCTTTCTCTGAAAATTTTGGAATAGTTTCAAAATATACGATAAGTCTTCTCTAAATGTTTAATAGAGCTTGCCTGTGAAGCCATCTCATCCTGGACATTTGGTTGTTGGAAGTTTTAAAATCATAGTTTTAATTTCATTATGTGTGATTATCTGTTCATATTTTCTATTTTTATTGATTCAGTCTTGGGATATTGTACCTTTCTAAGAATTTGTCCATTTCTTCCATGGTTTTCATTTTATTGGTGTATAGTGCTTGCAGGTACTTATGATTCTGTGTTTTTCTATCTGCTATAACGTCTCCATTTTCACTTCTAATCTTATTGATTTGGGCCCTCTGTCTTTTATCTTGATGAATCTGATAAAAGATTGATCAATTTTGCTTTTCTTTTCAAAGAACCAGCTTTTAGTTTCATTATATATATATATATATATATTTTTTTTCCCATTTCTCTTTCATTTATTTGTGTTTTGATCTTTATGATACCTATACATCTACTAACTTTGGATTGGGTTTTTTATCCTTTCTCTAGTTGCTTTAAGTGTAAGCTTAGGTTGTTTATTTGCAATTTTTGTGTTTCCTGAGGTAAGATTTTATTACTATGAATTTCCCTGATAGAAATGTTTTTGCACCATTGCATAGCTTTTGGATCATTATGCTTTTGTTTTCATTTGTCTCTAAACATTTTTTGAATTCCTCTTTGGTTTATTCAGTGGTCCACTGGTTGATTAGAAGCATGTTGTATTGCCTCTAGAAGTTTTTTTTTGGAAATTTTTCCCTTGTAGCTGATTTCTAATCTCTTAGCTTTGTGGTCAGAAAAGATGCTTGACAGGGCGCCCAAAGGCAGTGCTCTAGGACAACCCAGAGGGATAGGGTGGGGAGGGAGGTGGGTTCAGGATGAGGGGGGACACATGCATACCTGTAACAGATTCATGTTAATATATGCAAAAACCATCACAAAAATTATAAAGTAGTTATCATCCAATTAAAATAAATAAATTAATTAAAAAAGAAAACATGCTTGATATGATTTCACTTTTTACAAATTTATTGAGGCCTGCTTTTTGTTCCAGCGTGTGATCAATGCTAGAGAATGTTCCATGTGTGCTTGAGAAGAATGTATATTCTGATGGTTTCAGATGGAATGCTCTACAAATATTAATTAAATCCATCTGATCTAATGCACCATTTAAAGTCTGTGTTTCCTATTAACATTCTACCTGTATGATCTGTTTGTTGATGAAAGTGGGTTGTTAAAGTTACCCACTATTATTGTGCTACTGTCTCTTCTTTTATCACTATTATTATTTGCCTTATATATTGAGGTGCTTATATGTTGGCTGCATAGATATTTACAATTGATATATATTCTTGGATTGACCCTTTGACCATCATGTGTCTCCTTCTACTCTTTTAAAAGTATTTTAAAGTCTATTTTGTCTGATTTAAATATTTTTACTCCAGCTTTCTTTTGGTTTCCACTTGCATGGAATAACTTTTTCCATCCTCTTCCTTACCTGTGGTTGTGTCCCTCTATCTGAAGTGGGTCTCTTATAGACAGTATGCATGCAGTATTTTTTAATATCCATTCAGCCCATCTACCTCTTTTTCACTGGAGTATTTAATTCATTTACATTTAAGGTAATCATTGATACACACACACACACACACACACACACACATATATATATATATATGTATGTATGTATGAACCAATTGCCACTTTGTTGTTTTGGATTTGTTTTTTTGCTTTTTTACCTTTCTTCCTCATTTGTGATTTGATGACTAACTAGCATTATATTTTGATTCCTTTTTCTTTTTCTGTGTGTGTATATTGTATACTTTTGTTCTGCAGTTATCATGAGGTTTTGATGTAACAGTCTATATATAAACAAGGTTCTTTTATGTGGCTGGTCTTAATTTCTAACACATTTTCAATATCGTGCATTTGTGCTCTCTTCTTCTCACAATTGCTGGTTTTGAGATTATATTTGTGTGTAGACCATTTCTACATTCACTTTATGGTTTCTTTAGTGGTGAGCTTTTTCATTTGTAACTTTCTTGTTTCTAGTGGTGGTCTTTTCAGCTTGGAGAAATTGCTTTAGCATTTGTTGCAAAGCTAGTCTCATGGTTCTGGATTTTCTTAACTTTTGCTTGCTTATAATTCATTTGATTTCTCCAATGAATGTGAATGAGAACCTTACTGGGTAGAAAATACTTCATTGTATTGAAGGTAGGTCCTTTCCTTTCATCACTTTATATATATTGTGCCACTCACTTCTGGCCTGCAGAATTTCTGCTGAGAAATCAGCTGATAATCTCATGGGAGCTCCTTTGTAACTTAGTTGTTACTTTTTCCTTGTTATTTTTAATAATGCTTAAATTTATTAGTTTGACTAATATATTCCTCCTTGGGTTTACCCTGTCAGGGACTCTGAACTTCTTGGACTTGGGTGACTGTTTCTTTCCAGTGTTAGGAAATTTTTAATTTATTACCTCTTTAAATATTTCTCAGATCCTTTTTATCTCTCCTCTTTTTCTGGTACTCTTCTATGTGAATATTGGTGCATTTAATGATGCCTTAGAGGTCTAATAGACTATCTTCATTTCTTTACATTCTTTTTTTCTTTATTCTATTCTTTGGAAGTGATTTCCAGCATTCTTTCCTTCAGGTCTCTTATCCATTCTTCTGCCTCAGTTATTTTGCTTTTAATTCCTTCTATTGTATTTTTAATTTCAGTGCATTTTTCATCTCTGTTAGTTTCTTACTTATTTCTTCTAGGTCTTTGTTAAATATTTCTTATATTTTTTCCAGTCTTTGCCTCCATTCTTTTTCTGAGATCTTGAATCATCTGTACTATCATCACTCTGAATTCTCTTTCCTATAAATTGTCTATCTCCACTTCATTACCTGGAGAAGGAAATGGCAACCCACTCCTGTATTCTTGCCTGGAAAATCCCATGGACAGAGGAGTCTGAGAAGCTACAGTCCATGGGGTCACAAAGAGTTGGACATAACTGAGTGACTGAACTGCCACTTCACTTAGTCACTCTTCTGATATTTCATTTTGTTCCTTCATCTGAAATATGCTCCTCTGCCATCTCATTTTATCTAATTTTCTGTGATTTTGGATCCTATTCTGCAGGCTGCAAGATTGTAGTTTTTCTTGCATCTACTCTCTGTCCTCTGGTAGATAAGACTGTATAAGAGGCTTGTATAGGTTTCCTGCTGGCAGGTTCTTGCTGGAGGCAGGAACTTGCTGGCAGGTTCATGGCTGAAGCTGTTTTTTTTTTTTTTTCCTCCACTGGACTGTCAAGTCATGCTCAGGAAGACTTTAAGTAGCCTGTTTGCTGATGGGCCCTGTGTTCCCACTCTGTTTGTTGTTTGGCCTGAGGCATCCCAGTATTGTAGCCTACAGCTGTTAAGTGGGACTGGGTCTTGAGGAGGCAATGTTGGCCTCTGGGAAGTCTCATGCAAATTAGTATTCACCAAAAATACCGTTGCCAGTGTCTGTCCCTGCTGTGAGTCACAGTCACCCCCATCCTCCACAGGAGATCCTCTTTTACTAGCAGATAAGTGTGGCCCAGTCTTTCATGTGGTCACTAGTTTTTTTCCCTGGGTCCTGATGCTCACTGGACCATGCATGTTCACACTCTGAGTGGAATTTCTGTTTCTTTCTATTCTCGTGGAATTCCTGTGATTGAAGAACCCTGCTGGGTTTCAAAGCAAGATTCTCTAGGAACTCCTTCCATTACCAGGCCCTCAAGCAGGAAAAACTGATGTGGGACTCAGGACTTTCACTCTAGTTAGAGAACTTTTGTAATATAATTATATTCCAGTTTATGGGTCCCCAACCTGGCAGTATAGTGTTTGATTTTGTTGTGATTGGGTCTTTCCTACTGTTACATTGTGGCCTCTTCTTTACCTTTGTATACAAGATATCTTTTTTGGTAGGTTCTAGCATTTTTTTTTTTGGTCAATAATTTTTCAGTAGTTGCAAATTTGGTGTTTTTGTAAGAAGGGGTTAACTCAAATCTTTCTAACCTGAAATTCTGTTGATCAACCCCCTGAATCACTCTTAATATATATCTCATTTGTAGATAGATTATGGATACTTTAACTTGGAGAAAATTGATAAATTTTTAGAGAATTTTCATTATAAACAACTATTTCAGTGCTGCCTATAAAAATAAAATTAAAAGATAAAAAAATCTGATGGCTAACATAAGAATTTCCTTAATTTAAATCAAATAAGAAAAACTGGATTGGAAAGCACTATCATGTTCTTGGTGTTAGGGAGATTAAAATGGAGATAGTCTTGTTCTATCTACAGAAGTAGAGGAACAGACTTCTGATTGATTTATGGCACTGCCTGGACTACATGCCTGCCTGTAAGCACACCAGTTGTTACCAGGAAGTTTATAGCTCTTTAGATAAGAAAGGGTGCCTTGGAATTTCTTAAGCTCCTGGGAACATGGCCAGTCCCCAAGGTTTAGGACCTCTATGACTCACCAAGTGAAACAAACAGCACTGTAAAAATTAAAGAAAAAAACAGTTGTATTTTTGCATGAAAATAGTTGAAAATATCTATCTGTGGCCTGGGATTATAAGTGGGAACCCTCCAAATTTGCATGTGTGTGTGTGTGTGTATATATATATATATATATATATATATACAATTGAGTTCAGTTCAATTGCTCAGTCGTATCCAACTCTTTGCGACCCCATAAATCACAGCACATGATGCCTCCCTGTCCATCGCCACCTCGCTGAGTTTAGTCAAACTCATGTCCATAGAGTTGGTGATGCCATGCAGCCATTTCACCCTCTGTTGTCCCCTTTTCCTCCTGCCCCCAATCTCTCCCAGCATCAGAGTCTTTTCCAATGAGCCAACTCTTTGCATGAGGTGACCAAAGTACTGGAGTTTCAGCTTTAGCATCATTCCTTCCAAAGAAATCCCAGGGCTGATCTCCTTTAGAATGGACTGGTTGGATCTCCTTGCAGTCCAAGACTCTCAATAGTCTTCTCAAACAGTTCAAAAGTGTCTATTCTTTGGCACTCAGCTTTCTTTACAGTCCAGTTCTCACATCCATACATGACCACTGGAAAAACCAAAGCCTTGACTAGACGGACCTTTGTTGGCAAATAATGTCTCTGACTTTCAATATGCTCCCTCAGAAAGTGTTAATTAAACATACTAGAAAAAAACCTAGTAAGTTTCTTGAGCCTTAAAGTAAAACTGAGAACTAATATTTGGCGTTTGACTTGTATACTCAGAAAGAAAACTTTTGTTAAATGCCTTATGCAAGCTTTAAGAGATATGATAAGTTAAACCTTAAAGTCTAGACTATATTAATAGAACTCTTAAATTTCAGCTTAGTTAGAAATCTTCTCACTGATACAAAATTTATAGCTGGGCAGATCTTTCTTTTAATATTGTTTAGTGGACAGACCCTTTCTTTGAAGAGTTAAAAGCAACTGTTTTTGCCTTGCAAATCTCTACAAATCAGAAAAATACAAGTGACAGGGGCCTGAAACTGAGCCTAATTAGTTCAATCAGGTAGAACATGAAACCAAAGGAAAAGGAAAAATGAAATAAAATGAGTTTAAACTCAGATCACTAGAAAGCCTCCCTCAGCTGAAAATTCTAATTCATATCCTTCTTAGAATTTTACCAAGGTCGAGTATAATAGTCTTTTCCACAAATAGTAAAGCCTAAGTCATCTAAGCAAGCAAATTTAATTTATCCCAACTGTTTAAATCAACAATATAAACCAGAAAGTTTATATTGTAACACTTGATTTATAACTTTTTTTTCTTTAAGTTAAGCTGTAAGATCTCTAGTATACATTACACATATAAGATGCCTATCTTCAAAATATTATCAAAATTATTTAAGAGCTCTATTTAATTGACTTAAAAGTAAGTACTTCCAAACTAAATATTTATAAATATGAAAAACCTAGCCAAAATGACTTTCAGGTTCATATGAACTGGGAAATATTTAATATTAAGCTAATACTGGGTATTAAGATAAGATTAAAATTTTTAATCTAATTAAAATAGATATGTCTGGAAGAGACATCAACATTAAGTATAATTAAGTATAATATTTTTATTGCACCTAGGTTTAGTAGAAGTCAAATAAGGTATTGCTACTTCATGAGAAGAGTTGACTCATTGGAAAAGACTCTGATGCTGGGAGGGATTGGGGGCAGGAGGAGAAGGGGATGACAGAGGATGAGATGGCTGGATGGTATCACTGACTTGATGGACGTAAGTCTGAATGAACTCTGGGAGTTGGTGATGGACAGGGAGGCCTGGTGTGCTGAGACTCATAGGGTCACAAAGAATTGGACATGACTGAGTGACTGAACTGAACTGAACTAATGTAATATTAATAAATACATCTGCAAAAAATAACCTGGTCTGGTAAAATTTTTATCAGTAAGTTAAGTACAAATGAGATAAAATTTTTGGAATTTTTTAGAATTCCAAAATAATTATAAATAATATTTATAATAATTTAGAATTATTAGAATAATAATTAGAATATTTCTAATTAATTAGAAATAATTTATTTCTAATTAATTATAGTTAATAGTTTTAATCATAATTAGAATAATATTTATAATATTTTAATAATAATTTAAAATTCTAAAAAATATTTATTTTTAAAA
>SJYV01009279.1:0-21449 GCA_006410875.1 Neotragus pygmaeus | reverse complement strand
TTTTCACTCTCCTCTTTCACTTTCATCAAGAGGCTTTTTAGTTCCTCTTCACTTTCTGCCGTAAGGGTGGTGTCATCTGCATATCTGAGGTTATTGATATTTCTCCCGGCAATCTTGATTCCAGCTTGTGCTTCTTCCAGCCCAGCGTTTCTCATGATGTACTCTGCATAGAAGTTAAATAAGCAGGGTGACAATATACAGCCTTGACCTACTCCTTTTCCTATTTGGAACCAGTCTGTTGTTCCATGTCCAGTTCTAACTTGCTTCCTGACCTGCATATAGGTTTCTCAAGAGGCAGGTCAGGTGGTCTGGTATTCCCATCTCCTTCAGAATTTTCCACAGTTTATTGTGATCCACACAGTCAAAGGCCATGGAAGAAATAGTAAGAGTTTTTTCCCTCAACTTCCCCCTCTAGCTTCTGAAACTCTTTTATATAGTTGGAGAATTCCTTACATTATGAGTAATTGGTGGGAGGTTGAATTGGCCATCTGCAACAGAATCTGGAAATGCCAGTGGTTTGCTTTCCCAGAATCTTTGTGGTTAAGACAATGGCCTTGATCTATACTTTGATAGTCAGATGCACCCTCCAGGGACTTTGAAGAGGGAGCTGTAAGAAGCAGGAAAACTCAAAGAATCTTTTTTAGCCGTGGTGAAAGTTGCAGCAAGACAGTATCTCCAAGGTGTCCAGTGCCAGTGCTATCAGTGGGGCCAGCTGCCATGGAGAAATGTTGGTGTCCTCACCAGGCCAGTTCTATGGTATGACTTGGCTGTTGTTTCTGCCTGGTTAACATAAGCTCCAACCCCTGCGCTTTGCTCTTCCTGTGAATCTATGGACTTTTAATGATTCACTTCTGTTTAAATCAATCAAGGCCAGTCTTTGTGCAACTAAGAACCCTACCTGGTACAAAATATGAAAAGGCATTTGGACATATAGCCATATAGCTTTTTACAACAGATGAAATTGTTAGAGGTAAAATGTCATCCCTGTTATACGGATGGGAATTAAAACCATAGATATAGATGGAGAGAGAGCCTATGAAGTAAGAAGAGGAGAAACTCAAAACCAAACATCACCAACTTCATCATCTAGTGGCTGGCTAGAGGAGGGTGAAACTGTGATTGAGTCTTAAGAAGTGACTAGAGTGAAAGGAAGAGATGTGGGATTGTGTGGTATTATAAAAACTAGAAGAGAGTCATTCAAGAAGGAAGAACTGAACAGTAGTGTTCAATACATCTTTTCACACTCTAAGAGAAAATATCTATTAACAACTTGGAAATCATTAATTTCAGAGAACACTATTAAGTTTGATTTAAGGGAGCAAATTCCAGATGATCGGACTATGTGGGAATGGAGAAATTGAGATGGTGAGAATAGGCAGTTCTTGAGACGTTTGGTTACAAAAGTGATATTCCAATTACTGTTGTTGTGTAACATGCCAGCCCAAACATCGAGGCATATATCAAAAGACTTTGATTATGCTCGTGGATTCCATGGGTCAAGAATATGACTAGTCACAGAAGAGATGGCTTGTCTCTTCCACAGTGTCTGGAGTCTAACTGGGAAGACTCTTGTGGCTGAGAGTGATTTGAACTGCTGGAAACTGGAATCATCTGGAGGTTTCTTCATTCATAGATCTAGTACCTAGGCTGGTGTAGCCAAAGTTTGGCCTCTATACCCAGGTACTGAGTTGAACCTCAGAGACAAAATGTTGGATAAAGTATAAAAGAACAGACTTTATTGCTTTGCTAGGCAAAAGAGACCACAGAGGGAAAATGCCTCAAAACTGTATGCCCTGACCTGGAAGGGATAGTGAGGAGTTCTATAGTGTATGTCAGTCACTCAGTCATGTCCAACTCTTTGTGACCCATACACTGCCGCCCACCAGGCTCCTCTGTCCATGGGATTTTCCAGGCAAGGATACTGGAGTGCTTTGCCAATTCTTTCTCCAGGAGATCTTCCCAACCCAGGGATCGAACCTGGGTCTCTTGCACTGCAGGCAGATTCTTTACTTAGTGATACAATGCTGACTTAAAAAAATGCACAAATGAGTCTCAAGTTTCATGTGGGGCAAAATGAGGACTGCAATCCAGAAGACAGCATTTCAGATAACTGAGAAACTGCCTTGAGGAGGCAAGAGGAGAAGCTAAAATATATAGGAGTTTTCTAACAAAGGGCAGGTAGTCAGAAACATCAAAAGATTACTGTTAATTAAAGAAACCAGATATGTCAAGTTAAGGAATTTAGTGCTTTTCTATATATGGGAAGCTGCAAGAGTCTGGACTAACTGAAATCATTCCTTTGATATTCACCACAGCTATCTGGAGTCAGCATCCTATATTTTCAGACCCTGGGTTTCCTCAGGGCTCAGCATAGGGAGTGGCTCCGCTGCAGGCTACTGTATGTGTGTGTGCCACTCAGTTGTGTCCAATTCTCTGTGAGCCCATGGACTGTAACCCGCCAGGCTCCTGTGTCTATGAAATTCTCCAGGCAAGAATATTGGAGTGGGTATCCTAGCCCTTCTCCAGAGGGGATCTTCTCAACTTGTTGTAGCCATGCGTTCTGGGAAACAAACTCACTCAGAAGGACAATGCAGATAGTGGAGTGCACTTTATTACACCGGCGGGCCAAAGGCAGTCTCCTCTTAGCCAAGAACCCCGACCAGCATTTGTGAAAATCTTTTATACCCCATGTATACGTGTCTGAACCCACCACCCCAAATTCCTTGAGACTTACATAAAAACAAGGACTTACAAGGAAAATAAAATCCCAATAACCCCCTCATTCACGTGCTATGTGCTCATGTGCTCAAACAGTCAAACAATTAGACAATAATCAATAAACTCGAGGTTACACTCCGTTAGATACAGAAAAATTTATGGCCTGTCTGGAGGAAGGAGTGATTAGTGTATGTTTTCTCTTAAGCGATGAGTAACCTAGATACGATCTTCAAGGTTCCCTTGTCTGGAGGGGGTCTTATCCTTCCTTCTGTTGTTGTTTTCATAGGCACTAAACACAGAGTTCAGAGTGCATTGGAAAGGTGGCCAAGCATGATCAGCATGAACAGGCCTAAGATGGAGTCCAGGCCCTATGAATTCCNAGGGGGTCTTATCCTTCCTTCTGTTGTTGTTTTCATAGGCACTAAACACAGAGTTCAGAGTGCATTGGAAAGGTGGCCAAGCATGATCAGCATGAACAGGCCTAAGATGGAGTCCAGGCCCTATGAATTCCTTCTTCAAACTCAGGAATCGAACTGGGGTCCCCTGCATTGCAGGCAGATTCTTTACCAGCTGAGCTACCAGGGAAGCCTGTTAAATAAGATAGTAATGTGTATAGCTACACATTCTATTACCAAAGAAGAAAGGGAGAAAAGGTAGTGAAGGACAGATAATAGTCTTCTATAATCAATATTGTTACTTGTAGAGAATAGAATCCACTCTGGGTAGTTTAAACAGAAGGGACACTATTAGACAACATTAGATGGCTGGTGAATCTCTAGGTGGTCCAGAGAATCATGTTTAGTTGCTCAAAGTTTAGGACATTAGTAACCAGGGGAAATTGCCAGCTACATCACCAGGCTATAGTCATAGCACTCTCAGTGCTGCCGCTTCCTGATACTATGACATTAGAAATAGAAATGGCAGTCACTGCCAGAGCTGCCCCAGAAAAACCAAACGCCTTCAGACTGCTTGCAAGAAGAGCGGATCTACCTATGGGCATATCTTCTGCCTCACATTTTTCATTTCCTCCTTTCCAGACTCATGTGGATGCATCTGTTTGAACTATATAGCTTCAGGGGAGTCAAAAATGTAGTCTTTAGCACTCCAGCATATAAGAAGGCACACTAGAAGGGGATTGGAAAGTAGTGAACCAATACACATTCCATCATTTTGTATATTAGTTGTTCATACAACCTTTCCATACTTAAAAAAACACCAATAGCAATGAAATGTTCCCACTTAATATAGCTCACTTGTCATTATAGGAAAAAAGTTTCTCACCTTGTCTGTGAAAGGGAATATTCAGTGTCTCATCAGGAACTTCATCAATCCTTGGGAAATGTTTATATCTTATCTGCACAGTCATAATATGATTTTCTGAAATCAAAAAAGAAAATGGATATAGCTAATACAATCCTTATTTCTGAAACTGGTCACAAGGCAATCAGTTCAGTTCAGTCAGTCAGTCGTGTCCGACTCTTTGCGACCCCATGAATCTCACCACGCCAGGCCTCCCTGTTCATCACCATCTCCCGGAGTTCACTCAGACTCACGTCCATCGAGTCCGNACTTATATAAAGTATTAGCCCAAGATTAGTTATAAGCTTTAATAGCTCAATTAGAAAGTTCAATTACCTGAACTGTGAAAAGGAATTGTTTCAAAAAGTAAATGAGAAAAAATGAAAAATTATGTATGTTTAATAAGCTAATATTGGAAAATATTTTAAAACATTAGTTAAATTTACCAAATCAGTATTGTGAAATGTTTATTGTAACTTGAATCATTAGTTTACCTTTCATTAGTTTATTGTGTCCATACGCTTAGATGAAACCTCTTTTTGTCATATACTAAACTTTGTGTGAATCATTAGATTTTTATGAATGATATATGACTTTGATTTCCTAAGCAAAAAATATTACTAAAAATATTAAACATACAAATGCCTAGAAAAAATAAGCCAGACTTTTCATAAAATCATCAAGCAGATTCAATGGCTTTTATGATTTTTGCCTTATCTGCTTTAACTCATCTCCACTTCAATTTTTCTAAAGTTTTTTTTTTAAATCTCTACATCATGTCATTTTATCACTATATAATTTAATATACATTTGTTAAAAAATATGGAAATTTTCATATATAATTAAAGTCCTAATAAAATTAATAGTAAACTATTGGTGTCACCTAAGAGTCTCTATTATAATTTTCTTGTGTAATTACTCTTCAACATTATTTCAATTTAAAACTTTGGGGAAAAAGTAATTTAAATAAAGTCAAGGATGCCTTTTACCAACACAAAAATTACTAAACTTGCTTTTAAGAAATTTCTGTTTGAAAACATGATGAAATTTGTTCTCTAAGAATTATTTAGTATGTATTTGGGCCAGTATTTAAACCAGGTATCTTTTTAATAGTTTTAATACTTGGCTAGTTAAATGCCAATTATATCAGTATCCAGATTGTGTGTGTGTGTATGTGTGTGTTAGTCGCTCAGTCATGTCTTGATTCTTTGCAACCCCATGGACTATAGCCTGCCAGGCTCCTCTGTCTATGGGGTTTCCTAGGCAAGAATACTTGAGTAGGTTGCCATTTCCTTCTCCAAGGGATCTTTCTGACCCAGGGATTGAAACCGCATCTCCTGCATGGCAGGCAGATTCTGTAACACTGAGTCACCTGGGAAGCCCCAGGTGGAACTATGCTATGATGAGAATAATAAAGCATTTCAGTAAAACATGGTTTTATAATTATAACAAATGCTAAGGCTAGGACAGCAAACACTCAAACAATCTGGATTTCTCTGGAGTACCAGAATTTTAGTTTTGTCTCCTGGTGAAGAAGTTCTGTCCAGATTGGCAACTTTGCTTCAAATAAATCAGAAAGCTTTTGAAGACTCAACAGTAGCAGCATTGACAAGTGTTTCTGTGCAAAGTTCATTATAAAATACAGTTACTTCTTTTTAAGAAGCTCAGAATTTTATGGAAATTTTTATGACTACTTTATTGTGATTCATGTAGCTATGGAGAATCCACCCTTATTCTACCATAGATGAAATACTGGGGAAAGGTAATCTCCATTTTTATCTTGGCATTTCTGAGCTGTGATAGGTGGTGAAATGAAAGAAGTAGAAACTCCTCGTTGTTAAGACTTCAGTTCCGTTGAGTCGCTCAGTCATGTCCGACTCTTTGCGACCCCATGGATTGCAGCACGCCAGTCTTCCCTGTCCAGCACCAACTCCCAGAGGTTGCTCAAGTTCATGTCCAACGAGTAGGTGATGCCATCCAACCACTAACATGAGTTGGTGCAAGCTCCGGGAGTTCAGACTTAGACACTGTGAAATCTACCATTTAGGACACCGTTTATAGTAAAAAGAACGTGTACTTGTTTAGTATACTGGCTTATCTTTATGGTTTGGCAGGTCATACCTGCACTTGACTTCTTTGATATTTAATCATTCATTCACTCAATGTTTTAGACTTCCTACTTTGTCTAGCAACATAAAGTGTATGCTAGGAATACAAATCTAAGTAGTCAAAGTCCCTAACTGCAAGTGGCAGAGAGTCACTTATGGAAGACACCTGAATTAAGCAATGGTCATAGAACAATAAAATCAGGAAAATGCTAACAAATAGTCTAGTTTCTTCACTTGAGCATATTATATTTGAAATAAAAGCACTGGATATAATCTTGTCTTCCAATCTTAGCCTTGCCTGTAATTAGTATACAAAAAATTCAAAATGGAAACCTCCAAAAGTTTATAAAACACAGTGAAGGGTGTTTGTGGGCTGGAAGTTAGTATGCTTCATCTTTGATATTTCCTGATTTTACACTTGCTTGTAAAACTCTTGTCCTTTCATTCATGTTCCTTGCATGGTGTCTGACATTTATTTTTAGTCTTACCCTTCTTGGTTCTGGCTTCCTGTTGTATCTCAGCAAGCCCTTCCACCTACAGTCTAGACAGGAACCACTTGAAGTTACTTCTAATTCTATGATTTACACATTTGGAAAAGAAAAGAGACAGAAGGAGAAACATATGTCTTACATAAAAGTTAAAGTCTGGATATAGTTCTTTGCTGGGGAAGTTTTTATGGAGCAAGTTTGCAAAATTATATGCTGTAAAATGAGAAAATCTTTTAAAAGTTTTAAATAAAAATTTAGAAAATAATTATAACATTAAAGTCATCAGTAAAACTGACTTAAAACAGATGAGAAAATTCCAGCATCGGGAAAGTTTTGTCTGTCTGTCTGTGTCATGGACAGTCTTGGGATCAGTTATATGTATTTTGGCTTCCAATTAGTTTTAGCCCAAAGGCTTAAAGTTTAACAGCCAATTTTCACCATCACAAATTTTTATGACTTCTGTTCATCATTTCTACAGAGTTATGACAGTTTTGTGCTAAAAATGCCTTTTGCTTTCCTTCCACATTTCCTCTCTTGGCTTTTTAAAACTGTATATATTGAACAAAAGGGAATAAAAATGGATTAATGTGAAATGCTATTAGTAGTTTGCTACATGGTTAATATGTTTAGTTGTCTAGCATATATTGAATTCAAAAGAGCCAAGAGATTCCCTCATTCACTTCACATTTAAAAGTAATACTGGCAAGCTTTTTTTTTTTTTTAATAAAAATTGCATCCTGATGCCATTTAACCTGGACAATAAAAGTATCCAAAATAGTGCTTTGCTTCATTTGTACAAGAAGAGGAGAAGTAAGTAGAAGAGGAAGATAGTAGAGTTCACAAAGGAATAAATAAATGCTAGCAAAAAGCTGGTTCTTCCTGGACTTTTTTTCACTTGAGTATATTATATTTGAAATAAAAGCACTGGCTCTAATCTTGCCTTCCAGTATTAGCCTCTCCTGTAATTAATATACAAAAATTTCAAAATGGAAACCTCCAAAATTTTATAAAACACAATGAAGGGTATTTGTGCCTGGAAGTTAACATGAGCCCAGCTAAGACTGAAGAAATCATTCCTGTAATCTGGAAAGCTCTGGCTGCTCATTGTAGTATAGATGCTGTGGACTAATTCAAAAAACAGTAAAAATACATTTAATCAGAGAAGGAATACTTTTCTAGGTTTTAAAATTAAATCATGATTTAGATAAAATTAATACACATAAACGGAACATTTCATTCAAAAACAGCAGAATATACAAGTTCACAAAGAAAATTTTCCAGGATAGATCACATGCTATGTCACAAAACAAGTCTCAATAAAGTTAAGAAGACTTAAATCATCTCAAGCATCTTTTCTAAGATGGCATTAGACTAGAAATTGAATACAAGGAAAAAACTGCCAAAAACACAAACATGTGGAGTCTAAACAATATGCTACTACACAATAAATGGCCACAAAGGAAATCAAGACATACATGAACACACAAAAAAATGGAAACACAATGATCCAAAATCTATTTGATGCAGACAAAGAAATTCTAAGTGGAAAGTTTCAAGTGATATAAAGCTACTTTATAAAAAAGGAAAAAATTAACTAAATTATCTAATTTTATACCTAAAGGAATTAGACAAGGAAAAATAAAAACAACCCAAAGTTAGTAGAAAGAAAGAAATAAAAAAGATAAGAGCAGAAATAAATGAAATAGAGACTAGAAAATATCAATAAAACTATGATCTTTGAAAACTGTGAGTTTCTTGTAAAGATGAATATGAATGATTGATCATTAGCCAGACTCACAAAGAAAGAAGAGAGAGTCTAAATAAATAAAATCAGAAATGAAAAAGAAGTTATAACCAACACCACAGAAACACAGTTCAGTTCAGTTCAGTCGCTTAGTCATGCCCAACTCTTTGCGACCCTGTGAACCACAGCACGCCAGGCATCCCTGTTCATCACCATCTCCCGGAGTTCACTCAGACTCACGTCCATCGAGTCCGTGATGCCATCCAGCCATCTCATCCTCGGTCGTCCCCTTCTCCTCCTGCCCCTAATCCCTCCCAGCATCAGAGTCTTTTCCAATGAGTCAACTCTTCTCATGAGGTGGTCAAAGTACTGAAGTTTCAGCTTTAGCATCATTCCTTCCAAGGAAATCCCAGGGCTGATCTCCAGAATGGATCGGTTGGATCTCAAGAGTCTTCTCCAACACCACAGTTCAAAAGCATCAATTCTTCGGTGCTCAGCCTTCTTCACAGTCCAACTCTCACACATGACCACAGGAAAAACCATATCCTTGACTAGACAGACCTTAGTCGGCAAAGTAATGTCTCTGCTTTTGAATATACTATCTAGGTTGGTCATAACTTTTCTTCCAAGGAGTAAGCGNTCCCAGCATCAAAGTCTTTTCCAATGAGTCAACTCTTCTCATGAGGTGGCCAAAGTACTGGAGTTTGAGATAATAAACATTTATAACTTCTTTCATCTATTCTCTATTCTGTGTTCCATATGTCATAATATCTTTTGTCTCCTACAAACTTTTTTTTTCCTTTAATCTATTACATTGGATATTAGGGATTACTATCTTCTGGATTCTTTTAGTTCAAAAATAACTGTCATAGATTTTTCTATCTTATTTTAAACCATTGTTTAAAAAAAATAATATGCCTTGGTAAATCATACTGTTGGATTTTTAACTCTTTTGAGAGTCTGGGCCTTTTATTTAATCATACTGTTGGATTTTTAACTGTTCTGAGAGTCTGGGCCTTTTGAATTTAATGTAATTGCATTTATTGTATTTACATTTAAATTAGGATTTGCTTCTGTCATTTAAAAAATTAATTTCCATCATAGTTTATTATAGGATATTGAATATAGTTTCCTATGCTATACAATACAATTTTATTATTTACTGTCCTATTATTTTGTGTTTTATTTATTTATAGATTTGAGCAGGAGCTTAAAGAGGCATCTTATGTTTCCACCAACTTTCTTGTTCTTCCACTCTGCGGCAAGACTTGTTGTTCAGTTACTCAGTTGTGTCCAACTCTGCAACCCCTTTGACTGCAGCACACTAGGCTTCCCTGTCCTTCAGCATCTCCTGGAGCTTGCTTAAACTCATGTCCATTGAGTCAGTGATGCCATCCAATCATCTCATCCTCTGTCATCACCTTTTCCTCCTGCCTTCACTCTTTCCCAACATCAGGGTCTTTTCCAATGAGTTGGCATTTGAATGGTAGCCAAAGTGTTGAAGATTCAGCATCAGCATCAGTCCTTCCAATAAATATTCAGGGCTGATTTCCTTTAGGATGGACTGGTTGGATCTCCTTGCTGTCCACGGGATTCTCAAGAGTCTTCTCCAACACCACAGTTCAAAAGCATCAATTCTTCAGTGCTCAGCTNCAGCATCAGTCCTTCCAATAAATATTCAGGGCTGATTTCCTTTAGGATGGACTGGTTGGATCTCCTTGCTGTCCACGGGATTCTCAAGAGTCTTCTCCAACACCACAGTTCAAAAGCATCAATTCTTCAGTGCTCAGCTTTCCTTTTGGTCCAACTCTGACATCCATACATGACTATTGGAAAAACCATAGCTCTGACTATACAGACCTTTGTTGGCAAAGTAATGTCTTTGCTTTTTGATACACTGTCTAAGTTTGTTATAGCTTTTCTTTCAAGGAGCAGGCATCTTTTAATTTCATCATTAAAAGTCACCATCTGGAGTGATTTTGGAACCCAAGAAAATAAANTGACTATACAGACCTTTGTTGGCAAAGTAATGTCTTTGCTTTTTGATACACTGTCTAAGTTTGTTATAGCTTTTCTTTCAAGGAGCAGGCATCTTTTAATTTCATCATTAAAAGTCACCATCTGGAGTGATTTTGGAACCCAAGAAAATAAAGTCTGTCACTGCTTCCATTGTTTCCCCGTGTATTTGCCATGAAGGTATGGGAACGAATGCCATGATCTTCATTTTCTGAATGTTGAGCTTTAAGCCAACTTTTTCACTCTCCACTTCACTTTCATCAAGAGGCTCTTCAGTTCCTCTTCACTTTTCTGCCATAACGGTGGTGTCATCTGCATATCTGAGGTTGTTGATATTTTTCCTGGTGATCTTGATTCCAGCTTGTGATTCATCCAGCTTGGCATTTTGCATGAAGTAGTCTGCATGAAAGTTGAATAAGCAGAGTGATAATATTCAGCCTTGATGTACTCCTTTCCCAATATGGAATCAGTCCACTGTTCCATGTCTGGTTCTAACTATTGTTTCTTGACCTGCATACAGGTTTCTCAGGAGGCAGGTAAGGTGGTCTGGTATTCCCATCTCTTTCAGAATTTTCTGCAGTTTATTATGACCCACAAAGTCAAAGACTTTAGCATAGTCAATGAAGCAGAATTAGATGTTTTTCTGGAATTCCCTTGCTTTTTCTATGACCCATTGGATTTTGATGATTTGATCTCTGGTTTCTCTGCCTTTACTAAATCCAGCTTGTACATCTGGAAGTTCTTGGTTCACATACTCTTGAAGCCTAGCTTGGAGAATTTTGAGCATGATCTTGCTAGCATGTGAAGTGAGTGCAATTGTGTGTTAGTTTGAACATTCTTGGCATTGCTTTTCTTTGGGATTGGATTGAAAACTAATCTTTTCTAGTCCTATGGCCACTGCTGTTTTCCAAATTTCCTGGCATATTGAGAGCAGCACTTGCACAGCATCATCTTTTAGGATTTGAAATAGCTCAACTGGAATTCCATCACCTCCACTAGCTTTGTTTGTAGTGATGCTTCCTAAGGCCCACTTGATTTCACACTTGCAGAATGTCTGGCTCTAGATGAGTGATCACATCATCATGGTTATCTGGGTTGTTAAGAGCTCTTTTGTTTAGTTCTTCTGTGTATTCTTGCCAGCTCTTCTTACTATCTTCTGCTTCTGTTAGGTCCATACCATTTCTGTCCTTTATTGTGCCCATCTTTGCATGAAATGTTCCCTTAGTATATCTAATTTGCTTGAAGAAAACTCTAGTCTTTCTCATTCTACTGTTTTCCTCTATTTGCATTGTTCACTTAGGAAGGTTTTCTTATCTCTCCTTGCTATTCTTTGTAACTCTGATTCAGACGGACACATCTTTCCTTTTCTCCTTTTACTTGTGCTTGTCTTCTTTTCTTAGCTATTTGTAAGAGCTCCTCAGACAACCATTTTGCCTTTTTTGCATTTCTTTTTCTTGGAGATGGTTTTGATCACTGCCTCCTTTACAGTGTTATCAACTTCTGTCCATAGTTCTTCAGGCCCTCTGTCTGTCAGATCTAATCCCTTGAATCTATTTGTCCCTTTCACTATATAATCATAAGGGATTTGATTTAGGTCATACCTGAATGGCCTAGTGGTTTTCCTTACTTTCTTCAATTTAAATCTGAATTTGGCAATAAGGAGTTCATGATCTGAGCCACAATCAGTTCCCTGTCTTGTTTTTGCTAACTGTATAGAACTTCTTCATCTTTGAATGCAAAGAATATGATCAATCTGATTTTGGTACTGACCATCAAGTGATGTCCATGTGTAGAGTCATTGTCTCTTGTGTCATTGGAAGAAGATGTTTGCTATGACTAGTATGTTCTCTTGGCAAAATTCTGTTAGCCTTTGCCCTTCTTCATTTTGTACTCCAAGGCCAAACTTGTCTGTTATGCCAAGTATGTCTTGACTTCTCACTTTTGCAGTCCAGTCCCCTGTGATGAAAAGGACATCTTTTTTTTTTTTTTTCTTTTTGGTGTTACTTCTAGAAGGTCTTGTAGATCTTCATAGAACTATCCAGCTTGAGCTTCTTCAGCATTAGAGGTTGGGGCATAGACTTGGATAACTTGAATGGTTTACCTTGGAAATGAACTGAGATCATTCTGTTGATTTTGAGATTGCACCCACATACTTCATTTTGGACTCTTTTGTTGACTAGAAGGTCTACTCCATGTCTTCTGAGGAATTCTTGCCCACAGTAATAGATATAATGGTCATCTGAATTAAATTCTCCCATTCTCGTTCATTTTAGTTCACTGAGCCCTAAAATGTCGATATTCACTCTTGCCATCTCCTGTTTGACCACTTCCAATTTACCTTAATTCATGGACCAATGTTCATAGGAATGTTCCAGGTTCCTATGTGATATTTTTTCACAGCATCAGACTTTACTTTCACCACCAGACACATCCACAACTGAGCGTTGTTTCTGCTTTGGCTCAGCCTTTTCATTCCTTCTGGAGCTATTTCTCTGCTCTTCTCTAGTGGCATATTGGACACCTACCGACCTGGGGACAGGGGCTCTGGCAGCAGCGGTCCTGGGAGGTGCAGTGTGGCATAAGTCCTCTTAGAGGAGGTCGCCATTAGCCCCACCATAGAGCCACCGAGCAGGTGACCCACAAACTAGAGAGCAATTATGCCAAAGAAGTCCTTGCCCTGTTGCAAAAGTTATAGGGCCCACAACAGATTTCCCAACCTGGGGATCCAACAAAGGGACTGAGAAACCCCAGGGAATCTGACTTTGAAAACCAGTGGGATTTGATTACAGAACTCCCATAAGACTGGGAAAACAGAGACACTTGGGGAGTAAAAACAAACCTTGTGTGCACCAGGACCCAGGAGGAAGGAGCGGTGACCTCACGAGAGACTGAGACAGACTCACCTGTGAGTGCTCAGGAGTCTCCTGCGGAGGGATGGACCAAAAGTGGTCTGCGCAGGGTTAGGGATATGGACTGCAGCAGTCCTGGGAGACGAGGCATGCCGGCATAAGTCCTTTTGGAGGAGGTCACCATTACTCCTACCGGGAACACAGCCCTACCCATCAGCAGAAAAGTGGATAAAGATTTACTGAGCATGGCCTCTCCCACCAGAGAAAGACCCCATAACCAGTCCTTCCCATCAGGAAGCTTCCACAAGCCTCTTATCCTCATCCATCAGAGAGCAGACAGAATGAAAACCACAATCACAGAAAACTAAGCAAATTGATCACATGGATCTCAGCCTTGTCTAACTCAATGAAACTATGAGCCATACTGTGTAGGGCCACCCAAGACGGACAGGTCATGGTAGTGAGTTCTGACAAAACATGGTCCACTGAAGAAGGGAATGGCAAACCACTTCAGCATTCTTGCCTTCAGATTCCCATGAACAGTATGAAAAGGCTGCAAGACTAGTGTGACCCAAATAGGGGCTGTTCTTACAGCCCAGCCTATGCCTTAGAGTGAAACACAGAACCATAGAAGCTGACTTGCAATCACCAACATATAATAAACAATAAAATACTTGTTGGTTGTCGTAAACCATGTGTTGGCAAAGTACAATCCATGGGCCAAATCCAGTCTATTGTCTTTGTAAGGCTTAGATTTTTTCTTCATTTTTGAAAGATTGAAAAGTGATCAAAACATATATATGTGGTCAATTAATTTATGACAAGGAGCCAAGAATATAACTGGAGAAAGGACTGTCTCTTTAATAAATGGTGTTGGGAAAACTGAACAGCCACATGCAAAGAAATGAAAATAGACCACTATCTTATACCATACACAAAAATCAGCTCAAAATGGATTAAAGACTTGAATGTAAGACCTGACACCATAAAATTCCTAGAAGAAAACTTTTCAGCAGTAAGCTCCTTGACATAGGTCTTGGTGATGATTTTTTGGATTTGACACCAAAAGCAAAGGCCACAAAAGCAAAAATCAACAAATGGGACCACATCAAACCAAAAATTTCTGCATAGTAGAGGAAAAATGAACAAAATGAAAGGGTAACCTACTGAATGGGAGAAAATATTTGCATATCATTAAAGAAGTAATACAACTGAATAGCATAAAAATAAACACTCTGATTTTAAAATGGGCAGAGTCCATGTCCCTAACCCTACATTTTAAAAAAGAAGACACACAAATGGCCAACGGTATATGAAAAGGTGCTCAGCATCACTATCATCAGGGAAATGCAAATCAAAACTTACATCTGTTAGAATTGCTGTTCTCAAAAAGACAAGAGATGAGTTTGGGTGAGGATGTAGAGAAAAGGGAGCCACTGTATGCTGTTAGTGGGAATGTAAATTGGTCTACCCCTTATGGAAAACAATATGGAAGCTCCTCAAAAAGTTAAAAATAGTACTACCATATGATCCAGTATCTGAAGGAAACAGAAACACTAGACAAAAGACACATGCACCCTCATGTTCATTTCCTGCATTATTTACAATAGTCAAGGCATGGAAACAAACTAAATGTTCATCTATGGATGAATGAATAAAAGAAAATGTAGGGACTTCTCTGGTGGTCCAGCGGTTAAGAGTCTTCCTGGCAATGCAGGGAACACGTGTTTGATCCCTGGTCTGGGCAGATTCCATATGCCACAGGGCAACTAAGCCCATGCACCACATCTACGGAGCCTATGTTCCAGAGCCAGTGCTCCTCACAAGAGAAACTACCGCAATGAGAAGCCCGCGAACCACAACAACGAGCAGCCGCCACTCTCTTCAACGAGAGAAAGCCAAAATAAATAAGATAAAAAGAAGTATTCAACTCTAAGGGTTTCCCAGGTAGCACAGTGGTAAAGAATCCACCTGCCAATGCAGGAGACACAGGTTCGATCCCTGGGTCGGGAAGATCTCTGGAGTAGGAAATGGCAACCTGCTCCAGTATTCTTGCCTGGAAAACTCCATGGCGAGAGGAGCCTGGCAGGCTACAGTCCATGGGGTCACAAAGAGTTGAACAGGACTCAGCAACTAAGCTCACACTGATACATTTCACTTAAAAAAGGAGAAAAAAGAAAACATGGTATACATATACAATGGAATATTATTTGGTCACAAAAAGAATAAAATTTTGTCATTTGCAACAATATGGATAACCCTGAGGGCATCATCATGCTAAGTGAAATAAGTCAGAGGATATATAAATACTGTATGATCTCACTCATAGGTGGAATCTAAGCAAACCAAAACAAAATGAATGAGCTCATAGACACAAAGAACAGATTGGTGGTTTCCAGAGGCAGGGAGGTGGGGAATGGGCAAAATAGGTGACCTCCCAGAGGTCCAGGCTTTCCTCATAGCTCAGTTGGTAAATCATCTGCCTGCAATGCAGGAGACCCAGGTTCAATTCCTACGTCGGGAAGATCCCCTGAAGAAGAAAATGGCAACCCACTCCAGTATTCTTGCCTGGAGAATCCCACGGAAAGAGGAGCCTGGCAGGCTATAGTCCACAGGATCGCAAGAGTCAGACACGACTTAGCGACTCAACTACCACCACCACTACCCCAGAAGTCCAAACTTCCAATAATAAAATAAATAAGTCACGAGGATGTGATGACAGTATGGTGACTATAATTAACAATACTGCGTTATACATTTGAAAGTGGCTAAGAAAGTAGATCTTAAACATTCTCATCACAAGAGAAAAAATTTGTCTAGCTATGCATGGTAACGGATATTAACTAGGCTTATTGGGATGATCCTTTCACAGTATATACAAATATCAAATCATTATGTTGTATACTCTAACATAATATTATATGCCAATTGTATCTCAAAAAAAGTAATCAAAAAAAGAATAATATTTTGTGATATGTAAAAGCCATATGAAGTTCAAACTTTAGTGTTCATATAATATTGTCAGAACACGGTCGTACTCATCCATCTACATATGTTTCTGGCTGCTTAAATGCCACAAGGGCAGAGCTGAAGAGCTGCAACTGAGACCCTGTGTCCTACAAAGTCCAAAACATTGACTGTCCAGCCCTTCATGCAAAAAACTTTCCAGCCTCTGTTGTAAGCTACAGAGATATTGAAGTTGGTTGTAACCTCAGCAAAAATGACTAATATAGTCAAATAGAGTTTAAGGGGAGAGAGGGGACTAGCTCTGGAGAAGGGAATGCCAGGCACCACTGAACTACTCTGGATCATTCCCATGTGCTGTCACGGTGGACATGCAGCCCTCCTGAGCTTTTACCTTGCCGCTCTTCCAGAGAAGCAGCACTGGCATGAAGTGATCTCTTAGCCTGTAATTCCTTAGCCTTGGGTTTTTTGGAAGACAGACCAGCAGAGAGAGTACCCTCCTGCTCTAGTCAGCCCATGCTACCATCTCTAATCTCCCAGCAGGATGTGGCACTGCCTTGGCACTTGATATCAGTCTGTCTATAGCCTGGATTCTTGCTCTTTGCACTGCAGCCTGCTCCTGTTAAAAATACCTTTGTTTTTCTGGGCCCAACTCAAAGTTTACAGTCCTTCGGGTTACTTGGCAAAAGGATCAGAGCAACATCCACATGTGCTATATGTTGCCTCCAAAATTCATACTCGTACAACTGAGCCTCAGCCCCTTCTTCTCCTTCTCCTTCCCTCCCCATCCTCTCTCTTATCCTCCCTACTGTTCCTTTTTCTTATTCTCTTTTTTTTCTCTATTTAAAAGCACATTTATTACCTGAATTTCAAGTTCAGCAGGAATAAAGAAAACTATTTACATTTGTTACTTGTTAATATATTTACTGTTTTTTTAATTGGAGTATAATTGCTCTATAGCATTGTGTTACTTTCTGCTGTACAACAATGTGAATCAGCTATATGTATGCGTATATCCCCTCCCTCTTGAGCGTCCCTTCCACTTCTTCTTCATTGCAGTAGAGTTGCCATACAATATTACAAGTGTGCTTCATAATTGTCATTTGGAAAGTGCAGCAACTTGCTTTTACTTGAAGGAGCTCTCTATCCTTCCCTGACTTAGGCCATTGGAATCTAGAAAGTTCCCCAAGATGGCAGGCCCCTGAGTCATCATGGGAGTTTACCTTGTATCCTCTTGTCTGTCTATGTTTGGCTAATGTATCTGGATACTTGTTCTTTCTCTTCACCAGGTCCTACTGCTACAATGCCATCACTGATGTAGCAGACATCTCGTGTGACTGCATTACTCAGTACAACTAACTAATTGTAGGAAAACCTCAGTGGAGGGCTAGCTAGACCTCCGAACAGGAATGGCAATACCTGTGGTTGGGCTTCAGAATCCAGAGCTACAAGAGGTCATTCCACCCAAGAGAGCTACAGAGAGTCAAAGATGACTTCCAAGCCAAATACTTGGAGACAACCCAAAGTTAAGCCAAGGAAACCAAGTTCAAATGGTGGCAATGGTATAAATAGGGGTTTTGGAACAGACTAGGAACAAGGTAAGGCATGAGCCTTCAGGTATGAATAGTATCTTGGTTGAATGTAGAACTTTCAGATCACTCCTCTTACCAAGGCTTGTAATGTTACATTGTCTTCTAGATTCCAGTTTTGCTGATAAGTTGTTTGATGCCAGTTCAGTTCCCTTTCCTTGATAAGAAAGTTATTTTTTCTATCTAGAAGCTTGTAAAATTTTCTTTGATCCTTGGAGTTCAAAAATCTCACCAGGATTGGGCTAGATGTGGCACCTTTTTACTTCCCTTTTTCCACTCTCTCCCTCAATCATTTGACTTCAAGTCTGACAAGCCAATTTCTGCCTCAGCAGCACTCCCCCACCCAATAAGTCTCTATCCTAGTTCTCTAACCTTATCACCATCTGAAAGTTATGTTACATATGTTTTGTTATTGTCTATCTTCCCAAATTAAAATGTATGGTTCATGCCTTGTCTACCTTAATTACTATTGTATTCTTAGCCTATAGGACAAGTCTTAGGAAGTGTTTGTTGAAAAAATGAGTGCTAGTGGAATAGTATGTGTGTTTCTCTACAGCAGGCTTAGGGCAAACATTTGGCAAGCTGGGATCTCTGTCCTGAGTTATGTGGACGTATCCTTTTTGTTTGCTGGAGCCCAGCATGGCAGCTTCCCCCATGCTGCCTGCATCTGAGCAATACAATAGGCAACAAGTAGGCCTCAGGATCGTTGCCCCAGCTGCCCCTTGGGGGAAAATTCTGTCTTCCAACCTTGCATCATTTGACCTCTCCTGAGCTCTGCTTCATTTTACAAATTCTTCGCAGGAACCCAGGTTCTTGGATGTACTTGAGATCTCCTCCAGACTCCAACAGTTGGTCAGTTACTGAGTGGTTCGGCTGTCCCAGCAGAGAGTTGAAGGTGGAAGAGAATGTATACATTCTGATTTGTCTTCTTAAGTGGAAGAGAATGAGTTCGAGGCAGCAATACACAGAGCCTATTTTATCTATGCCATAGATGGTAATGAGCAACTATTACTGAGGCTCTATTGATAGTTACAGCAGCTTTGAATCATAGGTAAAGTTTTGTTACACTCTCAAATTAAGGGAGGGTTGTTTCAACAAAAACCTGGCTTAGATAAGGAATTAACATGAATGTGAACATCAGCTGTTCTGTGTCTCTTGGTGCAAAATAGGTTGAAAAATCTCTGTCCTAGAGCCCCAAATCCAAACTCCTCACAGTGAGTCGCAGGACCTTTGACGTTCCTTACCATCCCCTCCAGCCTCCTCTCCCCCAGCTTGTGGAGCAACCTCACTTACACCCCCCAAAATGTAATGTGCTTCCTCTGTCCTCTGAACACACTTTCTTTCCTCCATCTGAATTTTACTACTCACCACCTCCGTTTTCCTGGAACAGTCCTATTTTCCTTTAAGACTCAGTTGAGACATCACCTGTCCTGTGAAGCTCTCTGATACTCTAGAGGTAAGTGCTCCTTCTTCTCTGCATCTCTGTGGCTCTAGACAGACACCTCCATTACTATCCTTATGAAAAGTTTTCATAACTTTTCCTTGATCTGTTTCTTTCAACTACTGAGGCAGGCATTTCATCTTATTTTACTATATAATCTCCATGTACATGCCCTGTATCATATACACTGCTGATGTCAATCAATGCCTGCTCAGGAGACAGAAAATGCAACACAAATTTAGTATAAAGAATCGTCAGCTGGGAATTCCCTGGTGGTCCAGTGGTTAGGACTTAGTGCTTCCACTGCAGGGGCACAAGTTCAGTCCCTGGTTGGAGAACTAAGATCCTGCAAGCCACATGGCCAAAAATAAGAATTACTAACTACTAAATGATACAGATAGGTAGGTAGATACATAATATAAATAGATAAATAGATAGATATATTATAAGGATTACATGATTATGGAGGCAGGCAAGTCCATATCTGCAGCATGGGCCAAATGGCTAGAGACCCAGGAGAGTCAGTGCTTCAGTTCCAATCCAAAGGCAGTCTGTTGGTGAGTTCCCTGTTACTCATGGAAGTGAGACTTTTTCTTCTATTCAGCCCTTCACCTGATTAGATGAGGCCCACCCACATTATGGAGGGCAATCTGTTTTACCCAAGGTTCACTAATTTAAATGTTCAGTTTAGTCACTAAGTCGTGTCCGATTCTTTGCAACGCCACGGACTGCAGCACACACCAGGCTTCCCAGTCCTTCACCATCTCCCAGAGTTTGCTCAAACTCATGTCCATTGAGCTAGTGATGCCATCCAACCATCTCATTCTGTTGTCCCCTTCTCCTTCTGCCTTCAATCTTTCCCAGTATCAGGGTCTTTTCCAATGAGTAGGCTCTTTGCATCAGGTAGCCAAAGCATTGGAGCTTCAGCTTCAGCATCAGTCCTTCCAGTGAATATTCAGGGTTGATTCCTTTTAGGATTGACTGGTTTGATCTCCTTGTAGGCCAAGGGACTCTCAAGAATCTTCTGTAGCACCACAATTCAAAAGCATAAATTCTTCAGCACTTAGTCTTCTTATGGTCCAACTGTCACATCCATACATGACAAAACCATATCCTACTGGAAAAACCATAGCTTTGAAATGTTAATCTCTTCCAAAAACACCCTCTAAGTTGACACATAAAATTGATTATCAGGTGGTCATCTACTAAAAGGCTAAAAGAGAAAGGAAGAAAATACGAATAGCAAGTGTCACAAAAGGCCAATTAGAAGCTAACATCTCTAGGTTTGAAGGGGAGTACTTAAGAAAGGAACAAATTTGCAAGCCTCCCCAGTCTTCCTCATCCCATGACAAGGGTGAGATTCAGATGACTATGTATCTGCAGTCCACTGGATGGTGAAGTTCACTGAGGTGTCACAAGCCTGGACTGCAGGATCAGAGGTCAGTTACGAGGATGCCAGTAAGTCTCACCGGAATGTGAACACTACTACCCTTGCAGCTGCCATGTAAGGCCAAGAAGAAAGGTCCACTGGGGCCAGAACAAGAAGCCTCTGCCTCTCTTTGTGTGGTGCCCTCCAGTGTCCTCTATTAACTAGGCTTAGCATTGCTTTCAGTTCAGTTCAGTTCAGTCGCTCAGTCGTGTCCGACTTTTTGCGACCCCATGAATCACAGCACACCAGGCCTCCCTGTCCATCACCAACTCCCAGAGTTCACTCAGATTCACGTCCATCAAGTAACAATGATGCCATCCAGCCATCTCATCCTCTGTCATCCCCTTCTCCTCCTGCCCCCAGTCCCTCCCAGCATCACAGTCTTTTCCAATGAGTCAAATCTTTGCATGAGGTGGCCAAAGTACTGGAGTTTCAGCTTTAATATCATTCCTTCCAAAGAAATCCCAGGGTTGATCTACTTCAGAATGGACTGGTTGGATCTCCTTGCAGTCCAAGGGACTCTCAAGAGTCTTCTCCAACACCTTTAGCTGACAAAGAAGACTTGTCTACAGGGTCCAGCTCATTTCACAAAGCACGGCAAAGAAGGGAAGATTCGGAGCTAAGTGACAATAAACGCTACAGTTGAGGAATAAATAAATGCCTTCATCATGCAAAACTGTAACTAATTAGGAGGGTCATGTGTTGTCTTAGATAATCAGATGAGAACAGTTTTTAAATTTAATGAAGGGAGTGGGGCTCTTCAAGGGAAGAAAAGGGAAATACAGGCTATAAGACAGGACCATG
>SJYV01009278.1:1030813-1070140 GCA_006410875.1 Neotragus pygmaeus | reverse complement strand
CTGCTGCTGCTGCTAAGTCGCTTCAGTCGTGTCCGACTCTGTGCGACCCCACAGACGGCAGCCCATTGGGCTCTGTCATCCCTGGGATTCTCCAGGCAAGAACACTGGAGTGGGTTGCCATTTCCGTCTCCAATGCATGAAAGTGAAAAGTGAAAGTGAAGTTGTTCAGTCGTGTCTGACTCAGCGACCCCATGGACTGCAGCCTACCAGGCTTCTCCATCCATGGGAGTTTCCAGGCAAGAGTACTGGAGTGGGATGCCATTGCCTTCTCCGACACTGTGTACAGGGGAGTTTAATTAACATCTCCATGTTTCCCCAGCTGGTACAAAGAGGAAGGCTTAACCTCACATATTATATGAGTATAATAACTCATACTGCAAACGAGCTATTTGCAGTAGCTCATTCAAAATCCCCTCTAGCACAATGTAAGAATGTTTTGTTCACAGATTCAGGGATACATAAATTCATTGAAAAAGCTCTACAGGCAGGGAGCTGGGACAAAACTTAAATCAACAAGACACATCCAGTGTCTCCAAAGAGCTTCTGAGTTATGGAGTCCTTGGCCGTCAAGAGTGGAAGGACTCAGTAAATCTAGCCCCTGTGAGCCCATGACCTTGGGGCAACAGCTGGGCTAAATGTCACTACCACCTGCTGCCTGAACAATCCTGTTGCTTGACGGTTTATTACATGGATCAGTCACACAGTCCAAGAGTTACTACAAGACATGTTTAGCGTGTCTATGTAAAATCTCATTTAGCACTATTCTTTCCTTCTGAAAAAAGAGAAAGAGATCATAGTTCAGAGATCTGTATTTCGAAGTTCTAAGAAACAGACCTGAAGAACAGGAGTGCAAGCACTCAGAGGCAGAGGTTTTGATGGTGGAAGCCCTGGGAGAATCCAATAAAATAAGAGGGACAGAACCTAGTTTTTCCTCACTTGGCATGGCCCCAGGGGAAGATGTGTAGAGGAAACGTAAATGGCTGGAGCCTCAGGGAGAAAACTGCTCCTGGCTCATTACCTGGCTTCTCATATTATTGATAGCCTCTCATCTTTTTGCTGTTTCAAAGGGTTCAGACTGCATAATCCTAGTATATAGTTAGGTTCTTTTTCTGTCTCTCTGTCCTCTCTCGGTCTCTCTCAGTCTCTGACAGGCACTAGAATGGATTCTGTGTTGAAAGGTTATCATTAGCCTGGCCTGGTTCCTCAGAGGGTAAAGTGTCTGTCTACAGTGTGAGAGACCTGGGTTGGGAAGATTCCTTGGAGAAGGAAATGGCAACCCACTCCAGTACTCTTGTCTTGAAAATCCCATGGATGGAGGAGCTTGGGGCAGGCTACTATCCATGGGGTCACAAAGAGTCGGGCACGACTGAGCGACTTCACAAGAATGTTCCCAATGTGTTGCTGTATTGTTTCATCCTTATTTTTTCTCTCTGTGTTTGTTCTATAAATCAAAAAGGAAAACTGCCAGTACTAGAATTTCATTTTTAAGTTCTATAGATGCCATTGGGCTTCCCAGGTGGTGCTAGTGGTAAAGAAACCACCTGCCAATGCAGGAGATGTACGAGCTGTAGATTCGATCCCTGGGTTGAGAAGATCCCCTGGAGAAGGGCATGGCAACCCAGTATTCTCAAGAAAACTGGAGTGGGTAGCCTTTCTACATGAGAAAATCCCATGGACAGAGGAGCCTGGTGGGCTACAGTTCACAGGGTCACAAAGAGTCGGACACGACTGAAGCAACTTAGTCCACAAGCACAGATGCCATTAAAGGAACTATTTCCCTGAGGGGATTTCCATCAGGGCATCTGTGTCTTCCTTGATTTTTGAGAACCATCCTATTATGCCCCAGGCCACATTTCTAAGCCAAAGTGCTGGTTCTGGAGTCAACATGAAGTGACTTAATGGGGGACCTACCTGGGTTTAAGAGGCTCTGATGTAGAAACTACTCATAAGACCTGGTTTGTTAGAGGGCAAAGACCCACAGCCGTCTGTGGACAGTACTCACTACACACCATACGGCACACGCTGTGTCCTGACAAGGAATCAGGGCTTTGCTTCCTGTTTTGACGTTTCCATCAAACACCGTACCAAGGATATATCTCTCCAGCAAATTTTCTTTAATACTAAAGCCATCCAGATATACAGAAGGAAAATTTGGCCTCATCCTTAAAATACAGTTTTGAAGCTAAACTGGTACTCATGGTGACCTATATGACGGCCTCCTGTTACTCCCCAACTCCTCATATACATACTCTCGTGTAAACCCTTTCTTGAGTGTGAGCTGGCCCTAGTGACTCACTTCTAAAGGATAACACATGCCAGAGGTGATGGAGGAAATTTGTGAGATCATTGCCACTCACATGGCTATTGGCAGACATCATCAATTTCTCTCTGGCAGCTAGAGAGGGTGGGGTCACACACCCAAGATAAGGTCAATAACCTAACATCGGAAAGTCTTCTGCCACAGACTCTTCACTGGAAATGAGACACCATGTAAAATCCACACTCAAGAGAAAGGAAACAAACTGCACTTTTTGAAGGGAGAAATGTCAAAAAAATGTTGTGGACGGAAAAGCTAGCCTAGGCTCCACCTGACTGGGTTGCAAGGAAATTCTGCCAGTATTTGTGCCATATTCCTTCTCCCAGGTTCACCCTAAAATCCATGGAACAAACTTGGATTCATGGAAAGATAAGGAAAGCCTCTAATCTCTAAAACTGTGCTTAGGATAAACCAATATAATCATGGCAAAAGCCTAAAGGTGCTTTGCAATCTGGCTGATCTCTGATGTGGACCTCAGGGTGGTCCAGGGAGACAAGACCAGTGCCTCGTCAGATGCTAGCTTCATCCTTCTCTGAGCCCCATTTGCTTCCCAGAGGGCTACCAGTGAGCAGTTCAAGCACCACCTAAAGCAGAAAAAGTTGTGTGTTGGCCTTAACACATCTCTTCTCAATAACCTTCTTCAACCAAAACCGTACTCAAAAGTTCTTGTTTATTTTTATTCTCTACCTCTTTAAGCCCTCTCCACGAAAAGCCAAGCACACAAAGTATCTATTTCAAAGGATTGGAAAGATATTTTAAAGGGCAATTTAACCAATTATTATTTTAAAGTACATCCTTTCTTGGAGCTTCCCAGGTGACTAGTGGTAAAGAACCCACCTGCCAATGCAGGAGAAAAAAGTTTCATCCCTGGGTTGGGAAGATCCCCTGGAGGAGGGCATGGCAACCCATTCCAATATTCCTGCCTGGAGAATCCCATGGACAGAGGAGACTGGTGGGCTACAGTCCATGGAGTTGGAAAGAAGCAGACACGACTGAAACAACTTATCGTGCATGCATGCACACACATTCTTTCTTGGAGAAATATCAGTCTCACAGAGAATTTCCTCTGAGAAATGCAAACATGAAAAAGGATTTTCTTTTCTTCAAACCTGAAAGTTTTTAATCATTTTAAAATAAAGCGTAGACATGTGGTTTGTAATCAAGAGTTACTAGTCTTGGTTTGCCATGGCTCACGTGAGTTTGATGAACTTGAACTTCTCTACAGACAGCCAGTTCATTCAAACATGATCGTGTCTAAGCCTCAAAGGTAGACTTCCACAGTTGACTCCTTGTAAGTTTAAAACTCTCATTTGACTATCTGAGAAAGGTAATTCAGAAATAAAACATTCAGGCTTTGAACAGAGGGAGGGTATTTTTAAAAGTATGGGTCATTGCATAAAAAAATTAGAAATGGACCTGAAAACATGCATGATGATATGCTAATTTCAATGATAAATAGGGCAAGTCCAATTTGGTTGCTGTGCTAATATAGATCTCCTTTGCAGTCACTTCTCTTACATAAATGTGTATGCTGGTGGAGTACATGCCTTTATTCTTAATTTTTTTTTTAATTTGCAACTAATTTTAAACTGGCTGAAAGGAGCCCCTGAATTATATTCTTAAACAACTGAGAAAAAGTGTTCAGGTTACTTAAAGCCCATGAGAATAATATGTTGCTAGATATTTTAAAGAATAACTGAAGGAAATGTACTAGAACTAGACTTCCTGCCTTTTCATAATGGGATGGACTAAATTATCCATTATACAGGGATCACACATGAAAGCCTTTCTCCACATCAACTGATAGATCAAAGGAAGGGAGGGTGAGCGGTCTACAGGCACGAACCACACCTCCCGAATTCTGAGCCCAGGAGTAAGCGGTCTGCACTTTAACTACCTCTCCTTGACATGAAACAGGATTCATGGGTCTCCCACTGAGGAAAGTCAGGTAGGCTCAGCTACAAAGATTTCCCTTCCATCCGTGCCCCTCCCCTTTCCATTCCATCGGCAGGATGACAGCTCCCTGATGGGGCTCAGGTGAATCTCATTTAGAATCTGGACTTGGTGAGTCCCTCCCGTCTGAGCCTTGCAGGGAGGGCACCTGTCAGCTTCACAGCGTGGGTCCCTGGCATATTTACAGTTCCAGGGATGGAACCGCAGCTGCACCGGCTTCCTTGCCCACCCCCGTCTGCAGAAAACTACCCAACCAGATACTCTGACTCCCAGTGACAGATGAAAGCACGCCGCATCCTCTTGTCATCTGCCTGCCCCCAGCTCCCTCTTCAGAGCATTCAGGGGGCCATTCAAGTGTCATCCCAATAATCATCTTGCCACTGTACTCCCAGTTTATTAGTATTCCAAAGAAATCATTCATTCACCCCCTCGGTCTTTCAACAGACATTACTCAGAGTCTCCTAGGGGCTGGTCACTCACCCAGTCATTTCAGCTCCGTCACAAGCATGCAGCCCAATCCGTGACCTCACGGAGTTCACTTCTCTCACACTTTCCATATGAGTAGCTTCTTGATCTACAGGCAACTTCTGGGCCTATTAATTTCCTAGAAATCAACAGGAAATGACAGCTAACCTCTATCGAGGATTTCTCTCACAGAGATTCCTAAGGGCTAAAAGAAAAAGAGGGCAACCAAGCAGGACTTTCCCAGGGTATACCCGCTACCCCTGAAACACGGAGAGATAGAGGAACAGCAAAACCTCCAGACTAGGTCAAGTCAAGACAGGCATCACTCACAGGGCACTCATCAGGCCCAATTCTATGTGAGCACCACCCACCACTTTGTGCACAAGGAGATGAACCTTGTCAGGTTGCAGCTTCCAGGGGGCTGACCATCTGGGGAGGATTAGAGTAATGTGTAGGGGAGGTGAGAGTAGATAAACAGTAAACAAATTCATAGATGAAATATTTGCAGGTGACAATAAACTCAGCTAAATTCATGAAAGTAGATAAGAAAGTCTGAGAGCTGACTAAGCCCAACCCTTCATCCTTCTGTCCTCCGTGTCCCCATCTATAAAATGGGTATGATTCTGAAAACTCTTCAAAGTCTCTTCCCCAGCATCTAGAACACTTAGTTCAGTCAGTGCCAGTCGCTTAAATCCACCTGTCCACTCCCTTTCTGCACTTTCTCGAAACACTCCTGACCTGTCCACGTGTTTGATCGATCATGACCCACCCGTGACCCACCCATGACCCACCAGGAACATACAAATGACTGCTCACATTTGGGAAGCACTCAAGAGTTACAAAGAGCTTACAGAGACACTGGCTCATTAATCACATCATCTTTACACACACCAGGGTCAGGGAAGATGTTGTTCTTTCCCTTTTATGGATAAAAACCTTCAAGGCTCAGGGAAGGGAACTAGGTTAACGAAGATCTGAGAAGAAGAAACAGCAATTAAATTGATTTTAAAAGCAGGCTTTCTAATGCTAAATTCCATATCTGTATAGATTACTGATCAGGAGGTAAATGGGAAAGGGAAGCCCTGAGGAGAGAGAAGGAAGGGAGCAAGAGCCCTCGTGGTTAAGGAAATGTCACCGTGGGCGACCACGAGTGTCATCACCACAGGGCGGGCTTCTGACAGATGCAGCCGAAGTGAAGGACCCCAGAAGCTGCCATCCGCTGGGGACCGCGGATGCCAGGAAGTGCACTCAGACACGTCTACTTCCCCCACCGACGTCTGGACTCTTGGTTGGCTCTGTGGCCTGTGGAGTCCTTCTCCAGCTCCTGTTTGTAAACCAGTAAAGCCCCCTGTGTGTCAGGGGATGGATTAGAGAGACAAAGACATCATTTACCAGTAAGTTTAAGAAACTTCTGAGGAACACCACACAAACTGGAAAGGAAATCAAATGCAAAATTGAACCCTCCTGTCATCAGAGTGTGACTTCTTGCTCTGTTGACGACTTCTGTGCAAGGGACTCTGAGAAGCCATGTCCACATATGGAGAGGCAAGGAGACCCAACTGACCCATATTCTACCTAGTCCAAGGTTTCCTTTCCATGCAGGGTAAATTCAAAATAAAGTCCTCTGGAAATCATTGACCTGGTTATTTTTCTTACCCCAGAGCCAAGTTCAGAGATGCAAAATTATCACAAGTTTGTCTATGGTATTCACAAGCCAGCAGATGCTGTGTATTGAACATTTATTAATAAAAAAAGAAAAGAAAAGGAGAGAATGTGTATGAATGAAAATCAATTGAGTTACATCTTAACAAACTAGTTATTAGATAACCAGCGAAAGTTACTTTTTTGTTTCATTTCACTTGAATTGACTTTACTTCAATACTTTGTGAAAAGTAAAAGTGTTAGTCACTCAGTTGTATCTAACTCTGCGATCCCATGGACTGTAGCCTGCCAGGCTCCACTGTTCATGAAATTCTCCAGGAAAGAATACTGGAGTGTATAGCCATTCCCTCCTCCAGGGGATCTTCCCAAACCAGGGATTGAACCCAGGTCTCCTACATTGCAGGTGGATTTTTATTACCATCTGAACCACCAGAGAAGCCTTTTTTTCCAATATCAGTTCAGTCAGTTCAGTCACTCAGGCATGTCTGGCTCTTTGCGACTCCATGGACTGCAGCACACCAGGCTTCCCTGTCCGTCACCAACTCCCGGAGCTTGCTCAAACTCATGTCCGTTGAGTCAGTGATGCCATCCAATCATCTAATCCTCTGTCATCACCTTCTCTTCCCACCTTTAATCCATCCCAGCATCAGGGTCTTTTCCAATGAGTTAGTTCTTCACATCAGGTGGTCAAAGTATTGGAGTTTCAGTTTCAACATCAGTCCTTCCAATGAATATTCAGGACTGATCTCCTTTAGGATGGACTAGTTGAACCTTCTTGCAGTCCAAGGGACTCTCAGGAGTCTTCTCCAACACCACAGTTCAAAAGCATCAATTCTTCAGCACTCGGCTTTCTTTATAGTCCAACTCTCACATCCATACATGACTACTGGAAAACCCATAGCTTTAGCTAGATGGACTTTTGCTGGCAAAGTAATGTCTCTGCTTTTTAATATGCTGTCTAAGTTGGTCATAGCTTTTCTTCCAAGGAGCAGTTCAGTTCAGTTCAGTTGTATCCAACTCTGTGACCCCATGAATCACAGCATGCCAGGCCTCCCTGTCCATCACCAAACTCATGTCCATCAAGTTGGTGATGCCATCCAGCCATCTCATCCTCTGTTGTCCCCTTCTCCTCCTCCCCCCCAATTCCTCCCAGCATCAGGGCCTTTTCCAATGAGTCAACTCTTCGCATGAGGTGATTCAGTAAGTGTCTTTCAATTTCATAGCTGCAGTCACCATCTGCAGTGATTTTGGGGCCTAAGAAAATAAAGTCTGTCACTGTTTCCATTGCTTCCCTATCTATTTTCCATCAAGTGATGGGACTGGATGCCATAATCTTAGGTTTCTGAATGCTGAGTTTTAAGCCAAATTTTTCACTCTCTTTTTTCACTTTCATCAAGAGACTCTTTAGTTCCTCTTCACTTTCTGCCATAAGGGTGGTGTCATCTATATATCTGAGGCTATTGATATTTCTCAGTATTTATCAATATAAACCCTGGTAAATGAATAGGTCACCATATCACATCTTCCTCTTCATCATTGTCATCAGTGTTAACCTCAAGCCCACCATAGGAGTTTAGCCTTATTCCCTGCATTTTACAGAGGAGGCACGTTGTTGCCCCCCAAGGTCTCAGAGGTGCCATAAGTGCAGAACAAGAGTGTGGGTCTGTCTTCCTGCAAAGCCCACTCCCTTCAAAGCTGCATGTCCTTGGCAATATTCTGCTCTTTGCAGGCCTTATATAGCAAAGGAGGAAATGGCCTTCATGTTGGGACCTGAAAAACACCAATAAACCACCCTTGCTCTTGCTCCCTCAAAAATGTTTTTCATACTAGGCTGTGAATTTGAATTAAAGTCTGAAAAAGCTGACTGAAAAAGAACTCTTTGTGGAGTGAAATGAACCACCCAACTAATTATTGTGTTTTATTTACCTTTTCATTCTAAGGGGCCAGGTTCCTGTCAGTCTACTCTGGGGAGCCTGTCTACTAAGCAGGGGCATGCATGAGGCTGCAGGGAGAAAGCCTCCAGAAATAATGTAGTTTTGGGAGAAGCAAGGTCAGCTGGTGAGGTGCCTTGTGGCCAACCATTGCTCTAAAGAGCCATGTCTCTTGGCTGGTACCCACGTGAAGACCCCTTGCTCACTGAATATCCTGGCTGGACTTGTGATGTACAACAACCAGCAGGATGGGGCAAAGGCCAGCCTGGGCCAGTTCTGGGTCTAACAAATGTGACCACTCCAACTTCCTCTCTCAGAGTCTTGCTTTTTGGCATCATGGTGAGTGAATGAGGCTTCTCTAAAAAAAGATGTCCATGTTCTAAGTCCCAGAACCTCTGAACGCAAATTTCTTCAGGAAAAAAAAAAAAAGGTTCTCATAAATGTAATTCAATTACTGATTTGAGGTGAGATCGTCTGGAATTATCCAGGTGACCCCTAAATCCAACAACAATATTATAACAAGAAGGTAGAGGTAGATTGAAGACACAGAGGAGGAAAGTCCACCTGGAAAAGGAGGCAGAGGCAGGACTGACACTGCCCTCAGCAAATCAACATTTGAAACCACCAGATCCAGAAGGGGCTTCTCCGGGACCCTCTCCCACAGCCTCTGGAGGGAGTCTGACCCTGTCTACGCCTTGATTCCAACTGCTAGGAGCTAAGTCACTTCAATCACTTCCAACTCTTTTTGACCCTATGGGCTATAGTCCGACAGGCTCCTCTGTCCATGGGATTCTCCAATAAAGAATACTGGAGTGGATTGCCATGCCCTCATCCAGGGGATCTTCCTGAACCAGGAATCAAATTCTCATCTCTAACGTCTCCTGCATTGGCAGGTGTGTTCTTTACCACAAGCGCTACCTAGGAAGCCTGAATTCCAACTTCTGGCCTCCAAAACTGCGAATAAATTTCTGACATTTTAAGCCATACAGTGTGTAATAAAAATGTGTTATTGCAGCCCCAGGAAATTAGGACTGGCATCGTGAGAGTCCACGTAGAAAGTGCCCCTTCCTATTGGGAGGGTTATGTGGAAAGGAAAGGCCCTGAGTATAAAAAGGGAGGAAGAGGGACCCAGCTTCCTGGTCAAGGCTCTGTGACCCTAGCTCCTGTAGCTCCTATAACCTCCAAGAGGTCACTAGAACATCGTTCACTAGAGCCGTTCATGGGCTCACTGAGTCGTAGGAGATAATCAAGTAATTGTTCTTAAAGTGGCTAAGTGGAAGGGGGTGTTTGATGGAACAGTAGATTACTGCGAAGGAAACTAAGGACCACTTCAAACAGAGAGAAGTCTGAGGGCCCTGAGGACTAAAATTCAGCTCCAGAGTGGAAGGGAAAATGTCATCAGAAAATGAGAAAAAATCACACTGACCATCCTGTCACAATCCTGACCTGGCCTATGAAATGGAAATCAATCGGGACCCTGTACTCACATTGAGTCCCTGCCCAGACAAAGCCCAGAAGATGTGTCTAGCCAGGTTGGGAGTTGAAGAGGCTATAGTAACCCAAATGTGTAGGCAATGGAAACAGGCTGAATGACAAGTGGGTGCATGGTGATACCACGGGTGTTAGTATCGCCACCTTAGTAGATGACCACCAACATACACCAATGTGTTATACTTTGGAGGTCAGAAGTCCGAAATGAGTCTTACAGGATGAAAATTAAGACATCAGCAGGACTGGTTTCTCTGGAGGCTCAGATAATATCCATTCCCTTGCTTCTTGCAGTCCCTTGTTGCCACCTGCATTCTTTGGCTTGTGGTCTCTCCCTCCATCTGCAAAACTCATGGCTCCAACCTCTGGTTCTGTCCTTATATCTTCTCTCCCTAACTCTCATCCTTCTTTCTCCCTCTTACAGGACTTACAACATCCTGAATCACAGATAATTAAGGGTCCTGGGTTACAGATAATCCACAGTGAGCTCAAGATCCTTACTTTAGTCACATCTACAAGTCTCTTTTTGGCATAAGCTAACAGATTCAGAAGTGCTTGTATTAGAGAGCGGGCATCTTCAGGGGCCATCATTCAGCCTTATGTGTAATGAGTACCAACTATGTCTAAAGCATTGAGTTCTTTTCTATCTTATTTAATCCTCCCAACATCCCTCTGAGAGAAGTACTATTGTTTTCCCCTTTTAAAAACCAAAATTCAAAAGNGAAGAGCTGACTCAATGGAAAAGACTCTGATGGTGGGAGGGATTGGGGCCAGGAGGTGAGGGGAATGACAGAGGATGAGATGGCTGGATGGCATCACTGACTCGATGGATGTGAGTCTGAGTGAACTCCGGGAGTTGGTGATGGACAGGGAGGCCTGGCGTGCTGTAATCCATGGGGTCTCAGAGTCGGACATGACTGAGCAGCTGAACTGAACTGACCTGAACTGACCCACTCCAGTATTCCTGGGCATCCCTGGTGGCTCACACAGTAAACAATCTGCCTGCAATGCAGGAGACCTGGGTTTGATCCTTGGGTTGGGAATATCCCCTGGAGAAGGAATTGGTTACCCACTCCAGTATTCTTGCCTGGAGAATTCCATGGACAGAGGAGCCTGGCAGGCTGCAAAAAGTCACGACTGAGCAACTAACATGCGAGCATGCGCGCACATGCGCACGCGCACACACACACACACACACACACACACACACACACGGTTAACTTACAATGCTGTGTTAGTTTCAGATATACAGCAAAGTGACTCAATATATCCATTCTTTGTTAGTCTTTTCCCATATAGGTATAACGGAATATTGAGTAGAGTACCCTGTGCTATNGCGCACACACACACACACACACACACACACACACACACGGTTAACTTACAATGCTGTGTTAGTTTCAGATATACAGCAAAGTGACTCAATATATCCATTCTTTGTTAGTCTTTTCCCATATAGGTATAACGGAATATTGAGTAGAGTACCCTGTGCTATACAGCAGGCTCTTGTTAATTATCTGTTGTTGTTGTTTTTTTTAATGTAGTACACGTATTTGTTAATCCCAAACTCCTAAATTATTCATGTCCACCCCCAGGTTTCCACCATAAGTTTGTTTTCAAAACCTGTGTCTGCTTTGTAAGTAAGTTCATTTGTATCATTTTTTAGATTCCACATGTAAGTGATATCGTGTGATATTTGTCTCTTCCTTACACAACCCAGCCAGCAGACCATCCCGTGGTTATAAGGCTAGTGGTGACGGAAATGACAACAGCAGAGACCTGCAGGGTGTGGAAGCTGTGAGGGAGAGGGACTTCTCCATCACAGGAACCATGGTCCAAGAGGGGGCCCCAACCACTGCCCCGTCCTCATCTGCATGCATGGCAGCGGGGTCCTCTCAGCTGGCTCTCCAGCCACCAGGCACCGGCCATCCCAGCACGCGTTGGGCAAGTTGGCAGCTGGCTTCTAGTTCGTTTCCCTCTCAGACATCATTCATGGAGCCTCCAAGTCTGGAGCAACTCGGACATGGGGAGAGATTGGTCAGTTCTCTGGTGTTAGTTTGCATTTAAAATTTTATTTTGTATAAGTGACACCCAATGGAAAAGTTACGGTAGATGTAATAAAAGGGTGGCTTTCCACATAAACCTAAACGTCGTCTTTACTGAGAAACACAAAGTAAGACAGTTACACAGAAATGACCGATTTATTTCTCCATCACATCGATAACTATCAAGCTGCCAGAAAATGTCTGTTCTAGCTGTCATAGAATTTCATCTCAGCCTTGCTTTCTCCTTTGACCTACAGCTCAGAAGAGGGGGGCTGGTCATGATCAAGTTATTCTGCTCCAGCTTGAACTCGTGTTTCTCAGAAGGAAAACCAGAGGGACAGCTAACAGAGTCGACAGTTTGATGCTATAGAAAAAAACTGCAGCAAAAGATGAAAACGCAAAAAGGCTCACAATGAATCACTTTTTTTATAGAGACAATAATAGCTCAAAAAATATTTAAGTTGATCAAGCTAGATATCATTCTGTCTAGCTTTTAGACTGGAATTTCCCTGGAGAGGTCCTGAAGCCTTAGGATCACAGTCTCATCTGCTTAGGGCTAGGGTTAGGGCTAATGTTAGGTTTAAGCTTTTGGAGAACTTTGCCATCTTGCTGGGCACCATTCTGTCACCACAAGGCCAGATTTCACCTTGGGTAGCTTCAGACAGCATGCAGGTGACCATCCAATACCCTGTCTTCACCAGTCCTTAACCTTCTCACCTCCAATGACCGTGACCCAGACTGCAGATAGTCACACCCTAGAATGTGCTGTCACTGCAAAGAAGTTACATTCGAGCATAATTTCTGGCCTTTTTGGCACATTCACTTACCTGCTGGGTAAATCATAGCCTCATCCTTGGGTTCCTTCACCATCACCCTGTTTAACTGTCCTTGACTCTCTGGCATCTTTCTTGACCCTATTAGAAGCACAGGGCTGATGGTCAGAACCTGCCTGGGAACAGCCCTCTCCAGGCCTGGACCCCATCCTCCTATTCCTCTCTCCACCAGAGCTGGAAGTATTCTCTTCGCTGGTTCTGTCCTGGTGACTGAACATTGCATAGTGAATCACACCAACCATACGGGTTGGGCCAAGACACACTCAAGATTTCTAAGCTCAACTGGGTCATTAGCATCAGAACTCATAACTTCTAACCAAACACATCATCCTCACTCTCAGCAGGCAAACTGGTTTCCAACTTCACTGAAGCTCTAGATTACTGCCCTTTCAGCTGAATTAAATGTTCCTGTCTCCAAAAGATGTCCCCTTGTTTATGCCAAACTCTTCCACCCATTTTATTCTCCTGCAGCCAGTGCTAATCTACATCTAATCAACCTGTCTACCTCCCCACCTAGTATCACTTGACCCCAGGTCCTGTCAGACTACCATCCCAAAGTTTTTTCTTCCCGTTTCCTCAAAGAATCTAGATATTCTATGTCGTTTCTTCACTACAAATTCACTTTCCAACCATGCAAGTCATAGGCACTGGCTTCCTAATACCAAAGGGGTAAATTTTTCAGTTTTCATTTAACCAGAGCTTTGCTACATTTGACACTTTGCCTCACTCTGTCATTTGTTTTACTTAATGCCACGGCACTTATGTTTAGTTTTTGCTATTTATCTTATAGTTAAGTCAGTTCAATTCAGTTCAGTCGCTCAGTCGTGTCCGACTCTCTGTGACCCCATGAATCTCAGCATGCCAGGCTTCCCTGTCCATCACCAACTCCCAGAGTTCACTCAAACTCATGTCCATAGAGTTAGTGATGCATCCAGCCATCTCATCCTCTGTCATCCCCTGCTCCTCCTGCCCACAGTCCCTCCCAGCATCAGAGCCTTTTCCAATGAGTCAACTCTTCACATGAGGTGGCCCAAGTATTGGAGTTTCAGCTTTAGCATCAGTCCTTCCAAAGAAATCCCAGGGTTGATCTCCTTCAGGATGGACTGGTTGGATCTCCTTGCAGTCCAAGGGATTCTCAAGAGTCTTCTCCAATACCACAGTTCAAAAGCATCAATTCGGCACTTAAATTCCAAAAATTTCAAATATATATAAAAATTGAGAGACTAATATAACGAACTCCCACACGTCCATCCCCCAGCTTTAAAAATTCTTAAGTTATCATCAATATTGTTTCATCTATTCCTTCTCCCACCACCTCACCCTGGGTTGTTTTGAAGCAAAGCACATACATGGTGTCATCAATAAATATCTCTCTGTATACCTTAAAAGATAAAGAATGCCTTTGAAAACCATTTTTAAATACTGCTGTCAAATCAAAATATTAATAAGTCCTTAATAGCCTCAAATATTCAAGTAGTATTCAAAGTCTCATAATCACAGAGATATTTTATAATAACTGTGTGAGTCAGATCCAAATAAGGTCGATACATTGCAAATAGTTAAATACATCTCCCTTTTTTTCTTGAAATTTATTGAACAAAGAAACAATTAAAGAATAAACAAAGAAAGGAGGATTTGTCCTGCAGTTGCCTACAATCTGAATTTTGATGACTGTAAAATTTAGTGTCACTTATTTCTCTCTTTCTTTTATTTCTTGAACTTTGTAGTTAGATTTAGAGAGTTGATCACACACACACACACACACACACACACACACACACTCCATAGTCTATAATTAAGTACCAGGAGGTACTTAAATGCCAGATTGTCTCTCATTTTAGATGTTAGCAGATATTGTTGTACATTGCCTTGATCCATTATTTCACCTGAGATTTCAAAATGATAATATTCTAGTTCAATCATTACTTCTCACCCTTTTTCTCGCTCCCTTGAAACTAAACTTTCTCAGCTACAACCAGACACCAGTGAACTCCTTAGACAAGAGTCCCCACTTTCTTGGGGCATATATTTGAGTGGCACATAGTTTCTGCACATAGTAACTGCTCAACTAACATCAGCTATTGGGATATCCATGGTTTTTGTTCTGGGTGGTCTCTTGAATGTTAATATCCCCATAGTTTTACCTAGAACACATGGCTCTTCTTACTATACTTTTATTAGATGGTGTTATCCACTCTATTTCAAAGATGATTACTAATAATAGTAAATATTTAGTGAGGATTTTATCAGAAAATGCTCCAGACACAGTATGTATACATGTATAATAATTTAATTCTCAGAACAATCAAATGACACAGTTACTATTGGTTTCAGTTAGAATTTTTGATGACCATAAGAATTCTTCTCTCTAATCTATGCTATTGACTAACAGCCCAGCTTCTGAGCCCTGAAATCTATCACAGCCCTTGTCTCAGAGCTGAACGTTTGAATGTTGGTGGGATACCAGGGTAAGTCTGATACTCGGAGACCTGAGACCCCCCCCAAAACTTGCTGAACTTTCACTAGAAATGTTCAGATCTACCCAAACTTCCCTCTTTCTTCTCTTTCTCTTTCCCTAGGGACCAGACAGTCACCATGGCCTGAAGGCTCTTGATCAGGGCTCTCTTGGTTTATTTATACTTTCCCTTTCAGGCATTTCATCTAATAAGCATCTTGAAATTTAATCCCTTTTGGGTGTCTCCTTCTCAGATGACCCAGACTGATGCACTACTATAACAAATTATCTCAAGTTCATTGAGATAATTATTTTATGATTTCTGTGAATCCTGAACTCAGTTAAAATGGCTTTTTTTCTGCTCCACGATGTCTAGGGCCTCAACTGGGAAGAGGGACAGCAAGGGCTAACTGACAGCAGGGGGCTGGACTCACCTGGAAGCATCTTCATAAACGTGTGGCAGGTGCTGCTGACTGTGGGCTGGGGCTTCATTTAGGGGTATTAATCAGAGAACCTACACGTATCCCACGCTCTGGGCTTCCATGTAACATGGACTTTCAGGGCTCCAAATGTGAGTCTCCCTGCAGACAAAGCAGATGCCACATTGCCTTTTATGCAGCAGCCTCTGAAGTCCCATCCTGTCACTTGGGCCATACTGTATTGGTCAAAGCAGTCATAACCTTGCCCAGGTTCAAGGATAGGAGAACTATACCCAACCTCTCGATAGAAAGAGTGCCAAAGAACTATTTAGCCAATTTAAAGCCACCATCATGGTTACTGATGCTCCAAATGAAGAAACTGAGGCACAGAGAGAGGTTATTCACATGGGATCAAATACCTGACACTTTTCACTTCCAAACTCTGCTGCCTCCAGGTTTACATGAATCCACTGTGCACCTCATATGAATGCTGTCAAACCAAACTTTCACCAAACTGAGTGTTCAAAAGAAAACTCACATTTTCTTTTGCATTATTTTCCAATGGCATATAATCTCACCTAACCATTGACTCAAGCTAAAAACATGAAAGTAATCTTTGACTAACCCCCATTCATGGATCTAATCAATCACCCAGGCATGAACTGCTCACAGCATTTGAAACACTTGCACAGTTTCATCTCTCTGTGTCCATCAGTGATATGAGCATAAACTTCCATTTGCTTTATGGGTAGAAAATCCACTATTGCTACCCTTTCACTGCCCACCTTCTGGATCTTCTAGAACACTAAGAGGGGAAGTCTGTTGAAGCAATGAGCAATGGCCAGTTCCATTCAGGGACAGATCCTGGTGGTGGCCAGCCTACTGATCTGGTCACTGCCTACACTCCTCATCGCCAAATGATGGAATCATGAATACAGATCTCCTCTCTGTCTGAGCGGTTCTTGCCTTGTCAAAATCTCCCTTACTGAGACCCTAGAATAAGCCAACACTATCCCTGGTCTCAAGTGCTGAGTTCTTTCAGTTACACACAGGAAGGACCCTCTGGGGCCCCTCTGCCAACACGATGTTCGAAGTTTAACTTGAGTCACATAAAGTCATGGCCCCTCATTCCAGTTTGAGGAAGTAGCTTTCTTTATCCACCTTCTAAACAAAGCATTTGTTCTCTTCCCTTTCACAACTGAGAGAGTCTGAGCTCTTCTAAGAAGAGTTCAGAATTCAGGAACACTATAAAATTTCTTTTCCATCTCTGGAAGGAAAATACCATGTCTTCCTTGTGGTAGCACACAATAAATTTCCAACCCAGGGTCAAGCGGTAAGACTCTCGTTTCTCCATTGTTGAAGTAATAGAATCAAACACAGGGAAAGTCTTCACAAGGTCCCCTGCTACGCCTATCAATTTTTCCTTCCTCACATTTCTCAGATCATCCCCTCACAACAGCCCTGCTCTCATCGCTCCAATCCAGGTCCTCATCACCTCCCCACACCCAAACATTTCCAGGACTCCAGACAGTGGCCCAGGATCTCAGGGACAGGTGAGATGGACAAGATCACCTGGGCAGCTCACCACCAATAACCCTGCCTCAAACCCAAACTTCTACTTCTATCTGCTTCACTGGGTAGATCTTCTGCTAAAATTGTCCCTGGAAACAAAACAGACAAGTTCTGCAGGCAAAAAAGAGGAGTTATAGGAAACTCCAATTTGAAACAAAAATTTGATCATGAGGCTACAGCTTAAAGCCTTATAACGGTCTTCATAGGCTCAAAATAAAGATCAATGTCTTTATGTGATGCAAAGACCTGTATCACTCACCCCCTCCTTTAAAGACCCAGCATCTTCCTCTTGTGCATCATCTCCCAGCCTCACTCACAGTTCCCAGCAGACACTATGTGGTATCATGGCCCTGGACTTTTACTCATCCTTTCCTCTCTGCCAGATTCTCTCCACCCCACACAGCTCCCATCCAGGGTTTTACCATCACGTTGAGCACTATCTCCACCAGCATCTGCCAGTCTAGGTGCTCATTCTGAGGGCTTCAAAAGCACTCAGCGAATCATGATCAGTATTTCACAACCATCAGGGCATAAGCCTGTTTCATCTCTAGCTTGAGGGTCTCTTAGAGGCGTGACCTGAGTTTTATCCATCTTTATATGTCTGGCACCTAGCAGAGCCCCTGATAAGTCTACATTCTCAGAAAATGTATGCTGGATGCATGCATAAAAGATGGAGAAATGTGAGTGAACAAGGAGAGCTTCTATAAGCTGCAGTTTGCCCCACCAGACACGGCTGTGACTCTCACACCACTGCGCTCTTTCAGGACCCTGGAGACTTCCTCACTCTCAACCCTCCAAAATAGAACACAATCCTGCATGATTCACAAGGCACCTGAGTTGTATCCTGCTCATTATTGTGAACATCAATTATCCCAACAGCAGCAAAGAACAGATGCAAAAGTTAATAGAGTTTTCTGGATGACAGAATGCCGAATAAACATCTTTTTTGCTGCATTATATGCAGCAAGATGCCAAAATATGAAGACAAGAAAAAGTTGTGTCCAAGCTGCAAGTGCCACAGTTGGAGGAGATCAGAGAAGCCCCCCACAATTCCTACTCTGATCGCAAAAAAAAAGAAGAAGAAAAGGACAGAAGAATTTGCCACTGAATGACTGCAAGTAAATCCAAATAAACACCCCATTAGATGAAGATCCAAACACTCAGCCTGCATTCCAGAACAAACCCTGGGAGTCCCAAAGAGCCTAGCATGACATGTCATGACAAGAAGGTGAATCTTATCCTCGCCAGCCTCTTTCCCTGACATGGAATGGCCTTCAGGAGTCCCTGGGAAACACCCCACCTCCCCAAGTACCATCATCTATTTCCAGCCAAGAGTCACCCTGCGTTTCTCTGAGTTCTTTAGAAATCTCTTCCCAGAGCTCTTCTCCTTGCCCTTCAGAGAGACTTCCTTGCCTCTTTGATATATAAATTTTCATTACAAGTGATTTACTCATTTATATTTTTATTTAAAAGATAGATTTCAGGGAAAGCCTGAGCACAACTGCAGAGGGTACATCTAATGCATTCTGACACATCTGTTGTCTTCGGTAACTATGCAAACATTGTGAATGAAATGCGGAAACCAGTAATGTATCTTTACCATGAGCTTAGGGAGCTTTGCCCCAGCTTCTGCTCTGACAAAGAGAATTCACCTGCAAATTTCTTACTTATAATAGGTATTTGGATATAGGTGATGGATATTCAGGCAGTGGATTTTGCAAAGCTTCATAGTTGAATAAAAGTAGAACAATACATCTAGCCACTAAAGTAAACAAAGGGAGCCTTTGGGGGATAATGAAATTAATTTTAAAATGGGGAGGAAAACTGTACACACTGTGCACGCACATGTGTGCATGCACCTGTATTTCTTCATGCGTTTCCAAACATCAGTGAAACCACGTTCATGCGCAGTCCGAGTAGCCGATAGGAACAAAGTCCTTTGCGTGGGTTTAATTTGCTTTGCAAACACAAGTATAATTGGTATTTAAGGGGCCGTTATAAATTGCTGTCACCCCCTCCACATGAGCATGAGTAATCTAATTTTTCTGCAGAGCGTGTTGCAGTTTGACAGACAGGTCTCGAAGGACTGTCTCACATGTCAGCTTCCATGAAAATGAGATCTGAAGTATAGTCACACCCCCACGCACGCGTGGAATCCCAATCACCCACGACTCATAGATCCATTTGCCCTGTGTCTTGCTGCTGATGGATAATATATTCATTTGCTTCTGGCTAAAAAAAAAAAAAGTGAGAAAGCGTTGGTGCATATTGATAGCAACCTGAAGGAGCTGTAATTGGGAGGAGTGATAGGCAGCTGCTATACACACCACTGTCCTCCTTCACTCTGCAGCCAACTGGAAAAAAATGAACCCCAAACTGTCAGGTGACGGAACCATTCTCGCTTGTTAGAACTGGAAAATTAAAATCTATCTCCCTGACCAAAAGAGAACGTGCTTGCAAATGCCTCTGAGTATTTTAGCTGCACACTAAATATTACCTGATTAAAACTACTCCCTGCAGGAAAAGCATTAGCTTTAGTGTCTAATCTGTTGTGTTTAAATAATACATAATACATATATGTTCTTCCATATTTAAATATTTAACACTGTAGTTGAAAAAGCAAAATCATGTGATGAGGCTGCAGTGTGTAAAGCGTAGGATTAAATCTGCTCAGTGGAGAAGTTAGTCATAAGCAAAACTGAACTCCAGCCTATAGAAAAGCACAAGGCAATGTACCCTAGGTTCCCTGCTTGGGAGGTGATTTAAGGGGGCAGCCAGTCCTGCAGGAATTCAAGCAGCTACCTGCATTCAGTGCTGATAAGCTTTTTCCTGCTAATCCATAATTGGGTGTTTGGTATTGTGACATCTATGCAAAAAAGCCAAGGGTTTTATTATGACAACGAGAATTATGCTGGATAAAGTGTTTTCACTAGGATACACTGATTTTGTTTTCTATGGGTAAGAACAGTTCATATATTTGGGTAACTATTTTATATACAACAGCTATTTTTGTTGGGTAATTTCAGCTTTCAGAAATCTCTAGGAATGGATTGCTTTGTGTGATGAAGTGCACCTGCTCCATGTATAATGAAATTTTTACCCGTTAAAAAAAAATCTCCTCAACCTATCTAGTATATAATTGGTGCCCAATAAACTAGCAATCAAAATGGTGAATGAATCAAATTAGGTAGGGGAAATAAGATGCCTCACTACCTGGACTACTTTAAGATGTCGCAGAACATACTTGAAGCAACGTGATTAAGTTATGATTTACTGGAAACTGACACTCAATTCGTTAAACAGAACTCACTTTCTGTGCCATGTCATCAAACACCAAAGAACAGAAATTCCAGCAGGCAAATGTTTTCCAAAAGGGCTGAGTCACCACGTGTCTTAGCTGCTTTCCCTAGGGGTCCAATTTGCCTGCTCTCATGAGATCCAACCAGTCCATTCTGAAGGAGATCAGCCCTGGAATTTCTTTGGAAGGAATGATGCTAAAGCTGAAACTCCAGTACTTTGGCCACCTCATGAGAAGAGTTGACTCACTGGAAAAGACTCTGATGCTGGGAGGGATTGGGGGCAGAAGGAGAAGGGGACGACTGAGGATGAGATGGCTAGATGGCATCACGGACTCGATGGACATGAGTCTGAGTGAACTCCGAGAGATGATGATGAACAGGGAGGCCTGGCGTGCTGCAGTTCATGGGATCTCAAAGAGTTGGACACGACTGAGTGACTGAACTGAACATGAAGCCGGTCAGTCACCATCCTTCCCACTTACTCAGCCACCTGCTCCAGACTGGAGCCTAGAACCTGGAGCCATCAGTAGCATCTAACAGCATAGAAATACGTCTGCGGCCCTTTAGGGACAGAGCTAGGTAAGTGTGCTCGCTCCAGGAGAGGCCACTCACAAGTCATTCCACACATGCCCCCTAATTTCCCTTCTAATACATTCCCCGTTCCTGTCATCACCCCCGACACATAACTACACATTATAGACATGCAGGTATAAATATGCATAAGTGCACATATACTTGCACATATCCTAAATTGCTCCTTTTTGCAATTCCAGATTGCATAAGATGAACAAAGTTGTATAAAAACACCACATTGTTTTATTAAAATGGCCCAAGTACAATACCATGCTAGACATAACAATTTAGCATAGAGATGATAGAATGAAAGAAAATTAAGATTACATATTTTTTATGGATGTGAAATTCATATAACAAAATTAACCATTTTAGAGTGTACAATTCAGTGGCATACAATACGTTCATGATGTTGCAAAAATCTATCTGGTTCCAAAATATTATTCCAAAGTCAACCCTGAGTCCATTAGACAGTCACTCCTCACTTTCCTTTCCCCCTCTCCCTTGGCAATCACTAACCTGCTTTCCATCTCTATGGATTTGCCTATTCTGGACATTTCATAGAAATGGGTAATACAGGATGTGGCCTTTTGTGACTGGCTTCTTTCACTTAGCATAATGTTTTCAAGGTTTATCCATGTTGTAGCACATTTTAGTACTTCATTCCTTTATGTGGTTTAATAGTGTTCCATTTATGGATGTACAACTGTTTGCTTATTTATTCATCCATAAATACCACATATTCTCATGAACCTACAACTTGACAGTGGTTAAGGAAAAGGGCTTTGATATCACATCTGTGATCTGAACTTCAGTTCTGCTGACCACCAGCAGCAAAACCACCGGGCCCGTAAGGACAACAGTGTTACAAGGATGGCCCAAGGACTAAATGAGATAGTATGTTCAAAGCCTCAGTAGTTCCTTGAGGCACAGTGGACTACTGTTACTATTTAAAATTGCCTAAAGCACAAAAATTTTATTAAAAATAATATTTGGTGAAAAAATATCCATTATTATTTCAGCATTTACTTCCCTCATATTAATTTTTTAAAGTTGATTTAGTAATAATTTAAATTGGTATAGCTACTATGAAAAACACAAGGGAGGTTCCTAAAATATTAAAACTAGAACTACTATGTTGTTCAGCAATTCCACTTCTGGTATTTATCTAGAGGAAATTAAAACATTAACTTTAAGAGATAAAGGCACCCCCACTTCATTGCAGTGTTATTTACAATAATCAAGACATAGACATACAAACAACAGAGCTTTCCATCAGTGAATGAATAGATAAAGAAAATGTGGCATATCTACCTATGTATGTATCTATCTATCTATATATATATATATATATAATGGAATATTATTCAGCCATAAAAATGATGAAATCTTGCCATTTGTGGTAACACAGATGAACCTCGAAGTCATTATGTTAAGTGAAATGTCATATAATGACAAATACCACATGATGTCACTCCTGTGTAGAATCTAAAACAAACAAAAAACTGAAATGATAGAAACAGAGGTCAGACTGGTGCTTGCTAGAGGCAGGGGTGAGGAATGGGCAAAATGGGTGAAGGTGATCCAAAAGTACAAATTTTCAGTTACAAAATGAATTAAGTCCTGGGAATAATATGGACAGTATGGTGACTATAGTTAATTAGTACTGTATTGTGTGTTTGAAATGTGTTGAAAGAATAAATCTTGAAAGTTCTCATCACAAGAAAAAAAGTGTGACTTTGTGGTGATGAATGCTAATCAAGATAGATGATCATTTTGTGATGTACATGCACATGGAACGATTGTGTTTTACACCTGAAACTAATATGTCAGTTATACCTAAATGTTTAAAATAAATAGAAACAGAATGAGATACTACTTCACCTCCATTAGAATGATCATAATCCAAAATAAAGATAATAACAAACATTGGTGAAACATGGAGAAATTGAACCCCTCATACCTATGGGAAAGGGAAATGGTGAAGTCACTTTGGAAAACAGTTTTGTGGCTTCTTATGAAGTTAAATATGTATTTACAATATCGTTTTAAACATAAGAAAAACACAAACTTAATTCATAGAAAGACATACATTCAGACTCATAGAAGAGTTATTCATGTTAGCCCCAAACCAGAAACAACCCATGTAAATCAACTGGTGAAAGGATAAACTGTGGTATGTCCATGCAAAGGAATACTATTCAGCAACAAAAAACAGCAAACTACTAATACACACTACAAAAAAAAAAAGTACCACAATTTTCTTCTTTTGCTTGGATAGGCTGCCTGGAATGCCCTAGAATAACCAGCTCGAAACTTGTGACTCATTTTCCAAGATCTTGGGAAATCAAATAAGCTTAAATGTACTTCACTTATTTTTANAAAAAAAAAAGTACCACAATTTTCTTCTTTTGCTTGGATAGGCTGCCTGGAATGCCCTAGAATAACCAGCTCGAGACTTGTGACTCATTTTCCAAGATCTTGGGAAATCAAATAAGCTTAAATGTACTTCACTTATTTTTAATAGCACCATGTTTAGGCCTCGCAAGAGATGCCCTTACACTGGACCACTGGCTTTAGACCCACAAATCACAAACACAAAGATATACGTTTATTAGGGAAACACAGGTGCCTCTGTTGCTTGGTATTGAAAATAGCATGACCTCTAATCTAAATATCCAGGCTGGTGACAAACATCTCTGGAGGCCATACCTTTTATACTCTGTCCCCGTATAAAGGTGACTGGTCTCGAGGGGTATAGGCAAACGAGTTGTGAAGTGCATTTGGAGAATGCATATGGCTTGGAAGGGAGGAAAGGGTTTGAACAGCAAAAAGTAATTGGGAAAGTGAACAAACAAATTTACCTTGTCAGGATTTTCTGATAAAATAAATGTGACACAGTTTTTTTTTAATTTATTTACTTTAAACTAAAGGATAATTGCTTTATCGTTTTGTGTTGGTTTCTATTAAACATTTTGCCTGTCATTTTCCCAGAGCCATTTCTAAATTCTCCTCCTATTCCAATTTGTGTTTCTAGAGTGAAACTGAATACAAGTTAATAAAATATTCACAATAGTTGCCCTGGTGCTGAGGTCAATTTTGCAGCATTAAAAAATATATACATTAAGCTATAACATCTCAATAGCTATGGATACAGTTCAGCTCAGTTCAGTCGCTCAGTTGTGTCCAACTCTTTGCAACCCCATGAATCACAGCACACCAGGCCTCACTGTCCATCACCAACTCCTGGAGTTCACTNTCTGCATATAAGTTAAGTAAGCAAGGTGACGATATGCAGCCTGATGTACTCCTTTTCCTATTTGGAACCAGTCTGTTGTTCCATGTCCAGTTCTAACTGTTGCTTCCTGACCTGCATATAGGTTTCTCAAGAGGCAGGTCAGCTGGTCTGGTATTCCCATCTCTTTCAGGAACCTTAAATACGTGTATCTAAGTAAAAGAATCCAGCCTGAAAATGTTACATGCTGTATGGTTCCAACTACATGACATTCTGGGGAACACAGGGTTATAGAGATAGTAAAAGAGTAGTAAAAAGGTCAGTGGTTGCCAGGGCTTTGGGGAAGGGATGAATATATGTAGCACAGGGCGGGGGTTTAGGGCAATGAAACTATTCTGTATGAAGCTGCAATGATAGGCACACATCATTCAGTTCAGTTCAGTTCAGTTGCTCAGTCATGTCTGACTTTGCAATCCCATGAATTGCAGCATCCCAGGCCTCCCTGTCCATCACCAACTCCCAGAGTTCACTCAAACTCATGTCCATTGAGTTGNATAGGCACACATCATTCAGTTCAGTTCAGTTCAGTTGCTCAGTCATGTCTGACTTTGCAATCCCATGAATTGCAGCATCCCAGGCCTCCCTGTCCATCACCAACTCCCAGAGTTCACTCAAACTCATGTCCATTGAGTTGGTGATACTGTCCAGCCATCTCATCCTCTGTCGTCCCCTTCTCCTCCTGCCCCCAATCCCTCCCAGCATCAGGGTCTTTTCCAGTGAGTCAACTCTTCTCATGAGGTGGCCAAAGTACTGGAGTTTCAGCTTTAGCATCATTCCTTCCAAAGAACACCCAGACAAATCTCCTTTAGGGTGGACTGGTTGGATCTCCTTGCAGTCCAAGGGACTCTCAAGAGTCTTCTCCAACACCACAGTTCAAAAGCATCAATTCTTCGTCACTCAGCCTTCTTCACAGTCCAACTCTCACATCCATACATGGCTACTGGAAAAATCATAGCCTTGACACAGATCATTAACATTATTTAAAACCCACAGAATATACAACATTAAAAACCCAATGTGAACTAGGAATTTAGTTAATAATACTGTATCAGTACTTGAGTCACCAAGTGTAGCAAATGTACATTTTAACACCAGTGTCACTAATACTAGAATTCATCTGAGTGTGGTAACAGGGCTCATGGGAACTCTTTGTGCTTTCTGTATAATTTTTCTGTAAACCTAAAAATGTTCTAAAATAAAGTTTATCTAAAATGATAGTCTTTTTATTCAAGAGAAATGTTATATAAATACTAATATTTACACCAGGGAAAGTGATCCAAAGACTTGGCCATTTAACTCATTTTGTCCCAATCTTCATCAGTCTGTACCCTGCCCTGTCCTATCCCTGGAGGTAATGATGAGAATTCTGGGGCTCGAGGTGCATAGTTTGAAGACTCCTGAATAGTAATCTTTTAGGGTCTTACCTATATCAGTACCCCATGACTCTAGTTTTTTTTTTTTCCTTGCCTCATGATTAACTAGGAACCAGAAGAGAAACATTAGCTTTAATAAATCTGAACTCAATAATAGCTACATTTATAACCTAGGCACGAGCCAGTCTAGTCTGCTTTCTTCACCATGGGGATATTTCAGTGGTTCTATTGTTAATAGAGCCTTTTAAACATGCAAAATACTCATTTCAAAGCAACTTGATGAAATTGCAAATCCTTAGCTTAAACAGCATCTTTCTTCCTCATCATCCGTTTTCCTGAAATGCAGATGGCAGGTGTCCTCATCTGTATGTGCTGCACCAACAACATCCTTTGGTGGGAGGGAGAGGGGTGTCCTTGCCAAATGACTGCAGTCTTGAAATAGACGTGGAATCTACTGATACAGCATCAGGGAACTGTCACAGGAAGTCCCGATCAAAGGGGAATGTGAGCTCCAGAATTTCTGAGTGTGTTCATTACAACCACTCAACTTTGTCAAACTCTAAGGCCGAAAGTGAATGGTGTGTCTAGAGGTATTCACGTTAACCAAATGATTGAGGCTTCAGAGGCAGAACCAAGTCACCTCAAAGATGTTTTAACAAAGGTAAAGTTGTCTCTAACTAGTCACTGGGTCTGCACAAATTCAAAAATGAATTTTTAAGTTGCATTTGGGTTTCTTTAATGTATGATTTGGGCTTCCCTGGTGGCTCAGATGGTAAAGAATCTGCCTGCAGTACAAGAGACCTGGGTTTGATCTCTGGATTGGGAAGATCTCCTGGAGATGGGAATGGCAACCCACTCCAGTATTCTTGCTGGATAATTCCATGGACAGAGCAGCCTGGCTGCTACAGTCCAGGGAGTCACAAAGAATCCGACACAATTGAACAACGAACACAATAATGTATGGTGTACTTTCTGACATACTTGCCTGATGAGGTGAAAAACAGTTGATTATAGCAGGACAGGGTAGACTGAATTAAAGCCTAATATTGTATCTGCTTTTAAAGTAATATAGGGACAGATGTTGGGAGTAAGAACATCAGAAACTAACTAGTAATAAGGAAACATTCAGCCAGAAAAGTGTCTGTTAGTCACTCATTCGTGTTTGACTCTATGTGACCCCATGGACCATAGCGAGCCAATCTCCTCTGCCCATGAAAGTCTCCAGGCAAGAGTACTGGAGTGGATAGCCATTCCCTTCTCCAGGGGATCTTCCTGACCCAAGTATTGAACCTGGGTCTCCTGCATTGCAGGCAGATCCTTTACCATCTGAGCCACAAAGCCGGATATAGAATCCAAAACTAAAATTTACAGAAACAAGTCACATTACAGGGAAACAATTGTTCAGTTCAGTTCAGTCACTCAGTCATGTCCGACTCTTTGCAACCCCAAGGATCATAGTACGCCAGGCCTCCCTGTCCATCACCAACTCCTGGAGTTCACTCAGACTTACGCCCATCGAGTCAGTGATGCCATCCAGCCATCTCATCCGCTGTCATCCCCTTCTCCTCCTGCCTCCAATCCCTCCCAGCATCAGAGTCTTTTCCAATGAGTCNAGATACCCCACGCCCAAGGTAAGAGAAACCCAAGTAAGGTGGTAGGTGTTGCAAGAGGGCATCAGAGGGCAGACACACTGAAACCATTCTCACAGAAAACTAGTCAATCTAATCACACTAGGACCACAGCCTTGTCTAACTCAATGAAACCAAGCCATGCCCGTGGGGCAACCCAAGATGGGCAGGTCATGGTGGAGAGGTCTGACAGAATGTTGTCCACTGGAGAAGGGAACGGCAAACCACTTCACTATTCTTGCCTTGAGAACCCCATGAACAGTATGAAAAGGCAAAATGATAGGATACTGAGAGAGGAACTCCCCAGTTCGGGAGGTGCCCAATATGCTACTGGAGATCAGTGGAGAAATAACTCCAGAAAGAATGAAGGGATGGAGCCAAAGCAAAAACAACACCCAGCTGTAGATGTGACTGATGATAGAAGCAAGGTCCGATGCTGTAAAGAGCAATATTGCATAGGAACCTGGAATGTCAGGTCCGTGAATCAAGGCAAATTGGAAGTGGTCAAACAATTGTTACAGGATTTAAAGTCCAGAAGTAGCTCATGTGGGAGAGATCAGGATGGCAGGCAACACAGAGCAAGACAAAGGAAGTCCAACAGTAGCCATCTGGGCGCTGCCCTCAGAGGACATCCCAGGATGTGTGGGTGCGTGTGCGTGTGCATGTGCGTGTGTGTTGTACGTGCGTGCATGTGTGTGTTGCATGGTAGAAAAAGAAGGGGACTCAGTTTGAAAGAACAAGAGCTGACATTCTTGGCAAAGAACACAAGCAGAAGATATAAGACTAGTGTCCGGAAACTCGTGGAGAAGCTAAGTTTTAAGACCAGGGTTCTAACCATGAAAAGCATAGTTCCTTGCACATAACCACAGCAGAATCTCACCAAGAATGACCTGCAGTGAAATTACCCTGAGGTACAAGACTGATAGTTGGACCTGGATCAGAACTAGTCTCAGTGGCCAAATGAAACTCTTTGCTTGGTCAAAAGAAGGCTATAGGAGAAGAAAAGACAAATAGATCACTCATTCACTCTTATTCTAAGCATTCTATACAAGGAAGAAAAAAGCTGAGTTTACAGAGGAGAAATACACATCTCCACCCTCAGGCAGCTTGCATCAGCATAGCATTGGCCTTCATAATAAAACAGTGAACTTCTTTTCTCTATGACATTTCTTTCATCCACCGAAGAGCCAAACTCACTTCTCCAGAACTAAGCATCATGAAACATCTTTAAGTAATCACTCTTGGTGAGGTGTCTGTCTTAATTCATAAAACACTGAAATATAACAGCTTAATAACATCACCGCTCTAAGCAGCAGCTGTTGCGATGTCCAGAATGGAGTGTCAGTTGGTATTCAAAGCTTCTATTGTTGCCATTCACTCGTTCAGACATGTCTGACTCTTTGCAACCCCATGGACTGCAGCACGCCAGCCTTTCCTGTCCTTCACCATCTCCTGGAGTTTGCTCAGACTCATGTCCATCGAGTCAGTGAAGCCATCCAACCATCTCATCCTCTGTCATACCCTTCTCCTCCTGCCTTCAATCTTGCCCAGCATCCGGGTCTTTTCTAATGTATTGGCTCTTCATCAGGTGGCCAAAGTATTGGAGCTTCAGTTTCAGCATCAGTCTTTCTAATGAATATTGAGGACTAATCTCCTTTAGGATTGACCGTTTGGATTTCCTTGCTGTCCAAGAGACTCTCAAGAATCTTCTCCAACACCACAGTCCAAAATCATCAATTCTTCAGCGCGCAGCCTTCTTTATGGTCCAACTCTCACATCCATACATGACTCCTGGAAAAGCCAGAGCTTTGACTACATGGACTTTTGTTGGCAAAGTGATGTCTCTGCTTTTTAATATGCTGTCTAGGATTGTCATAGCTGCTTCCAAGGAGCAAGTGTATTTTAATTTCATGGCTGCAGTCACCATCTGCGGTGATTTTGGAGCCCCCCCCAAAAAATAAATTCTCTCACTGCTTCCATTGTTTCTCCATCAATTTGCCTTGAAGCGATGGGACAGGATGCTGTGATCTTTGTTTTTTGAATGTTGAGTTTTAAGCCAACTTTTTCACTTCCCTTTTTCACCTTTGTCAAGAGGCCCTTTAGTTTCTCTTGCCTCCTGCCATAAGAGTGGTGTCATATACATATCTGAGGTTATTGATATTTCTCCCGGCAATCTTGATTCCAGTTGTGATTCATCCAGTCTGGGATTTCGCATGATGTACACTGCATAAAAGTTAAATAAGCAAGGTGACAATATACAACCTTGATGTACACCTTTCTCAATTTGGAACTAGTCTGTTGTTCCATGTCCGGTTCTAACTGTTGCCTCTTGACCTACGTACAGGTTTTGCAGGAGGCAGGTAAGGTGGTTTGGTATTCCCATCTCTTTAAGAATGTTGTGTGATCCACACAGTCAAAGATTTTAGTATAATCAATGAAGGAGAAGTAGATGTTTTTATGGAATTCTCTTGCTTTTTCTATGATCCAACAAATGTTGGTAACTTGATCTCTGGTTCGTCTGCCTTTTCTAAATCCAGCTTGAACATCTGAAATTTCTCAGTTCACATTACTGTTGAAGCCTGGCTTGGAGAATTTTCAGCATCACTTTTTTAGCATGTGAAAGGAGTGCAATTGTGTGGTAGTTTTGAACCATCTTTGGCATTGACTTTCTTTGGGATTGAAATGAAAACTGATCTTTTCCAGTCTGGTGGCCACTGCTGAGTTTTCTATACTTGCTGTCATATTGAGTGCAGCACTTTCATAGCATCATCTTTTAGGATTTGAATTAGCTCAACTAGAACTCCATCACCTCCACTAGCTTTGTTCATAGTGATGTTTCCTAAGGCCCACTTGACTTTGCACTCCAAGATGTCTGACTCTAGGGGAGTGACCACTCCTTTGTGGTTATCTAGGTCATTAAGATCTTTTTTATATAGTTCTTCTGTGTATTCTTGCACCTCTTCTTAATATCTTCTGCTTCTATTAGGTCCATACAATTTCTGTCCTTTATTGCACCCATCTTTGCATGAAATGTTCCCTTGGTATCTCTAATTTTCTTGAAGAGATCTCTAGTCTTTCCCATTTTATTGTTTTCCTCTATTTCTTTGCATTGTTCACTTAGGAAGACTTTCCTGTCTCTCCTTGCTATTCTTTGGAACTCTGCATTCATATGGGTATACCTTTACTTTTCTCCTTTGCCTTTTACTTCTCATCTTTTCTCAGCTATTTGTAAGGCCTCCTTAGACAGCAAATTTACCTTTTTGCATTTCTTTTTCTTGGGGATGGTTTTGATCATCACCTCCTGTATAATGTCATGAACCTCTGTCCATAGTTCTTCAGGCACTCTGTCTATCAGATCTAATCCCTTGAATCTATTTGTCACTGCCACAGTATAATTGCAAGGGATTTCATTTGGGTCATACCTTAATGGCCTGGTGTTTTTCCCTACTTTCTTTAATTCAAGTCTGAATTTTGCAATAAAGAGTTCATGATATGAGCCACAGTCAGCTCCTGGTCCTGTTTTTGCTGACTGTATAGAGCTTCCTCATCTTCAATTGCAAAGAATATAATCAATCTCACTTCAGTGTTGACCACTGGTGAAGGCCATGTGTAGCACTGTCTCTTGTGTTGTTGGAAGAGGGTGTTTGCAATGACCAGTGCAATTCTCTTGGCAAAACTCTGTTAGCCTTTGCCCTGCTTCATTTTGTACTCCAAGCCCAAACTTGCCTGTTACTCCAGATATCTCTTGACTTTCTACTTTTGCATTCTAGTCCCCTATGATGAAAAGGACGTCCTTTTTTGGTGTTAATTCTAGAAAGTCTTATAGGTCTTCATAGAACCATTCAACTTCCGCTTCCTCTGCATTAGTTGTTAGGGCATAGACTTGGATTTCTGTGATACTGAATGGTTTGTCTTGGAAATGAACAGAGATGATTCTGTCATTTTTGAGATTGCACCCAAGTGCTGCATTTCAGATTCTTTTGTTGACTATGATGGCTACTCCATTTCTTCTAAGGGATTCTTGCCCACAGCTGTAGATATAATGGTCATCTGAGTTAAATTTACCCATTTTTGTCCATTTTAGTTCACTGATTCCTAAAACTCAACTCTAGTGTTGATACAATCATCATTTATTGAAAAGCCTATTACAGGACAGGCACCATTATAGCTTCTTGGTCTGCATTAGTGAACAAAACAGACATCTTGGAGCCGACATGGCATAGAAGTGACAATGTGAACCTGATAAACAGCTACATCACTGTAGGATACTATGCGATGGTAAGATCCATGGAGAAAACAGATCAGAGTGAGAGAGGTCAGGAAATAAATGGACCATATTCTGCAATCCCACTCCCATGCATTTATACAGAGAAAACTATAATTTGTAAAGATACACGCACCTTAATATTTGCTGCAGCACTATTTACAATAGCCAAGACGAGGAAGCAACCTGAACATCCATTAATAGAAGAATGGATAAATATGTGATATATATATAATGGAATGTTAGTCATAAAAACAGATGAAATAATGCCATTTGCAGCAACATGGATGGACCTAGAAATTATCATATTAAGTAAATCAAACAAATATCATTGCTTATATGTGGAGTCTAAATACACACACACACACACACACACACACACACACACACACACACAAATGAACTTGCTTACAGAACAGAAATAGACTCACAGACATAAAAAGCAAACTTATGGTTACCAATAGGGAAAGGAGCGGGGAGAGAGAAATTAGGAAGTTGGGATTCATATGTACACAGTACTATACATAAAATAGACAACCAATAGGGATCTATTGTATAGCACAGGTAACTATGCTTCATATTTTGTAGTAATTTATAAAGTAGAAGAATATATCTGTATGTATATCTATCACCTTCCCAGGTAAAACTAGTGGTAAAAAAAAATACTTGCCTGTCAATACAGGAGACATAAGAAATGCAGGTTTGATCCCTGGGTAGGGAAGATCCCCTGGAAAAGGAAACGGCAACCCACTCCAGTATTCTTGCCTAGAGAATCCCATGGACAGAGGAGCCTGGTGGGCTGCTACAGTTCGTAGGGTCGCACAGAGTCAGACATGAGTGGAGGGACTTAGCAGGCACACGAATGGTTACCATGGCCGCCCGAGTCCAGACTAGCCTTGGCTTTCCCGCATTATCTCTTTGGTGCACTACCTCATGACCATAAAAGCATTTTATCTAAAATTAAAAAGTCAATACCTTCATGTCAACTCCTTGATGAACATCCTTTCAGTCGACCATCTGATAGGACCAAGTTCTAGATTCCAAGTGCATATCCTTTACTTCAGTAAAGCCCCAACCCCTTCCCTCCTGCTTCTGCATCCACTTCCCGCCCTCACACATCTCTTTTCCACCCCATGCCTCTGCAGGTACCTGAACCACCCCTCCTCCCACCCTGCCTCCCCTTTCCTACTTAGGTCACCTTAACTAATACTTCCTAAACCCTAGGACACAATGGGAGGTCGCTATCTTTATCAAGATCCCTACCCCATTGTATGATTATCCTGCTTAAGGTCTGCCTCTCCCTTGGACTCTGGTGTCCCTGAGGTCAGAAACTAACTCTTTCCCTTGATGGTTCTGGTTCCTAAATTAATGTTTGACACATTGTAGGAAATGAATAGCACTGCTAACAGTGGGAGATTGATGCTGACAACAAGCCTACAAAGTAGGTACTCAATACTCCCATTTCAAGAAGAGGCAGCTGAGTCCTTGAGAAATTGATAATTTGCTAAAGGTCAAGCTAGTGAGTTGGCCTACAGCAGATTCCTGAAAATAGGCTTTTTCCTTATAAAGTGATTATATTAGGATCTGCCTACAGGCTGGAGTATGGTGGTGCACAAGGGCTGCATTGGGCTGTGCCCCCATGGAAGCTCCTCCCCAGACTCCCTATATGCCCTCCCTGAACACTTGACGGTGAGTTACAGCTTATTACAGCAAGGAAATGCAGAGACTCAGGGCCTTTCTGCATCACCCGCTTGAAACTCTACAACCTGCTGTTGGAATTAGGTCATAGTTCCCTAGAGACAAGACCTTTTGCTTCTCCCCTTCTGCTGTGCTGGGTTTAGGTGCCTAACTTGAGCAAGTTATTGGTGATATCCTTGGCAAGCAGATGTACCCCAGCCATGGATCAGTTCTTTTTCTAGACTTTGTCTTATTCTTTCTTTGGATTATATTCCTCCATCTCTTCATTTGAACATACTTTGGCATTGCCTTTCTTTGGGACTGGAAAGAAAACTGACCTTTTCCAGTCCTGTGGCCACTGCTGAGTTTTCCAGATGGCAGAGGAACCAGAGATCAAATTGCCAACATCCATTGGATCATCAAAAAAGCAAGAGGGTTCCAGAAAAACATCTACTTTTGCTTTATTGACTATACCAAAGCCTTTGACTGTGTGGATGACAACAAACTGTGAAAGATTCTGAAAAAGATGGGAATGCCAGATCACCTGACCTGCCTCCTGAGAAATCTGAATGCAAGTCAAGAAGCGACAGTTAGAACTGGACACGGAACAACAGACTGGTTCCAAATCAGGAAAGAAGTCAAGGCTGTATATTGTCACCCTGCTTATTTAACTTATATGCAGAGTACATCATGCAAAATGCTGGGCTGGATGAAGCACAGGATAGAATCAAGATTGCCAGGAGAAATATCAATAACCACAGATACACAGATGATACCACCTTCATGGCAGAAAGGGAAGAACTAAAGAGCCTCTTGATGAAAGTGAAAGAGGAGAGTGAAAAAGTTGGCTTAAAGCTCAACATTCAGAAAACTAAGATCATGGCATCTGGTCCCATCATTTCATGGCATNGAAGCGACAGTTAGAACTGGACACGGAACAACAGACTGGTTCCAAATCAGGAAAGAAGTCAAGGCTGTATATTGTCACCCTGCTTATTTAACTTATATGCAGAGTACATCATGCAAAATGCTGGGCTGGATGAAGCACAGGATAGAATCAAGATTGCCAGGAGAAATATCAATAACCACAGATACACAGATGATACCACCTTCATGGCAGAAAGGGAAGAACTAAAGAGCCTCTTGATGAAAGTGAAAGAGGAGAGTGAAAAAGTTGGCTTAAAGCTCAACATTCAGAAAACTAAGATCATGGCATCTGGTCCCATCATTTCATGGCATATAGACGAGGAAACAGTGGAGGCTGTTTTGGGGGGCTCCAAAATCACTGCAGATGGTGACTGCAGCCATGAAATTAAAAGATGCTTGCTCCTTGGAAGAAAAGCTATGACCAACCTAGACAGCGTATTAAAAAGCAGAAACATTACTTTACCAACAAAGGTCCATCCAGTCAAAGCTATGGTTTTTCCAGTAGTCATATATGGATGTGAGAATTGAACCATAAACAAAGCTGAGTACAGAAGAATTGATGCTTTTGAATTGTGGTGTTGGAGAAAACTCTTGAGAGTCCCTTGTACAGCAAGGAGATCCAGCCAGTCCATCCCAAAGGAGATCAGTTCTGAATATTCATTGGAAGGACTGATGCTGAAGCTGAAACTCCAGTACTTTGGTCACCTGTTGCGAAGAACCAACCCACTGGAAAAGGCCCTGATGCTGGGAAAGATTAAAGGCGGGAAGAGAAGGAGATGACAGAGGATGAGATGCTTGGATGGCATACCCGACACAATGGACTTGAGTTTGAGTAAACTCCGGGAGTTGGTGATAGATAGGGAAGCCTGGCATGCTGCAGTCCATGGGGTCACAAAGAGTCAGACATGACTGAGTGACTGAACTGAACTGATCTCTTCCTTTGGCCTAATTCTCTGTGTTTCTTTCTTTTATTAGGCAGGTCAGTTGTGCCTCTTGATTTTGGAGAACTAGTCCCATGTAGATGTCCTGTGGGATGCCACGTGTTCCCTCTGGCAAGCACCAGCTGACTGCTGTACGCATGCTGGTATTGAAGGCTGACCCTTGGGCTCGCCGGCTCAAGACCCTGCCTCATGTGGTTGCTGTGGATGTGTTGGCAGGTAAGGCACGTCCCAGCAAGTTAGTGGAGAGGCCTAGTTGCCCATGACTACTCAGGGCAAACTGCTGGGCAGGGCAGGGCCCCAGCATGGCTAGCTTTGAGACCCAGTGGTGCAAGTCTGCTGTGAGGCCACTGGCAGCGGGGTAGGCCTCCAGCACTTAATTTCTTTATAATCTCATTTCCATTTCTTTATTGCTAATATGAGAAAAGTGAAAGTGTTAGTCTCTCAGTTGTGTCCGACTCTTTGTGATCCCATGGACTGTAGCCACCAGGCTCCTCTGTCCATGGGATTCTCCAGGGAAGAATACTGGAGTGCATAGCCATTCCCTTCTCCAGGGGATCTTCCTGACCCAGGGATTGAACCCAGGTCTTCTGTACTGCAGGCACATTCTTTACTGTCTGAGCCACTGGGTTACAATTATATTCTATATATTGATTTATGTCCTATAACTTTGCTAAATTAACTTCTCATAGCTGTTTTAAAGACTCCATTGGGGAAAAAAAAAAAAAGACTCCATTGGATTTTTTACAGATACAGATGTGATTACATCTGTAAATAAAGAAAATTATATTTCTTCTTTTCTAATATGGATGCTTCACCCCTCAATTGCTGTGACAAGAAATTATAGTATAATATTGATTAAAATTTGTGAAAGTGAATATCCTTTTCTTGTTCCTGATCTTAGAGGGGAAAAATTAGTCTTTAAATATAAAAATAATGTTTTGTAAGTTTTAAGTTGATATTATCAGGTTTGGGCAGTTCCCCTGCATTCCTAATTTGCTAAGTTTTTATCAAGAATGAATGTTGAAATGGTTTCAAAATGTTTTATTTAATTTATTGAGATGATCATAAGGTTTTTTCTTATTTATGTTGATAACACAATGAATGATATTGGTTTATATTTTGTAATATTAAAACAAATCTGCATTCATAGGATAAACCCTTCTTTATCCTTTTCATAAATTGTTATTCTTGATCAAAGTTTTTTAGAATTCTTCCATATATTTTCATGAGATATATTGATTTATGGGTTTCTTTCTACATTTTTTGTAGTATCTTTGCCTGATTTTCATATCAGTCTAGTACCAGCCTCAGAGAATTAGTTGAAAAATATTTCTTCTTCTTCAATTCTCTTTTAGAGTTTGTAAAGAATTGTTTCTTGGATTTTTTTTTCCATAAGTGTTTGGTAAAATTTACTAGTGAAATCACCTGATCTGTAATTTTCCTTTGAGACGGTTTTAAACTGTAAATTACATTTCCTCAGTAGATACAGAGCTATTTTTGAGTGATCGCTGTTAGTTTATGACTTTAAAGGAAATTTTTCACTTTATCTAAATTACCTGATTTATTATTATGAAACTTCTGATAATGTTGTATTTATATCCTTTTATCTACAGAATCTGTTGTGATGTCACCAACATAATTCTTGATATCAGCAATCTGTGTTTTTTCCAACCAGTTTAGCTAGAGATTTATCAATTTTTTTTATTTTTCCACAGAATCAGATTTTATTTCAGTGACTAACTTAAAATATTTAATCTTATCCATTTCATTGATTTTTACTTTGATATTTACTATATCATTTATTCTCATTGCTCTGCTGTACTGTGCTTAGTCGCCCAATCACATCCAATTCTTTGTGACCCCATGGACTGTAGCCTGCCAGGCTCTTCTGTCCATGGGGATTCTCCAGGCAAGAATACTGGAGTGGATTGCCATGTCCCCCTCCAGGGGATTTTCCCAACCCAGGGATTGAACCCAGGTCTCCAGCATGGCAGGTGTATTCTTTACCATCTGAGCCACCACGGAAGCCCATGAATACTGGGGTGGGTAGCCTATCCCTTCTCCAGGGGATCTTATCAACCCAGGAATTGAACCAGGGTCTCCTGCATTACAGGTGGATTCTGTACCAGCTGGGCTACCAGAGATGCCCTTATTCTCATTATTTGGATTTAATTTTCACATAGTTTTCTATGTTCTTAAGATAAAACTTGAAGACATCAGTTTGTCAAACATTATTACCTTTGCTGCAAACCCTACAGTAAATTATCATTTTTGTTTAAATTTTCAATGGACTTTTGAAGTGATTTATATAATAAGAAAATGTCTTGCACATTTACCCATTTAGTATTATTTTGATGTTCCTCGTATTTTGTGTAGACCCGTATTTCCATGTACTAAACTTTCCTTCTGTCCAAAGAATTTCTTTTACCTCTTCCTGTAGGACAGATCTGCTGGTAACTACTTCAGTTTGCTATAGTACATCAGGAAAAAAACACAGAACTTTATTTTGCCTTTATTTCTTGAAAGGTATATTCAGTATACATAGAACTTCAGGTTAACAGTCTTTGCTTTCAGCACTTTCAAGGTGCTGTTTCGCTGTCCTCTCACTCGCATTTTCACAATGAACCTGGTGCCATCCTCCTCATCCTTGCTCTTCTTTACATTTGGTATCACTTTTCTCCGGCAGCTTTGAAGGTTTCTGTTTATCACGGGTTTTGAGAAACTTGATTATGGTGTGCCTTGTTGCACTTTTCTTCTTACATCTTGTGGATTTATCGAGCTTCTATAAAGCTTTCATCAAATCTAAAACATATTTGTCTGTTACTTATTCGAATATTTTGTGTCCTCTCATCCTTCTTCAGAGAGTACAGTGACACATATGTTAGGCTGATTAAAGCAGTCCCACAGCTGATCAAGGCTCTGTTAATATTTTTAAAACTACTTTCTCATTTTATTTTAGATAGTTTCCATTATTGCTCTCAAATTCACTGATCTTCTGTGATATATCAACGGTCATTAACCCTACCCAATATGCTTCTTCTCAAAGTTTTCATCTCCAGAATTTTGACTGGGGTCCTCTTTACATTCTTTTTCTGTTCCATTAACATTTTGAACACATGAAAAAAACTCATAATAACTATTTCAATGTTTTTCTATGCTAATTCTATGAGGATTCTAGGTCAGCTCTGATTGATTACTTTTCTCATTACAAATTCCGTTTCTGCTTCTTTGCATGCCTGGTAAACTTTGTTTGGATGATGGACTTTTGACTTTGCTGAGTGCTGTGTATTTTTTTCCTTCCCATACATATTCTGAACTTTGATCTGAAATATAGTTAAATTGCCTTGAAACAGGTTCATCCTTTCTGTTCTAGTCTTTATGTTATATTATGCAGGTTCTGCATATTGCTCAGTCTACAGCAATTCGCTCCCCATTACTAACATGGGAACTTCCTGAGTTTTCTACCCAATGTTCTGTGATTTATGGGCTTTTCCAACCCAAATATTGGGAACCAACAGTATCCCCAGCCATGTGTGAATTCCAGGCACTGTTTTCTAGTTTTTTCAGATATTTTTTGTTTCTCCCTGGAACCAGGTATTTTTCTGCCAAACACGCACTGATCAGTGTTCTGCTGAATGTGCCAAGGAAGCTTGAATCTGTAGATATTCTAGATTCCCTGGTGCAGTCGCGTCTCTGGTGCTCTGTTCTGCAAGCCCATGTGACTTTCATCCCCCAAGACCCTCAGCTACTTCTCCCCAGATCAGCGTCAGCAATCTTTGCCCTAATTTCCCCTCCTGTCCCATGGCCTAGCAACTCTCCTAATGCAATCAACAGGAGAAAATTATGAAACTGTCTACACTGGTTTCTGGTCTCTCAGTGGTGACTGTCTTTCATCCCCTGATATTCAATGTCTTCAAGATGATTTTACATAGATTTGTATGTTTATTTTTCACTGTTCCAGGTAAGAGGGAAAAAAATCTGTTCCTTCTTACTCAAAATAAGAGAATCTGAAGGCTGATTTCCCCCTTTTTATCCAGCTGACTCATAAAATCTAAAGTCTGATTTGTCCACTACATAGAAAAAACTTCTGCCATTCAAATTCTTCAGTTCAGTTCAGTTGCTCAATCGTGTCCGACTCTTTGTGACCCCATGAATCGCAGCACGCCAGGCCTCCTTGTCCATCACCAACACCTGGAGTTCACTCAGACTC
>SJYV01009278.1:985675-1023599 GCA_006410875.1 Neotragus pygmaeus | reverse complement strand
AGTTCATGGTTCACGTATTGCTGAAGCCTGGCTTGGAGAATTTTGAGCATTACTTTACTAGCATGTGAGATGAGTGCAATTGTGCGGTAGTTTGAGCATTCTTTGGCATTGCCTTTCTTTGGGATTGGAATGAAAACTGACCTTTTCCAGTCCTGTGGCCACGGCTGAGTTTTCCAAATTTGCTAGCACTACCTCTTCCATATTCACAGCACTGGGGTAAACATCATTTCAGTGTTCTAGATAAGGAGCTAACACATCATTTGCCAAAGGCCCTAGGGATAGTATGACAAACTGGATCAAGGTCTGTCTTCCCCTAAAGACCATGCCCTTCCCAAGCTGTGTGATAGTTACCCGTGTGCATGCACGCTCAGTCACTCAGCTGTGTCTGACTCTTTGCCACCCCATGAACTGTGGCCCACCTGGCTCCTCTGTCCATGAGATTCTCCCAGCGAGAATACTGGAGTAGGTTGCCACTTCTTACTTCAGGGCATCTTCCAGACCCAAAGATCGAACCCATGTCTCCTGGGTCTCCTTCACTGACAGGCAGATTCTTTACCACTGAGGTACCTGGGAAGCCCTAGTTATACACATAGCCACATCCAACATATCCAGCAACCCCCAGAGAAATCAAGATCTTCATCTCCAGTGAGCATCAGCAAGTAGTATCTCATCTTAAAGTTAAATCTTTCCTCTAGCCCTGTGAAAAATGCCGTTGGTAATTTGACAGAAATTGCATTGAATCCAAGTGACACCATATGTTACAACATGGCCGAACCTAGAGATTATCATACTAGGTGCAGAAGATCAGACAGAGAAGGACAAGAATCATGTAATATAACTCAAATGTAGAATATAATTTTTAATATGATATAAATGAACCTATTTAAAAACAAAAATACACTCAGATTGTGGAGACAAATTTATGGTTACCAGAGGGGAGATGTGGGGAGGAGAGTTAAATTAGGAGTTTAAGATTAACATGTACACACACATATATAAAATAGATAACCAACAAAGACCTACTGTATAGCAGAGGAAACCCTACTCAATACTCTATAATAATCTAAATGGGAAAATAATCTGAAAAAGAGTGAATATATGTATATGTATAACTGAATCACTTTGATATGCACCAGAAACTAACAGAAAATTGTAGATCAATTGCACTTCAATAATTTTTTTTTAATGTTCACATTTGCTGAGTGATTTTCTTTTTTGGTCATGCTGCCCAACTTGTGGAATCCTAGCTCCTGACCAGAGATTGAACTTGGGGCTATGGCAGTGAGTGAAAGTACAGAGTCTTAACCACTGGACTGCCAAGGAATTTCCTACTCCAATAAAATTAAAAAGAAAAAAAGAAATCTGATCAATTAGATGAAATGACAGAAAATATGAAGGGTGAAAAAACTTGCTGGCTGAATCTTTATAAACTTCAAGAATTCTTAGAGAAGATTTTTTTTAAAACACTATATAAATCTGAACCTTTAAAACTGCTCTCATTAGGGAACACAGAGATCATGATTCCAAAATGTGATTTGATTCAATTTCAAAGGATTCAGTTAAAGGTAGAATTAATTCATAAGTTTAAACTGCATGGTGCTTCACTTGACAATAGAAGATTAGGACTAAAGGTAATCTTCCAAATTTCTGCCATATTTTAATGCAGTTTTGCCACTTGCCCTAACTCTTTTTGCTGTTGCTGCTGCTGCTGCTGCTAAGTCACTTCAGTTGTGTCCAACTCTGTGCGACCCCAGAGACGGCAGCCCACCAGGCTCCCCTGCCCCTGGGATTTTCCAGGCAAGAACACTGGAGTGGGTTGCCATTTCCTTCTCCAATGCATGAAAGTGAAAACTGAAAGGGAAGTCGCTCAGTCGTGTCCAACTCTTAGCAACCCCATGGACTGCAGCCCACCAGGCTCCTCCATCCATGGGATTTTCCAGGCAAGAGTACTGGAGTGGGGTGTCATTGCCTTCTCCATTTGCTGTTGCTAGTATTGGCTATACTGACCTTGACACCAGAGTGACCACTGTCTACAGGCTGAATCCATGAGCCCATCCAAGTTCATAGGAAATTCATTTTAATGTATCCGTTATACTTGACTGACAAAGGATGCTCTCTATGTAGGTAAGTTCTGAAAAGAAAAATCCGTCTCAAACAATAAAATGGAGTGCCTTATGATGGAAAAAGTAAGGCAAATAATTATAAGAATTACAGTAATAATGATAATGTTATTATGACCCCATATAAAATTGAAAAAAGGCAAAAAGCCAGTCTACAAAATTGCTCTGGTGCAAAAGGCACCAGATCCTGTTACAGCCACGTCAAGCTCAGGTCAACCCATCCCCACCTCATCCAATGCATTAGGCATTCTGCAAATGAGTGTTCTTGGTTCACAGGGGGTTTGATCACAGAAAGCTAGTTGTTGATCTTCGGATGCCTGCAGGCCTGCAATCTGTGCTACAAGTTTATCCCTCCTAGGGAAAAAAAAAAAGCAGGGGGGAGGAAGGATGAGACAAGAGGATGGAACCAATACAAGCAGCTGTAACAGTCTAATTGGACCCTTGTGGGCCACCAGTAGGTACAAAATTAAAACAAACAGAGCCTCTCATTGTGCCCCTTCAGGACTGAAGCTGCCCTGGGTCTATCAGCTTTTCCCCTGCCTCCTCCCCTCATCCCCATTTTTAAAGGACCTAATTATGGGTCTTTCTGAAGGATCACAAGCCAGTTTTTATCTAAGAAGAATAAGGTATTTTGCCTCCAAACTGGAGACACTGTTAGAAGCTGGTAATTAGTATGACTTGTTAATGGAGTTTGGCTGTGATTAAGTGGTGATTGAGTGCTAGTTTGGTGCCTGTCAGTGGCTAAGCCTGGGAGGGTGAGAGATGTTTAATGAGACACCTGTTGTTGGGTGCCCACTGGGGTTTGTTGCAGTTGATTGGCACTTGGACGCGGTGCACTCGGTGTAGGGGGCTGGGCTGAGCCTGGCAGGCAGTTGGCATCACAGTGGAGCCTGCTGCTCCCAGCAAGTCAGGGCTGGCCGCGTTTCCCGAGCTGAGAGTCTGTCCAAGCCTGCAGTCACGTGTTCCCACGTGATCTGGGCTGGCTGACTGCACTCTGACTCTTAGGGGGCGCTGCACCCACCCCGCAGGAGGAAGATCCCTAGGTCCCCAGGAACCCCGGCTCCCCACCATACACCAGGCTGGGTGTTGGGTGTCCCTCCCCTCATCCAACCTCTCCTGCCCCCAGTGTACAGATGAGGAAACTGAGGCCACAGCAAGTTAAAGAGTTTGCCCAAGTTGACATAGCCACCTCCAGGACCAGAGACACTGCCCTCAGACACAAGCCCCTTTTAAATTTTAAAAGGATCCCCAAGGAGCACATTAAAAATGTAAGTTATGATTGAATAGGTCTGGGGGAACCACTTTTCCTAAGAGTTTCCAAGCAGGGCCTATACTTTGAATGCAAGTCCATAGGATACTTGGAGAAGGCAATGGCAACCCACTCCAGTACTCTTGCCTGGAAAATCCCACGGGCGAAGGAACCTGGTAGGCTGCAGTCCATGGGGTCGCTAAGAGTCAGACATGACTGAGCGACTTCACTTTCACTTTTCACTTTCATGCATTGGAGAAGGAAATGGCAACCCATTCCAGTGTTCTTGCCTGGAGAATCCCAGGGGTGGGGGAGCCTGGTGGGCTGCCGTCTATGGGGTTGCACAGAGTTGGACACGACTGAAGTGACTTAGCAGCAGCAGCAGCAGCTATAGGATACTTCCTTGTCTTTGAGTCAAACGGAACCCACAAAAGAAAAATGCATTATTGTGTTTTTCAATTTTATGATTAAGACTTTGCTGTGCTATGCTCAGTCATGTCAGACTCTTTGGGTAGCCCGCCAGGCTCCTGTGTCCATGGGATTCTCCAGGCAAAAATACTGGAGCAGGTTGTCATTTCCTCCTCCAGGGATCTTCCCAATCCAGGGATCAAACCCCTGTCTCTTGCGTCTCCTGCATTGGCCGGTGGGTTCTTTCCCACTAAGTCACCTGGGAAGCCCCATGATTAAGACTACATTGTGCTTTTTAAGGAAGAGAGAGAAGGGGTGTGCATAGCACCACTTTAACCTCCTCTTCGCCCCCCAGATAGAGCCTGACATTAAAGATGCTCGGGAACTCTTAACTAGGTATGAAGTGGGTGCAGCCCAGAAATGTGAGGCAGACCTGAAAATCACAGCAGGCTCAAGCCCCACACTAGCACATCAGCAGAACACATCTGGGAGGGAAAAAGAGTCTCACCTTGGGGGCTTTGCTCGTTAAGGTGTTGGGGATCCAGTTGCCACCACCCTGACGCCTCCTCCTGCCGATGACTACAGGTACCNTCAAGCCCCACACTAGCACATCAGCAGAACACATCTGGGAGGGAAAAAGAGTCTCACCTTGGGGGCTTTGCTCGTTAAGGTGTTGGGGATCCAGTTGCCACCACCCTGACGCCTCCTCCTGCCGATGACTACAGGTACCCCCTCCAAATCCACTGGATAAACGTCAACCTTTCCAGGTCAGCGATCAGGAACCTCCTGGAAAACAGCCCTTTGTTCTTTCCCGACAGTTGTTTGGGGCCGAAGGTGGAGTCAAAACACAGGTGAGAGGTCACGAAGGCCCCGCACCCACCTGGGCCCCGTTCAGCTTCGGTTCAGGAGGGGCAGTCACCCAGACTCCAACTGACCTTACCAGTGACTCGGATTACAGTTTGCACCACATTTTTTCAGACATTCAGAGGAACATTTTCTGAGCTCGAAAAAAGACACACAGCCTCCAGCCAAAGTTTGGCTCCCTTGGATCACGCATCTTGAGCATGAAAATACCTGAAGAACAATCTCAGATGCCTCAGGTCCCAACACCAATATTAAAATCAGATAAAACTGCAAGGGTAATTCACAAAACAAAAGCCAAATACTTCGTTTTAAATTCTATAGACCATTGAGGGAAAAAGTGATTTTGTTCTGATCATCCAGATAACTGTCTCATTGCTGGGCTTCCCTGTACTGAAGGAGACCAGGCCTGAGGGGAATACAATGTTACATCAAATTTATTTCTCCTGTATTGAAATGATCAGGGTGTTAATGTATTTTTTCTAGAGGAATAAAATATTTAGCTGATGTGGGTGGATTTTATTTCAAATTTGATAGAAAAAAAATGTGTCATGTTAGCCACAATTTGATCTAATAAAAGGCAAGACCAAAATAAGTTATTTAAAAAATTTTGTAGGTATTTTCTTTTTTGCATTTATATACACAGCGTTAGAATGTGAGGTGTTTACCAGGACATTTCCCATAGAAAAGTATGCTTTGGGGGGTGGGTAGGAGGAATATGAATTGGGTGATTGGGACCGACATATATTCACTACAGATACTATGCCTAAAATAGATAAGTAATCTGCACAGCACAGGATACTCTACTCAGGGCTTCCTGGTGACCTAAATGGGAAGGAAATCCAAAAAAGAGAGGATATATGTGAACATATAGCTGGTTCGCTTTGCTGCGCAGCAGAAACTGACAGCGCTGTAAAGGAACTATTCTCCAGCAAGAGCTTCCCTGGTGGCTCAGATGGCANTACTCAGGGCTTCCTGGTGACCTAAATGGGAAGGAAATCCAAAAAAGAGAGGATATATGTGAACATATAGCTGGTTCGCTTTGCTGCGCAGCAGAAACTGACAGCGCTGTAAAGGAACTATTCTCCAGCAAGAGCTTCCCTGGTGGCTCAGATGGCAAAGAACCCGCCAGCAATGCAGGAGACCTGGGTTCGATCCCTGGGTCAGGAAGATCCCCTTGGGAAGGGCATGGCAACCCACTCCAGCCTTCTTGCCTGGAAAATCCCCTGGATAGAGGAGCTTGGTGGGCTACAGTCCGCAGGGTCTCAAAGAGTCGGACACGACTAACGTGACTAAAACTTACTTATACTCCTATAGAAACTAATTTTAAGAAAAGGGATGGTTTAGACTTCTAGACGGATATCAGTCTCTCAACAGGGATTCAGTACTTTTTCTGGTGAACATGGGGATAAGGAGCAATCATATGCCAGAAACTTACAGGTGATGCAGATACGGCTGATGGGAATCCTTTTTATAACTGCTAAGTTTTCAAGTACCAAAAGGTGCTACATCTCAAGGATCCCATATGAAAAAGGAATATGCAAAATGCTTTAGGATGGAGCGCATAAACAGCAGATCTGAAGGCAGATGGATTTGGGAGAGAGACCCGGTTCTGCCAAGTATGAGCTGTGTAGCTTTGGACCAGGGGCTTAACTTCTTTGGTCCCCAGTTTCTCTATTAATACTTTGGAAGCAGTCACATNGATGGAGCGCATAAACAGCAGATCTGAAGGCAGATGGATTTGGGAGAGAGACCCGGTTCTGCCAAGTATGAGCTGTGTAGCTTTGGACCAGGGGCTTAACTTCTTTGGTCCCCAGTTTCTCTATTAATACTTTGGAAGCAGTCACATTATCTTGAAATATTACTCTGAGACTTGGACATAAGGTATGGAAAGCTCCTGGTATATGGCAGACACTGGTGAACCCTGAAGAGGGTTTTTTGTTGATCATTGTCCCACGTGGTACAACCCTGCCCTGGTGAATATCTCCCAGGACTGGCAGCTTGGAGGGAATCCATTTAACAATTTCACACCACAGAGAGAGACTCAGAAACACCCATCCAGGTATCATCCCCTCTCACCTGGACTACTGAGATAGCTTATAAATAACAGGTCTCCTTGACTGATTCTGACACATTCTCTCCAATATCTGTTGTTTACATCAAAGTCAGAGTGATCATTTTCAGGTAGTGCTAACATGTGTACACTCCTGCTGCTGCTAAGTTGCTTCAGTCGTGTCCGACTCTGCGTGACCCCATAGATGGCAGCCCACCAGGCTCCCCCGTCCCTGGGATTCTCNAGGGAGGGGATATATGTATACTTCGAGCTGATTCATTTTGTAGTAGAAACCAACACAACACTCTAAAGCAATTATCCTCCAATTAAAAATAAATAAAAAATAAAATGTGTACACGGAGTACTTAATAAAACTTGGTGCAAAAAAAAAAAAAAAAAGAAAGGGATCATTTTCAAACGTGAGAGCTGACTCAAATCTAACAGAATGACAGCTGAAGGTCTTCTACTGCCCAGAGCTCTGCCTGATCCCACCACTGTTACCCGCAACTTCCCCCAGCTCACACCCACTGACTCCCTCTGGCCAGCTTCCCTGAGCCCCACACTGGTTCCAACATGACAGGTTCAGCTCTCAAAACTCCCCTACGTAGAAGGTGCTTTCTCCTGCTCTCCACCTGGCTCATCCCATCAGTTTTCTCCCCAAACCAAAAGGCCCTTCACAGACTAGGTTGTCCCATAGAAATTTGCATTTCAACCCTTCCTCCCAAGCATCTCTTACCTCCTTGCATGCGTGCAAAGTTGTTTCGGTTGTGTCCAACTCTTTGCAACCCCACGGACTGTAACCCACCAGACTCTTCTGTCCATGGAATTTCCCAGTCAAGATTACCAGAGTGGGTAGCCGTTCTCTTCTCCAGGGGATCTTCCCGACCCAAGCATCGAACTCGGGTCGCCTGCACTGCAGGCAGATTCTTTACCTCTGAGCCACCGGGTCAGCCCCTTACCTCCTTACCTTGCTTTATTTTTTTTAATCTTATTCCCTTGCTTTATTTTTTAATTTTTATTTTGCATTGGAATATAGTTGATCCCAGGTGGTGCTAGTGGTAAAGAACTCATTTGCCAATGCAAGAGACATAAGAGATGTGAGTTTGATCCCTGGGTCAGGAAGATTCCCTGGAGAGGAGGGCACAGCAGCCCACTCCAGGATTCTTGCCTGAAAAATCCCAAGGGCAGAAGAGACTGACAAGCTAGGTCCAAGGGCCGCAAAGAGTCGGACACAACTGAAGCAATTTAGCATGCACAGTTGGTTAACAATGTGTTACTTTCAGGAGTACTGCAAATTCAGTTATCCTTATATANTTAATTTTTATTTTGCATTGGAATATAGTTGATCCCAGGTGGTGCTAGTGGTAAAGAACTCATTTGCCAATGCAAGAGACATAAGAGATGTGAGTTTGATCCCTGGGTCAGGAAGATTCCCTGGAGAGGAGGGCACAGCAGCCCACTCCAGGATTCTTGCCTGAAAAATCCCAAGGGCAGAAGAGACTGACAAGCTAGGTCCAAGGGCCGCAAAGAGTCGGACACAACTGAAGCAATTTAGCATGCACAGTTGGTTAACAATGTGTTACTTTCAGGAGTACTGCAAATTCAGTTATCCTTATATACATATCTGTCCTTTTTCAAATTATTTTTCCATTTAGGTTACCATAAAATATTGATCAGAGTTCTCTGTGCTATGCAGCAGGTTCTTGTTGGTTATCCATTTTAAATAGAAATTGCTTTAATTTCTCCATAGTTCTGATCAACTCTAACATATTTTGTTGTTCCTGAATGGTAGTACCTTGCTCTTTTGTATGGAGGCAGAGGCCTTGCTTGGTTCCTTGACAATCTCAGGTACTTAGAAACATTTTCTGGAAACCCATAAAAAGATGGTGTACAAATGGACAAATGAGTGAATAAATGAATGAGTGAGTCATCCAGGGCCAACAGTAGGCCCCGGATGACTGTACGTTGAGTGACTGAATGGAATTGGCTCTTTTAATAAGCCCTGTCTCTTAATAGGAATCAGCCTCCTGTAGGGCAGGGCCATCTCTTTTGGCCCATGCAGAACAGCTCAGCATGTTCTAGTGGGAAAGAATCAGAAAAGATTCAGCCAGTGTGAAAAACTGAAGCCCAGAGATGGAAAACTAATCAGGGCAAGAGGAACTTGAACCCAGGGTCAGGTCTTCTAGCCTCAGTTTGCCATGACTTTGTCCTTGCTGCCCCTTTGCTGGACCCACTTCCCCCTGAATACTCCTGAGCAGAGAGCTGGGGTTCCAGAAGCACTGGTCGGTCATGTGACTGCCTGATGCTGGCACCTGTTATCGTGAATGTTGCTGATCCCCTTACACATCTGACCTAGAGAAGCAAGGCCTTTATTCCTCAGAGCAGGAGACTGAACAGTGATAACCCTGGAGTAATTCCCAGTAAAACCCCTGGAGGGAGAATCCATCACGTGCTCAGCCCTGCTATCCTTTGGGCACAGCGGTTAGTAGGAGCTTCTTCCTGACACCGGGATCCAGTGGTTCAAGAGAACTGCTTGAGGCCATCTAACCAGGTGGGTGATGTTCTGGATATTCCAGGATGCCCTGCTGATGTGTGCGCTACATGGGTAAAAAGAGCCACAGGTCTTCAAGGCGCAAAACCCAAAGTCCCAAGATGAGAGGGCAAAGTTGCATGGAGCCCAGCCCCAAAGCGGGGAAAATTCCGTGTATCCACTGTTTTAACTAGGCTTGGCCCCTGGCAGAGTGTGTGAAAGAGGCAGATCTGCTTGGGAACTTCTGTTTATTGTTGTTCATTTCCTAAATCCTGTCCAACTCTTTGCGACTCCATGAACATGCACACCAGGCTCCTCTGCCCTGCCTGCACCATCTCCTAGTTCGCTCAAATTCATATCCATGGAGTCAGTGGTGCTCTCTAAACATTTCATCCTCTGCTGACCCCATCTCCTTTTGCCTTCAATCTTTCCCAACACCAGGGTCTTTTTCAATGAGTTGGCTCTTTGTATCAGGTGACCGAGGTGTTGGAGTTTCAGCTTCAGCATCAGTCCACCCGGTGAATATTCAGGTTTGATATCCTTTAGGATTGACAAGTTTGAGCCTCTTGCTGTCCAAGTGACTCTGAAGAGTCTTCTCCAGCACTGCTGTTCAAAATCATCAGTTCTTTAGTGCTCAGCCTCCTTTATGGTCCAGCTCTCAGATCCATACATGACTACTGGAAAAACCATACCTTTGCCATCACCATTGGCCAGGTGAATTCTCTGCTTTTTAATATGCTGTCTAGGTTGGTCATAGCTTTTCTTTCAAGAAGCAAATGTCTTTTAATTTCATGGCTGCAGTCACTGTCCGCAGTGATTTTGGAGCCCAAGAAAATAAAATCTGTCACTGCTTTCACTTTTGCTTCCATCTATTTGGAATTAAGTGATGGGAGCAGATGCCAAGCTTAATCACAGAATAAACTTAGAATCACGACCAGTGAGGCCTGAAAACATCCACAGAGGCAGTACACAAGAAGGGAAGGACCCCCCACAGATATGTTAAGAACTGCAGGAGGACCCCAAAACAGGGTCTGCAGGATGTGGCCAATGCTATGGAATGAGTCACACAGATGACCTGACAGTACCAGAGACAGTGCTGTCTGCCCCATGTAGCCCTGACCTGGAAATCCTGCCCGTCAGAATGCCGCTGCACATCACTAAATGTTCGGGGATGTGGGATTCTGTGTGTGTGTGTGTGTGTGTTTAGTCAATCATGTCTGACTCTTTGTGACCCTATGGACTATAGCCTGCCAAGCTCCTCTGTCCATGGAATTCTCCAAGCAAGAATACAGGAGTGGGTAGCATTCCCTTCTCCAGAGGATCTTCCCTACCCAGGGATCGAACCCGGGTCTCCCACACTGCAGGCAGATTCTTCACCGTCTGAGCCACCTGCAATCCTGGGATTCTCTTTAGGTTAACCATATTATAACGAACTGGGTCTCTAGTCCTTACTCCAGAGTGTAGGTTTCATCATTCTCAACTGATCATTTTGTTTTCATCCTAAAGTTCCCAACTGAAAAAACCTTCAGGCTACTATTTTCAAGGGCTATATAGGATTGATGGGAATTTACTGATTTTATAATTAAGATCCTAGTGCATTGTCCAGAGTTGGTAAAACTAATAACTTTTAGGATGTGGTGTTAGTAGGCTTGTGTCAAGGTGCGTGCACAGTATACTGATGCACAGGGCAAGACCCAGGCACATCTCATTTTCTTGTGCTTTGCTTTACTGTGCTTTGCAGATATGGTGTTTTTGTTTTGCTTTGTTTTGTTTTACAAATTGAGGATTTGTGGCAACCCGGCATTGAGCAAGGCTATCAGTGCCATTTCTCGATACCATTTGCTTGCTTCATGCGTTTGTGTCACATTTTGATAATTCTTACAGTATGTAATCTTCTGCATCCCTTTTTGTTATAGTGGTCTGTGATCTGTGATCTGTGATGTTCTATGACTTGCTGAAGGCTCGGATGATAGTTAGCATTTTTCAGCAAAACTGTATCTATTAATTAAGNTTTGTGTCACATTTTGATAATTCTTACAGTATGTAATCTTCTGCATCCCTTTTTGTTATAGTGGTCTGTGATCTGTGATCTGTGATGTTCTATGACTTGCTGAAGGCTCGGATGATAGTTAGCATTTTTCAGCAAAACTGTATCTATTAATTAAGATATACACATTGCTTTTTGGGCTTCCCTCACAACTCAATTGATAAAGAATCTGCTTACAATGCAGGAGACCTGGGTTCTATCCCTGGGTCAGGAAGATCCTCTGGAGAAAGAAATGACAACCCACTCCAGTATTCTTGCCTGGAGAATCCCATGGACAGAGGAGCCTGGCCAGCAACAGTCCATGGTGTCACAAGAGTTGGACATGATTTAGTGGCTAAACCACCATTGTCTTTTAGATATAATGCTGTTGCATACTTAATAGACTACAATTTAGCGTTAACACCAATTGTATATGCACTGGGAAATCAAAAAAAATTGTTGTGACTCATTTTATTACCAAATATGCCTTATTGTTTGTATCCTAGGTACGCTTAGGATACAAGCAGTAAAGGATACTAAGCCTCATATATATTATAATTTAAGCCCAAGTGGTAGGCATGATTCTCTCGATTTTTATAGATGAGGAAAGTTGGAGAAAATCAGTGGCTGTACTCTTCTGCTTTGATGCTGATTTAGTCTCTAAGTCATGTCCAACTCTTGGGACCCCACAGACTGTAACCCACCAGGCTCCTCTGTCCATGGGATTTCCCAGGCAAGAATATTGGAGTGGGTTGCCATTTCTTTCTCCAAGGGATCTTCCAGAACCTCGGACCTAACCCTGGTCTCCTACATCACAGGCAGATTCTTTATCAACTGAGTCACCAGGGAAGAAACCATAGTCCCAGGGTGGGGCACTTAAACAGCAGAAATTAAGCTCCTCACTGCTCTGGTAGCTGAAAGTCCGAGCTCTAGACGTGGGCAGTGCTGGCTCCTCTGTGGCCTCTCTCCTTGGCTTGCAGCCAGCCGCCCGCTTTCCGAGTCCTCACACGGCCCTTCCTCTGTGCACACTGATCTCTGGTGTCTCTTTGTATGTCCACAGCCTCTCGTCTTATAAAGACACTGGTCAGATTGGGTTACAATGCACTTTGTAGGCCTCATTTTAATTTCACCACTTCTCTAAAAGCCCCATCTGCAAGTACAGTCACATTCTGAGGCACTGAGGGTTAAGCCTTCTACAGATTCTTTTTGGGGAGGCACAGCATTCAGACCGAAACAGTAACCCTATATTCTGGTTTGCCTGGGACACTCAGGGTAAGTTCATTGTCCCTGGGGAACTAGTATGTAGCATCCTTTCACTCTCAAAATTATCCATTGGAATGATCAACTCACTCTACGTGACAGCAGGCTTCATAAAACATCTCAAGAAGAGAAGAACAGAAAAGAGTTTCAGCTCTGCTCTGCTCCCCAAATCCCCCTACCCCTTCCTGCCTCTTAGATCCTACCTTTGCACCATTGTGCGGCTGCCCCCAAGAAACTGTGCTTACAGACACTTTGCAGGGTCTGGGAGAGGCGCCGTGATTCAGTAGGCCACAGTCAGTGTACCAGGCTGGCCACCACGTGGCTTGGCTTCTCCCTGACTTCACAGTGAAACATGGATTGTTTGGATGAACAAGGGCAGATGGGTCCTATCTGCTCCCCCTCCCTCCTTGCTTGGGTTTTAGCCAACCACATTTCACTACTGTGCTTCTGTTCCAAAATTAAAACATTCTTTGATTCTAAAGTTAAGAATGAAAGCAAGTGCCTTTGTCCAGGAGGATGCTGTGTAACACCTGCGGGATGCTGGTGGATGTTCCATCCAAAGACTTGCACCAGCCTTCTGCTGTTGGTTACTCTCCTCCCCACAAAGGCCCAGCCGCACACAGCCCTTCCCCTACCTGCTGAGCGTCTTCCATGTTGCATGCATCCAGACTCTTCTTTCCCGGGGTCTGTGAGCTGGACCACCACTGAGATGGACTATGGACCACAAGTTGCTGGGCCCTGCCTCTGCAGGGAGCTAGCTTAGTCCTTTAACAGTCCATTCAGCAGAGAAGGAAGGATGGCGCTCTGACTGTGAACTTGATGCATTTTTCTGAAGAGAGAAGTGGGGGCGGCTCTGGGAAAGTCTACAAAGCCCAGGGGTGAGCCAGTTTTGATGATTTGGCCCATGGTGTCCCAATTTATTACCACAAAGGGAAGATAATGACAAGCTTCCATAGAGGGAGTACCTAGCACACGCTAGGCTTTGTGCCGAGATCTTTAAAGCCAAATTTTAATCAAACCATGCAAACCTGGGAGGCTTACCAGAGGGTGAGCAGCAAACTGGAACTCAGCTCTGTGTCTCCCTCTCCAGCTCTTGTGCAGCCCATGGCACCTCTTTTAATCTTTTCTGCAATCATTGTTAAGGCAAGATTCCTCAAATACATTCCTAATCTCACTTTTGCCTTAAAAAGAAGTCACACCTCACTCAGATCTGTAATAAATGATGGCAAAATGCTCTCCTTCTTCTACAAAATATTAACAAATCCTCTGCCTTCCTGCTTTGACCCCCACCCCTCCTCAAACAGAGGGGAGTCTATGACCTTTCATGTTGGAAACAATGGGTTGTTAAGTTTCATTATTGTAAGACTTCTCCAAGCCTGGAGTGTGTTGCTGCTAATTGTGAATTCCCACGAAGAGGTGGCATCACACAATGTTTCACAAACTGAGTACCCTTGTGGGTCCATTCACCTGGGCAACATCGGTCTGGAAACACTGGCCTCTTAATGCTTCAAGTTTCCATCTGAACTTCTAGGCCCTGTGTGATATTTCCCCATAATTATTTAGCATGAAAATGTTTTTCTTCGAATAGTGGGTAGTGGGTAATTCTACCTGTACTAGTGTGTGAGCTTAGCCACTTAGTAGTGTCCAACTCTTTGCAAGCCCATGGACTGTGGCCAACCAGGCTCTTCTGTCCATGGATTCTCCAGGTAAGAATACTGGAGTGGGTTGCCATTTCCTTCTCCAGGGAATCTTCCCGACCTAGGGATCAAACCTGGGTCTCCTACATTGCCAGTGATTCTTAACAATCTGAACTACCAGGGAGATTCCCTCAACCTGTAGCCCAAACTCAAGTCCTCTCTTTTTATCATGCCACCTTCCGTCTTTCCCCTACTTCAAGGCCAAGGATATACTCTGTAGACCCTCTTAGCTATTCAACGTCCCTTCTGCTGTAATTCATTCTAGCTACTCAATTAGCACGTGGCCCAGGCTCTAATTGTGTGCAAAGGACAAATTAACACTAACTTGCTCTACCTCAAGTGCTCCTTTCTAATGCTAAAATAGTTCTGTGCCTATTAGCCTTCTCTTATCTGCTAGATTGCAAGCTTCATTTGGGGCTTTCCCCCTCCCCTCTGTTTAAACCAACAGCATCTGCCTCTGAAGTGGTACCATGACTCCCTGGTGTGGCCATAACCTGCCTTTGCACTCTAGCTTTTTCAAGGGTGAACCACATGTGCCAGCTTCTCTGAGACTTGGTTTCAGCACTAAAATCTCACAACCCCGGAGCCCATCCAGTGCCAGGGTAGTTGCACTATCACCTACCAACTTGCCCTAGCACAGATTAAGGTTGGCATTCTACATCTTTATCCTCTGCCTAAAATGCTCTCATCCATGGTTGGCCTCTGAAAGCCAGGTTCAGATGTGTTTCTCTTATCAGACATTCCCTTATCACATACTTCTCTTGAGGAGTCCAACCAAGTCCCTCGGCCTTCAGTTCAGTTCAGTCCAGCTGCTCAGTTGTGTCCAACTCTTTGCAAAGCCCATGGACTGCAGCACGCCAGGCTTCCCTGTCCATCACCAGCTCCCTTGGCCTTGCATCTTAGCTATTCACCCACTGACTCATGGTCTAGTTCTCAGACAGCTGTCTCTCCTTCAGGTGACTCTTTCAGGCAAGGTCCTGTGATGCACACCCACACTTCCTCCTATACCCAGCATAGTTCTTTATACCAGGGTCTCATCAAATGGGCAAATTTGCTGATGGATATGATGGTTCTGATCCCAGGGCAGACCTAATCCCAGGGAAGGCTAAAGGCAGGAAGGAGAACAATGGAGAATCTAAAGCTAACTGCGTTCGTTCCACTCCATCTAAAAAACTCAGTAAATGACACTGAAATCTTCCATGGCAGTGAACTCAATTTTTCAGCACAATGTAGAGGGCTGTCTGTAATCCATTAGATGTATATTTGTTTCTTGCTGCTTAAATCTGCCAGGCTTTGCAGATTTATGCAGGTAGAAATGTGCAGCAGTACAGAAAGCCTCCCAGGGGTGGGATGGTCACTGCACAGCTCTGCTAGGTCATTCAGAATGGGGATCATTGCAGATCTTGCTCAGGAAATTGCAGAGACCACATTTTTTAAATGAATATAAAGTTGAGAGGGAATTTTGTCAAGTCGGATTCACCAGAGCCAAAGTAGGCCACCCTGACTCAAGCTGTCAATAAGGTGTTAGAGAAGACACTGGGAGATTAACACCCTTTCACAGTGACCCAGCTGTTCTCTTGAAGGTGATAACGTACAGTCAGGCACAGGATGACTAACAATAGTGAGGGGGTGGAGGCGGTGCCATGCAGAGCTTTCAAACCTAAGGATCTGGCCGAGTTTCTACTTATTTCTCAAAAAAACCCAACATTTATTTTTTTAGTAAAAAATCTAGCTAGCATTGTTTCCAACCATAAGTACAAGAAAAGAGGGCTTTTATAGAGTATTTTCCTCTTTTATATTACATTGCACTAATTTTTCAGAAAATTGCTATATACAAAAAGTAGCTCTCTCTGTACAGAGAAAAATGGTTTCCATCTTTGTCTCTCTCTCTCTCTAAATATACNCAGTTAAGCTAATCCAGCTCCTTCTCTAAGATGCTGCGTACTTTTCCTCAACGTGTCTATGTTTTCTAGCTAAACACTTCCTTGTTACTGTGCAACAACAAACAATTAATTTACTTCTACTTAACAGAGTACATCTGGGGCACAATCAAAAAAATTAAAAGTCTGCCCCAGCAGCCTCCTATGCCCCTTAGCAGTGTCAACTAGCCCACCCTCATGGGGTACATTTCTGTACCCCAACCATCATGAGGCCAGGGGCATGTGCAGCTCTTGCTGGCCAAGCTTGGTGTTGTCCCCTGCCTGCCAAGAATCCTGATTTCTTAATTAAAAGTGACTAAATGTAGAAGGAAAGGCAAGAGGAGAGAGGGCAGCAGAGGATGAGATGGTTGGAAGGCATCACTGGCCCAACGAACATGAATTTGAGCAAACTCCAGGAGATGGTGAAGGACAGGGAGGCCTGGCGTGCTGCAGTCCATGGGGTCACAAAGAGTCAGACACGACTGAGCGACTCAGCAACAGCAGCAAAAGTAGAAGGAAAGTCCTGGTGTCGCACAGAGCCAAGGGAGGACAAGGATCACCACATTTTCTAANGGGAGGCCTGGCGTGCTGCAGTCCATGGGGTCACAAAGAGTCAGACACGACTGAGCGACTCAGCAACAGCAGCAAAAGTAGAAGGAAAGTCCTGGTGTCGCACAGAGCCAAGGGAGGACAAGGATCACCACATTTTCTAATGGAGAAGGAGCCCAGTGAGCCAACAGCACGGCTTCCAGGTGGAAGAAGGGAATTCAGTTACCTGAAAACCTACTATATGCCAAAAATTATGCTACATGCTTCATGAGCAGCAGGAACCACTGTCTCCCACATGCAGAAGACACAGTTTCCGTTCTCAAACTAGACATGGGTAGACAAAGTATCTACATGATAATTGGTTTATAGATACTTATAAAGTGCACCTGTAAGGGTAAGTCAAAAGGAAACCAAACCAGATCAATTGATGATAAAAGTAACCTGTATTTATTAAGTGTTTACCAATGTCCAGGATTTGTGTAAGTCTCTTTAAAATTCAAGATCTCAAACATCAGAATTGTCTTCATAGATTACAAGACCTGGATTTAGAATAATGATGCATGCCTCCTGTATCTTCAAAGAGACACTGAATGATTAAGATTCTAAATTAGAAGACTTCTAATACTGGTGATCTATATAGCGTCTACCTATTGACATGAGTGAGTATTCTCATTTTCTACACCTTCTGGATGAAGTGATGTGTATTAAAACCAAGTGCAATATTTAGTCCTATTGGTTTCAGTTCAGTTCAGTCGCTCAGCTTGTGTCTGACTCTGCAACCCCATGGACTGCAGCACGTCAGCTTTCCCTGTCCATCACCAACTCCTGGAGCTTGCTTAAACTCATGTCCATCGAGTCGGTGATGCCATCCAACCAACTCATCCTCTGTCATCCCCGTCTCCTCCTGCCTTCAATCTATTGGTTTAAAGGTTCCTAATTCTGAAACACAATGAATACTAAGTAATATTTTAATGTGACTGATATCCAAAACATAGCATGAATTATTACTAGTAAGAATTTGTGATGATCATTTTGGAGCACTGTCCTAAGTACCTTCTAGAAATCATCTCATTTATTACTCCTTATAACCTATATGAGAGGTGGTGGTATGGGGCTCGTTTTACAGATGAGAAAACTGAGGCACAGCAAGGTAGATAATCTGTACCTGGCTGCAGATCTGCTGAGTGGCAGTGGTGGGATTAGAATCCAGTTCTACCTGGTTCCAAGCCCACAGTGTCTCAACCCATGATCACACCAACTAGATTCGGTTATTATTTTAATAACAAAGAAGCCACAATTAAAAAAAAAAACTATGGTGTGTTTCACTACACTGCAATAGTTAAAATCTAATCGAAAATGAACTGCCTCAGTTCCTTTTTTAACATTTCTAATAACCAATAAGCAAGTCAACTCTTCCATTTCCAGAGGATTTCTATACAGGCAGATTCATCCCTATTAAAATTCTTCCTTGAGAACTACCCAGCATGGCTTTAAAGCACTCAAGCTGACTTTTTAAAGGGGGTGTTAGATCCTTTATAAACAGTCCACTGAATGCAGTTCTCACACCTGTGAAAGACAAAATTGTTTTTGCTTTTGTTTTGCAGCTTGTTGCTGGTGGGAGGCCTGCCCTAGGACCCTCCGTGAAGGCCTTGCTCAGAACAGGCTGCAGGGGCCCTTGCGTGGGGTCAGCCCACGGAGCTTCCTGAAGAAGTCATGGAGACCGAGCCTGGCAGGCTCCTGGGGAGCCGCTTGACGGCCTGATAAAGACATCAGAGACCAAAGGGAGCATTTAAACAAGCCTGACTGCTTCGCCTCCCTGAGAATGTGAGTCTGACCTGCCTCCTGGGTTTACCCTGCCGCCTGGGAACCCTGGGACCCAGGACCTGACTTCAAAGTCAGTTGCCAATGACTTCATCGGTTGCTACCTCTTATTTCTAGTACTGAGAGATGCTTCAGATGATCACAATGTTTTAAAGTTCCCTAAATTTTCCCTCGGAAAATTGCCACTTGTTCTGCCCTAACGTCAGTCCCTTGTGTGTTTGATACCCTCCCCTGTACCCTGTGGGTTTTCCTTGTGTAGTGATGGGTGCTTTGAACTTGCCGAGTGTTACAAGTAGGGCTAAGCTAAGCCTGTATGATGTATTAGGTGAAGTAACTTCAATGACATGAAGAGACATGAAGGAAAAGGGGATTCTAAGATTTTACTGAAGGAATTTTTGCCACACACCATACTCAAAATAAGAAGAATCTCAATTTTTTCCCACTAATTTCTCACCTGAAAGATAAAGATGTTGGAGCACATGGCTTATACCCTTCATCTCTACATGGATATTTTTCTGCTTGGATACATTTTTAAAACTCACAAGCCTGCATACTATTGTAAGATTCTGAAAGGGGTTGTTGCTTCGACTAAAGGATGCTGAATTTGAAGAGAAGCTTCCTTAATAAAACAGTATTGGGATTGTAATTGAAAAAAGATAAAAAATGAAACACTCATTCTTAACCTCTGCTATGCTAAAGACAAATATGTGCTTTATCAAAATGGTCTAGATTCAAAAAAGGTTATGTAGCTGAGCCCACACATATATAAAGCTGAAAACTAAAATGAATTAGCCTTGAGCCAAAATAAAAATGTTTGTTTGTATCAAACATTGAGAAAAGATCTTTGAAACAAAAGTTCTTCCACTCTTCGATTCTCTAGTGAATTGTACCAACCCTCCCTTCACAAGTAGAGATATTTTCTAAAAGTTCAAAACCAATTATGCTCTCTGGACCTCTTTGAATAAACAAGTCACCTTCGGCATGCCCGTGTTTCAACTCATTCATATTAACAGGTGCCAGGAACTCTATTTGGAAATTTTCATTGCCTTCCTCTGAGACTCCCATCTCCAAGTAATTATTACTTTGCACAGGCTGGGTTAGGAAGTCAAGGTGTTTTTATCCTCTCATGGACGTTCTCCTGCATTTTCTAAACAGCACTCATGATTTTCTATTTGAAATCGCTATTTCTGTATATTTCTTGATACCTAAACTACAGGCTTCATGAAAGCAGGAAACACTGCTTTACTGTCAAAGACTGAATTCTATTACTTTGTAACCTATTGAGCACTTTACACAAAATAGTTACTCAATAAATATCAATGGAAGGACCCAGAAATTCCCCTTCTAGGAATGCACCCTACACATGTGTTGGTACAAGTACAAAAAGATACTCAGTGTAGCACTGTTTTCAACAATGAAAACTGGAGATGACATAAAACACTCATCAACTGAGGGATGGTGAAAAAAACACCCATATCATACAAACTACAGATTGGACTGCCTCCTATACAAAATATAAAAAAATATAAACACTTGGTACCTCATAACAGGAGCAAATTGGAGAAATAAAATATAGGAAAGTGTCCATAATATTATTATGTGAAAAGAGTTAAAAAAAAGAAATTGGCAGAAAATATATATTTCATGCTCCCATTTTTAACAAGTGCCTATATATATATAAGTATATATATTATGTACTGTAACATATGTTTTATATTAACAATATCAGAAAGGATATACTGTATGCTTGCATAAGCAAATACCTCTGGGAAGAAGGATGTGGTGGACAAAAAGGGAATTTTACTTCTTTACATATTTCTTTAGTGTTGATATTCTTTACACTGAGTATGTATGGCTTTACAATAAAAGGTTAAGGAGTATAAATATTATCTAAATGATTGAATGGATATTAAAAGAATGAAGTCTGCATAATCAAATGGCTAATTCTGTATGCCTATTCAGGTTATAAGGAACAGCTGATAAAATCACTCCTTTCCTAGGAATGGAAGCATTACTGAATAAGGCAGGCATTCACTGAAAGGCAACATAGCATTGTGCAAATTATCCTATTCCAGGAGTCCATACCTAAATTCCTGGATCACCTACTACCTACTGAGCTGTGTGACCACATAGCTTTTTTATGTCTTACTTTTCTGATTTATAAAGTGAGGTTGCATGGACGAAAGGATTCCAAAATTCCTTTAAGTTCTAAATTTCTTACCCACTTTTTGAGAGGAAGAGAAAGAAGGAAAAATGATGAGGGTCATCAAATGGCCAAAGCATTAAAGAAAGATTTTTAGTTGCACTGCTATTAGAAGACAGGCAGTTAACAGAATCTGACAAAAAAAAAAAAAAGGAGTACTTAAGAGGTTAACGTTCATTTTATACTTTGCTTCGTGATATAAATTTAGACTTTCATCTGCATTCAACCCTACATAATATCCTATAAGACAAGAGAACACTGTTTACAACATGGCATTTCAAATATCCAGATGACGGTCCATTTGGAATAGATTACAACTCTGCTTTCTGTCATCAAACATTCACATACTCATATTGCATCCATATGTAGCCAGGGACCCTGTGCTGGTCCAGTTTTCTTTCACTGGGAGGGAAAGGAAAAAATGGGGCATCAGTTTAGCCCAGAAATCTTTCCCCCAATTCCCTTTTTTATTAACTTTTTCTAGATTAAAAAATCATACAGGAGTTGATCAGCAAGCAACATCCGTTAATAATGCTGCAGAGGAAATGAACCTGAATCTCATCAACATGAAATGCAGCCTCCTGTCTTGAAAACCATTATCGATCCATGAATTTTACTCCAACTGTGTTACAGATATATGACCAGTTGGGTCACCCAGATAGAGTCTAATGAGAGGAGCTTCTTAAAAGACATTGTCTTTGAGTCATGATATCCTATTAAATGCAAAAGGGACCAACAGTTTTCACTGTCCCCAGTGATATTATATTCAGTTCTTTTTATGGTTTCTGACAGAAGATCTTAATTAGACCTTAGAAAAGACAAGTTCATTTTGTAGCCAACTTTGAAAGACCATCCCTCCCACCTACTACTTGAAAATCAATACTTGTACATAGAGTTTTGCCTTTAGTAGCTCCCAGAATGCTATCTATAATGTGCCATCTCCCACTCACCTGCATCTAGTTTTCGTTGCCCCAATATTTCTTTGTTCATCTTTCAGTTCAGTCTCTCAGTCATGTCCAACTCTTTGAGACCCCATGGACTGAAGCACGATAGGCCTCCCTGTCCATCACCAACTCCCAGAGTTTACCCAAACTCATGTCCATCGAGTCAGTGATGCCATCCAACCATCTCATCCTCTGTTGTCCCCTTCTCCTCCTGCCTTCAATCTTTCTCAGCATCAGAGTCTTTTCCAAGGGGTCAGTTCTTCCCATTAGATGGCCAAAGTACTGAATCTTCAGCTTCAACATCAGTCTTGCCAATGAATATTCAGGACTGATTTCCTTTAAGATTGACTAGTTGGATCTCCTTGCAGTCCAAGGGACGCTCAAGAGTCTTCTCCAACACCAGTTCAAAACATTAAAAACTACAATAAAAGATCTAGGCAGACTGCATTGAGAACACTGGGAAAGAAGGAGTTTCATCAGAATGGGAAAAGTGATGCAAGCAATTGCCCTCTTCCAACTGGGAAGCCCAAGAACATGTTAAAGGAGGAGACGAAACCCCGGCTGGCAGAAGGATGAGCAGCTGCAATCTTTGAGGCACTCTGCCTCCCATGAACTCTCCCCTCTTCTGCTGTGGCTGTTGCCTGCAGGTGCTCTCCTACCTCTCCACAGCTGGGCAGAAGCCCCATCTTCCCCATTGCAGGAGCTCAAACTGGATCAGTCAACCTCCCCTTCACCATGTCTGGCAATGGAATCTTCTCTATCCAAATCTACCTAGCCTGTAGGTAGACCTTACTCGTCCACAGACGCTGAAAGAGCAGAACTGTGAAAGTTAGATTTAAAATGTAAGCATTACAGCCAGGCTTCTGAGAAGAAATCCAGGAAATTAAGACAACTCTTCTCAATTCCCATCCAGCCTGCACTGCTGCTGCTACTGCTAAGTCACTTAGTGTCCAACTCTGTGCGATTCCACAGACGGCAGCCCACCAGGCTCCCCCACCCCTGGGATTCTCCAGGCAAGAACACTGGAGTGGGTTGCCATTTCCTTCTCCAATGCATGAAAGTGAAAAGTGAAAGTGAAGTCAGTCAGTTGTGTCCAACTCTCAGCGACCCCATGGACTGCAGCCCACCAGCTTCCTCCATCCATGAGATTTTCCAGGCAAGAGTGCTGGAGTGGGGTGCCATTGCCTTCTCCTTGTTCCCTCTAAACCCAGGCACAATCATACAAATTTAATCACTGGATTCCAAGCAACTACTTTCCAATGGATTAGAGTTAGCCTGAAAGAGGGAAACGGTTTTCCACCATCACCTCACCCCCAAAGCAAAAGCCACTGTCGCTAAGATAAGCACGCACAGCTGCCAGAGAAGGAGGGTAATGTGAGTACTTTATCACAGGTAAGGTTCAGTTCCGTTCCGTTCAGTCGCTCAGTTGTGTCTGACTCTTTGTGACCCCGTGGACCGCAGCACGCCAGGCCTCCCTGTCCATCACTAACTTCCAGAATTTACCCAAACTCATGTCCATTAAGTCAGTGATGCCATCCAACCATCTCATCCTCTGTCCTCCCCTTCTCCTCCTGCCTTCAATCTTTCCCAGCATCAGGGTCTTTTCAAATAAATCAATTCTTCGCATCTGGTGGCTAAAGTATTAGTGTTTCAGCTTCAACATCAGTTCTTCCAATGAACACCCAGGACTGGTCTCCTTTAGGATGGACTGGTTAGATCTCCTTGCAGTTCAAGGGACTCTCAAGAGTCTTCTCCAACACTACAGTTCAAAAGCATCAATTCTTCAGCACTAAGCTTTCTTTGTAGTCCAACTCTCACATCCAAAATAAACCTCTGAGGACACCACACCCTCTGCCCATGGAGCTGGTTCTCCTTCTGACATACCCTTCTGATTCAAGACTGTCAGGATAGAATGGGCCATGTACCACATGCTCTGTGGGGACACTGCCAGCTTCTTCATCCTTGACCATTTAATGATTTAAGGCTTAACTGCTCCTTTAAGATATTCAACTCTGCCATATATTTAAATGAAGTGGAAAAAAACATAAATTGCCACTGTTCTTGAACACCATATGCATACACATTTGGCTGTTTTCACCTAATTCTGAACTCATAAGCATTTATTCAAGTGTATGGCAAAAGCATGCAGTGTTCACTTATAATGAGAAAACCACCCACCCAAGAGTTCTACTCAGCAAATTTTATTAATCAGTTAGAATTTTGGAAAACTTTTCTGACCTCGTTTCATCCCACTTGATCTTCAGATAATTGTGCTGAATTCACAGAGGTGTACACACATACTACCAGACCTATCATATACAAAGTAGCTATGTGAATCAATGACTTATGTGGAATACAAATCATCTGATTTTTGATAAACAAGACAATTGTTCAGCCTCAATATAGAAGCGTTTCTGTTTAATAGCTTGGATTTGTGACCACACCCCCACCTACACATGCCCTTTAATACAGGAATCAGATTATTCCTTTTTTAATTCATATCAGGGTATTTCACCACAGATGTCTTCTGAAAACCTGTTCGATAATCAGAAACCCTCATTCATATGCACACTGTGTCTCAGTTCTTCCTGCATGATTTCAACACATTTTCCCTAATTGTTTGGCACTCTTCTTCTCCAAAGTTTCTAAAGTTAGCCCCAGCTTTCGCTCTGATGAAAACTGCCTAAAATACTAAGTTATTCTTATTAACAATGCAGTTTGATCCATCCAATCAACCATTGCATGATCTTTCACACAACAAAAGACACTCACAAGTATACCATACCCAGCTGCCTTGACTACTCACAAGGCAGCTGGCAGGGCTCTGTTCAAGAGCAAAACTTTTGCAGGTTGTCTTGTTTCAAGCTTGTTTTTCTATTAATCAAACTTTTGTTAATTTTTCTCTAAACTGAATTGAATGCCAGAGGGACAAGGTAGTGAAACTTAGCAAATAGTTTGGGAACATTAGCACGCCATGAATCTGCTAATGAAAGCTGTGATTTCTCTACTCCTGATGCTTCTTTTCCTGACTAAGAAATCTTAACAGAATAATAATTTCAAAATCAGTCAGATCTTAGCATAGTGATCATTTCAAGATCAGTTTATTTCACCCTTGATGTGGACCCTAATCTCTCCAAATCACTTTGGATCGTTTGGATTTGGCAACTGGTTTGAGATTTAAAATTTCTCAATAACGAAGAAGTAGGTGTTTCATACTAGTGATGACACAACGCTACATACAGAGCATGTGTGTGTGTGTGTGTGTGTGTGTGTGTGTGTGAGTCACTGAGTCAGGTCTGACCCTTTGCGACCCCATGGACTGTAGCACACTCCCCTGTCCATGAGATTTCCTAGTCAAGAACACTGGAGTGGGTAGCCTTTCCCTTCTCTGGGGGATGTACCTGACCCAGGGATTGAACCTGGGTCTCCTGCATTGCAGGCAAATTCTTTACCATCTGAGCCACTAGGGAAGCCCTATGTGGAAATAAAGATGACCCAAATGAGAACAAATAAAAGCTGTCTTCTCTGAGCTTGCTGTAGAAAGGGAGTTAGCCACCATCCCAAGCATTTGATAGAGACTCAAAGGCAGACAGAGGTGGGAAAAGCTTTGTAATGAAAAATATTTTAAAAAGTGGTGCTTCCTCAAAATTATAATTTAAAAAGATACATGTACCCTTAGGTTCACTGCAGCATTATTCACTACAGCTAAGATATGGAAGCAACCTAATTGTCCATCAAGAGATGAATGGATAAAAAAGATATGGTACAAATATACAATGAAATATGACTCTGTCATAAAAAAGAACAAAATAATGGCATTTGTAGCAACATTGATGGAACTAGAGATTACCATACTAAGTGAAGTAAGTCAGAAAGAGAAAGACAAATCCCATATGTCACTTATATGTGGAATGTAAAGTATGACTCAAATGAACTTGTATATGAAAAGAAACAGACTCATAGACATAGAGAACAGATCTGTGATTGTCAAGGGTGTGGGGATTTGGAGAAGGGGTAGATTGGGATTTGGAGTTATCAGATGCAAACCATAATATATAGGATGAATATATAACAAGGTCCTACTATATAGCACAGGGAATTATATTCAGTATTCTGTGACAAAACATAATGGAAAAGAATATTTTGTTTTGAAATGTTTATGTAATATATGCAGGGCTTCTCAGGTGGCACAGTGGTAAAGAATCCACCTGCCAATGAAGGAGACACAAGAGTCATGGGTTCAATTCCTCAGTCAGGAAGATCCCCTGGAGTAGGAAATTGCAACCCACTCTAGTATTCTTGTCTGGAAAATTCCATAGAGGAGCCTGGTGGGCTACAATCCATGGAATTGCAAAGAGCTGGACACAAATTTGCCACGGAGCATACACACAGTCTACATATAACTGAATTGCTTTGCTGTACAGCAGAAACTGACACAACATTAAGTGAAACAAAGACAAACATCTTATGATGTGACTTATAGGAAGGATCTAAAAAATGACACAAATGAACTTATTTAAAAGAAAAATAATGCAAAATTGTAAATCAACCATACTTCAAAAAGAAAAAAGCCCTGCTCACTGATTGGAGGAATCTGATAGGGAAGATGGATCAGCTAGAAGGAGGGCATCCGACGTGATTGGTTATGAGACCACATTTGGCTTTTTCTCTTTGGTTGTAAGTTGAAAGTACAGGCATATGTTAAGGAAGGTGTCTGATTGATAAAATCCTGGCCATTTGGGGCATCCTGGACTAGTTGCTGCAAGTTGCAATCAAGATTCTGTTTTTATATATTATCAAGCCATTGTCAGTTTGTATATTCAACAGACACACACTGAAAAGTCTTCCTTAAACCTGGCGACATTAAAATGGCTGTGCTATACTAACAAATGGTACTTCCCATCCAGTTTGCTAGTTTAGCATTTCTTTGCTGTAAATGCTAAGTCAAATTTATCAAAGTATGTTACTTTGAAGAAAGATAAAGCACAAAGGAAATGATCATGAAATACTCCACCATGTTTACAAGATAGGCCCCTTAACATTGTGGAGTGTTCATTTCCACTATTCTTTCTACACACAACATTTACAAAAATAGAGTTGATCTAGGTATAATAAACGGCAACATCTTTGCTAAACCAGCTAAAAGCCACTAATCGTAAACATTATTTGTCTTATCATTTGGCAATTTTTCCTGTCATCATTTCAGTGACTGTATTATTTAGTGACAGCATATATTAAGTCCCTCTGTAATACAGGCAGTTCTCTGCTAATTTGGGATCTTTGTGGTCTTTCTTGCCTTTCACTCTGACTTTTAAAAAATGTATTGTACTGGACATTCTTGCTGGTAACTCCTGCCACACAGTTCTGAGCCAAAGGATCCTGAAGGATAAATTTTAAGAAGTGTTTGTGTGGAAAAGTAATCAAGAGGCAGCAGAACAGAGTGAGAAGACCCGGGGAGGTCAGTAGGAGCCTTTGGGTCCACCATCATCTCCTCTGTTCCTAAGCCCCTCCCTTTTCTTTCTGGACCTCAGGACCTCTATGCAAGGAGAGAAGCCCAACAAGGATGCAGGAGCCTTTTGCAACCCTGCCATGCCTGCCCCCTGCCTTTCATAAAAGAGGCTCCTGCAGGAGCCTCTCCTGAACAGAGCCTGGCAGAACCCTTCAATGTGGAAACCTGGGCATCTCCGTGAGGTGGGAAGCTGCTTTTCCCGGACAGGCAGGAGCAGATGTGACAAAGCTCCCAGAAGCCCTGTTTCCGGGTCTATTTAAACTTCAAAGGGAATGGGTGTCAGCCTGCCTGTGAGTTTGGGGCAATCTGGGCTGCCCTACAACAGGTGAGCTGAGTGTGAGAGTTGAAGTTCCTGCTATACAGGGCTTCCCTGGTGGCTCAGCAGTAAAGAATCTGCCTGCAGTGCAAGAGACCTGGGTTCAGTCCCTGGGTGGGGAAGATCCCCTGGAGAAGGAAAAGGCTGCCCACTCCAGTATTCTTGCCTGGAGAATCCCATGGGCAGAGGAGTCTGGCGGGCTACAATTCAGGGGGTCACAAGGAGTTGGACACGACTGAGTGATTAATACGTACAGACAAATCCGTACAAAGCCGTCGCTGGAGCACTAAGCCGAGCCGTCACTGGAGCAATGAGCTAAGGAGCTCAGACATTCTCCTCGCCATGGACTCTGAACTTGGTCAATCATGAAACTCTCTGGGCGTCCTTCTCCTCCATCTCTACAATGGAGGTGACCACGGTACTTCCTTCCCAGCACGGTTTTGAGGAGTCAGCGCCCAGTAAGGGCTGGCCGCTATTAATATTAGCAGAAGAAGCGGTAGTGTGATATGGCTTACAGAACTGACTCTCGAGGCTGAGCGCTTGAGTTCAGATCCTGGCTCTCCACCTTGAACGCTGTGCTGCTGCTGCTGCTAAGTCACCTCAGTCGTGTCCGACTCTGTGCGACCCCATAGACGGCAGCCCACCAGGCTCCACCGTCCCTGGGATTCTCCAGGCAAGAACACTGGAGTGGGTTGCCATTTCCTTCTCCAATGCATGAAAGTGAAAGTGAAAGTGAAGTCAGTCAGTCGTGTCCAACTGTCAGCGACCCCATGGACTGCAGCCTACCAAGCTCCTCCATCCATGGGATTTTCCAGGTAAGAGTACTGGAGTGGGGTGCCATCGCCTTCTCCACAACAGCTGTGCCAGTGTAGACAAATGAAGCCACCTCTCTGGGCCTCGTCTTCTCATCTGTAAGGTAGGGACAGCATCTCCCTTAGAGTTCTTTGAGGGTGATAGGAACAGTGTACAGAAACGCGCACAGTGCCCAGTGCATAGTAAGGCTCCAGAAATGCCAGCTGCTGCTGTCGCGGTTGCTATGACATTCTCATTTAAGGACCTTATATTGATCCTCACGGGTTCAGGAAGCACAGAGGAAGCCCCCTGACTCCTCCCATTGTCCATTGCAGAACACATGGGAAGGAGTCCATAAAGTTCTTTCAAATCAAAAACAACACTGAGTTGAATCCCTTTGTCCCATCAATATCAATCATCAGAACTTGTGATTCATTTTGACATGAATTAATAAAAATAATTTTATGAAAATCAAAGTTCAGCTGGCCTGTTCTTGCTTTCTATTGCTTTTCACTCAAATTGTATCCACACATTAGAGTTGGGGGAGGAGTGTCAGCCAAATTTGCCCTTTAGGTTGAGCAATTAATCGATCTACCCATGACTACTGACTTGATAATTTTATGAATTGTTTTCATGTGGCTTATCTTGAACACATAGATCATTAAAACTAGCAAGGAGAAGGGGAGACAACAGTTTTAGAGGTGGTTGTCATTTCATCAGCCACCAGCCAAGTGGCTGCAGATATGTTGAGACCACCTAACAACTGGCTAACAATTGTCAGTGAGCCTATTAGAGGCCATCTGTAAAAGGAATTCAACTACAAAATATAGAACGTCAAAAGACAGCACAGAACCCTGGTCAAAAAGGGTCATCAGGGGCACCCCTTTGATAAGAGGCTCCTTCTGCCCCATGCCCCAACTTTCTTTCCCTACTTAATTTCCTCTAAGGGCAACTACTCAGAGGTCACCAGTGAAACCTTCAGTCAACCAAGAGCTTCAGTCTGTTAGATGCTAGAAAACATTTATGCAGAAAAGAAGCAAAAACATGATGAATCTCTCTAAAGGATTTCAAAATTCAAGTCCATTCATTCAAAAGCATGTGTAATAGTTCTAATGGGCCATAAATGATTCCAACACCAGGATGGAAAGTATTTCATTCAGCACATTTGTGATCATGTGCATTGCAAACTGCTTTAAGACCTGTGTTCCCCATTGTGCAAGGCACACAGCATGTGTCCAATTAAATCTGGCCAAAGTTAAATATGCTGGCACCACTTCAGGTACCACAGACTAGAATTATATGGTCACTAACACCATTCTCCCTAAGGAAGACATGATACCTGACATCTGTCTCTTTTACATAAACAGGTCCTGTCTTCACAAGGAGACTGGGAATACCTCCCAGAAAGGGACTACCTAGGAACTAGGACTGTGTCTGGCAGACATCGTCAAATCAACAGCCCTATAGGGTGGACATAGTTCATCATGCTCCACTCATTCTCCCTCTAATCCATACCCATCCTAAAGGAACAAAGTATCATGGCAGCACCGTATGGAGCCTGCTTTCTGCTGGGAATTTTCAGGAAGGTATTCTAAAGAGCAGATCTTAAAACTAGTCCTTGAAGCATGAATAGGATTGAGGTGGTAGTAAAATAGAAGGAAGAATATTCCAAGCAGAGTGAACACCATGAACAAAAATGAGTTTGAATATCAGGCACAAAAGTGCAAATCAGGGTGTCTGTGTTGATGTTCAGTCACTCAGTCAGGTCCAACCCCATGGACTGCAGCACTCCAGGCTTCCCTGTCCATCACCACCTCCCAGAGTTTGCTCAGACTCATGTTCGTTGAGTTGGTGATGCCATCCAACCATCTCACCCTCTGTCGTCCCCTCTCCTTCTGCCTTCAATCTTTCCCAGCATCAGTGTCTGTTCCAATGAGTTAGTTCTTCGCATCAGGTGGCCAAAGTATTGGAGCTTCAGCTTCAGCATCAGTCTTCCCAATGAATATTCAGGGTTGATTTTCTTTAGGATTGACTGGTTTGATCTCCTTGTAGTCCAGGGAACTCTCAAGAGTCTTCTCCAAAACCACAGTTCAAAAACATCAATTCTTTGGCACTGAACCTTCCTTATGGTCCTACTCTCACATCCATACAGGATATATACCCCAAAGAATTAAAAACAAGGATGCAAAAAGATTATTTTTCTTCCATGTTCATGGCAAAGTTAATCACAACTGCCAAAAGGTAGAAACAGACAGACAAATGGATTTTTAAAAAAATGCAGTCTATACATACAACACTGCTGCTGCTTCTAAGTCGCTTCAGTCATGTCAGACTCTGTGCGACTGCATTAGACGGCAGCCCACTAGGCTCCTCTGTCTCTGGGATTCTCCAGGTAAGCACACTGGAGTGGGTTGCCATTTCCTTCTCCAACGCATGAAAGTGAAAAGCAAAAGTGAAGTCACTCAGTTGTGCCCGACTCTTAGCAACCCCATGGACTGCAGCCTACCAGGCTCCTCCATCCATGGGATTTTCCAGGCAAGAGTACTGGAGCGGGTTGCCATTGCCTTCTCCGATATACAACACAATACTATTCAACCTTAAAAAGGAAGGCATTCTGGCACATATTGTTACATGGATGAATCTTGTGGACATTATGCTATCTGCAACAAGCCTGTCACGAAAGAACAGCTATTGTATAGCTCTACTCATACAGTAATATGACAGCATTAGACATATGACCACACCTACAGTAATCAGATTCAGAAACAGAAAGCAGAATGGGGCTTACCAGGGCTGGGGGAGCAGGGAAATGGAGAATTATTGTTTAGTACTTACTGAGTTTCAGTTTTGTAAGAGGTGAAGGGTTCTGGAGACAAATAATGGTGATGGTTGCACAACAACATGGATTACTTAATGCCACTGAATTATACACTTAAAAATGATGAAGTTGGTAAATTTTATGTTCTATGTGCTGCTGCTGCTGCTGCTAAGTCACTTCAGTCGTGTCCAACTCTGTGCGACCCCATAGACGGCAGCCCACCAGGCTCCACCGTCCCTGGGATTCTCCAGGCAAGAACACTGGAGTGGGTTGCCATTTCCTTCTCCAATGCATGAAAGTGAAAGTGAAAGTGAAGTCAGTCAGTCGTGTCCAACTGTCAGCGACCCCATGGACTGCAGCCTACCAAGCTCCTCCATCCATGGGATTTTCCAGGTAAGAGTACTGGAGTGGGGTGCCATCGCCTTCTCCACAACAGCTGTGCCAGTGTAGACAAATGAAGCCACCTCTCTGGGCCTCGTCTTCTCATCTGTAAGGTAGGGACAGCATCTCCCTTAGAGTTCTTTGAGGGTGATAGGAACAGTGTACAGAAACGCGCACAGTGCCCAGTGCATAGTAAGGCTCCAGAAATGCCAGCTGCTGCTGTCGCGGTTGCTATGACATTCTCATTTAAGGACCTTATATTGATCCTCACGGGTTCAGGAAGCACAGAGGAAGCCCCCTGACTCCTCCCATTGTCCATTGCAGAACACATGGGAAGGAGTCCATAAAGTTCTTTCAAATCAAAAACAACACTGAGTTGAATCCCTTTGTCCCATCAATATCAATCATCAGAACTTGTGATTCATTTTGACATGAATTAATAAAAATAATTTTATGAAAATCAAAGTTCAGCTGGCCTGTTCTTGCTTTCTATTGCTTTTCACTCAAATTGTATCCACACATTAGAGTTGGGGGAGGAGTGTCAGCCAAATTTGCCCTTTAGGTTGAGCAATTAATCGATCTACCCATGACTACTGACTTGATAATTTTATGAATTGTTTTCATGTGGCTTATCTTGAACACATAGATCATTAAAACTAGCAAGGAGAAGGGGAGACAACAGTTTTAGAGGTGGTTGTCATTTCATCAGCCACCAGCCAAGTGGCTGCAGATATGTTGAGACCACCTAACAACTGGCTAACAATTGTCAGTGAGCCTATTAGAGGCCATCTGTAAAAGGAATTCAACTACAAAATATAGAACGTCAAAAGACAGCACAGAACCCTGGTCAAAAAGGGTCATCAGGGGCACCCCTTTGATAAGAGGCTCCTTCTGCCCCATGCCCCAACTTTCTTTCCCTACTTAATTTCCTCTAAGGGCAACTACTCAGAGGTCACCAGTGAAACCTTCAGTCAACCAAGAGCTTCAGTCTGTTAGATGCTAGAAAACATTTATGCAGAAAAGAAGCAAAAACATGATGAATCTCTCTAAAGGATTTCAAAATTCAAGTCCATTCATTCAAAAGCATGTGTAATAGTTCTAATGGGCCATAAATGATTCCAACACCAGGATGGAAAGTATTTCATTCAGCACATTTGTGATCATGTGCATTGCAAACTGCTTTAAGACCTGTGTTCCCCATTGTGCAAGGCACACAGCATGTGTCCAATTAAATCTGGCCAAAGTTAAATATGCTGGCACCACTTCAGGTACCACAGACTAGAATTATATGGTCACTAACACCATTCTCCCTAAGGAAGACATGATACCTGACATCTGTCTCTTTTACATAAACAGGTCCTGTCTTCACAAGGAGACTGGGAATACCTCCCAGAAAGGGACTACCTAGGAACTAGGACTGTGTCTGGCAGACATCATCAAATCAACAGCCCTATAGGGTGGACATAGTTCATCATGCTCCACTCATTCTCCCTCTAATCCATACCCATCCTAAAGGAACAAAGTATCATGGCAGCACCGTATGGAGCCTGCTTTCTGCTGGGAATTTTCAGGAAGGTATTCTAAAGAGCAGATCTTAAAACTAGTCCTTGAAGCATGAATAGGATTGAGGTGGTAGTAAAATAGAAGGAAGAATATTCCAAGCAGAGTGAACACCATGAACAAAAATGAGTTTGAATATCAGGCACAAAAGTGCAAATCAGGGTGTCTGTGTTGATGTTCAGTCACTCAGTCAGGTCCAACCCCATGGACTGCAGCACTCCAGGCTTCCCTGTCCATCACCACCTCCCAGAGTTTGCTCAGACTCATGTTCGTTGAGTTGGTGATGCCATCCAACCATCTCACCCTCTGTCGTCCCCTCTCCTTCTGCCTTCAATCTTTCCCAGCATCAGTGTCTGTTCCAATGAGTTAGTTCTTCGCATCAGGTGGCCAAAGTATTGGAGCTTCAGCTTCAACATCAGTCTTCCCAATGAATATTCAGGGTTGATTTTCTTTAGGATTGACTGGTTTGATCTCCTTGTAGTCCAGGGAACTCTCAAGAGTCTTCTCCAAAACCACAGTTCAAAAACATCAATTCTTTGGCACTGAACCTTCCTTATGGTCCTACTCTCACATCCATACAGGATATATACCCCAAAGAATTAAAAACAAGGATGCAAAAAGATTATTTTTCTTCCATGTTCATGGCAAAGTTAATCACAACTGCCAAAAGGTAGAAACAGACAGACAAATGGATTTTTAAAAAATGCAGTCTATACATACAACACTGCTGCTGCTTCTAAGTCGCTTCAGTCATGTCAGACTCTGTGCGACTGCATTAGACGGCAGCCCACTAGGCTCCTCTGTCTCTGGGATTCTCCAGGTAAGCACACTGGAGTGGGTTGCCATTTCCTTCTCCAACACATGAAAGTGAAAAGCAAAAGTGAAGTCACTCAGTTGTGCCCGACTCTTAGCAACCCCATGGACTGCAGCCTACCAGGCTCCTCCATCCATGGGATTTTCCAGGCAAGAGTACTGGAGCGGGTTGCCATTGCCTTCTCCGATATACAACACAATACTATTCAACCTTAAAAAGGAAGGCATTCTGGCACATATTATTACATGGATGAATCTTGTGGACATTATGCTATCTGCAACAAGCCTGTCACGAAAGAACAGCTATTGTATAGCTCTACTCATACAGTAATATGACAGCATTAGACATATGACCACACCTACAGTAATCAGATTCAGAAACAGAAAGCAGAATGGGGCTTACCAGGGCTGGGGGAGCAGGGAAATGGAGAATTATTGTTTAGTACTTACTGAGTTTCAGTTTTGTAAGAGGTGAAGGGTTCTGGAGACAAATAATGGTGATGGTTGCACAACAACATGGATTACTTAATGCCACTGAATTATACACTTAAAAATGATGAAGTTGGTAAATTTTATGTTCTATGTGCTGCTGCTGCTGCTGCTAAGTCACTTCAGTCGTGTCCAACTCTGTGCAACCCCATAGACGGCAGCCCACCAGGCTCCCCCGTCCCTGGGATTCTCCAGGCAAGAACACTGGAGTGGGTTGCCATTTCCTTCTCCAATGCACGAAAGTGAAAAGTCAAAGTGAAGTCGCTCAGTCATGTCCGACGCTCAGCAACCCCATGGACTGCAGCCTACCAGGCTTCTCCATCCATGGGATTTTCCAGGCAAGACTACTATGTACTTGACCACAATAAAAATAATTTTTAAAGTACAAACGAAAAACCATCACAACAATGCTCTGAATTCAGACATTAACTTTTAACTACTTAGGCGTTTACACTCTCAAAAATATTGGACATTATATTTGCATTGTGCAAATTTGAAATATTAATATGACATTAATTTGGCATATCAAATTTGGGAAATATGAATCTCCCCTAAAATTTGGTACATAATCAAGAACCATATAATTTTAGGATTCAAGCGCCAAATGAGCTGCAAACTCACGGCAGCATTGAAAGACAACAAAAATTCCCATCATCTTTGTCAATAATTTCTCAATTGTACAGCACATGCCTTTAGCGAACATTGAATTATTATTTTTAAATACACAGTCATAAATTTTAAATTTTTCTTATGTTATTTCCTTGAAATTCAAGCTCTTACATGGTAGTACCAGCACTAATTCTGAAAAAAAGAATGAAAATAAATAAATTTGGAAAAGAAGTTAGAAGTGACACCATCTTAAGAATCAAGTGAATCGTTTATCAGTGATTTCTCTATCTTTTTAGGCTAAAAGATATATATGTGTTTTGTAAGTTGTAAGCCCTATCTCCTTCAATTTGTGTGTTCTGAGAACACACCCCCATGACTTTAAATTATTTTGGAAATAAGTGTCTATACAAAATGCTTATTTACAGGAAATGCAACTACCTTGTGTTATGAATGTCCAGTTTCCCTTTAGAAGTGTTATCACTGGACGCTCAGAAAATGTCTCAAGTCTGCTTGTCTGCAGTCCCCTTTTGCTATTACAGTGACTACAACAGTCTCATCACCACGCTAAGTGTCTGCAGAGCCTCCTCATCCCAGGCACAGAGTCCATTTGCTCAAAGATGAACATGTCACTAAGAAGCAGGTCCAGGATGGGCCCCTGCTGCCTTCCAAGCACCCAGCCTAGGGAGCCTTCTGCTGGATGGGGATGTGTGGGTGGCTGGAGGATGCCCCCAGAGGCTGAGAAACCACCTCCACTCCCACACAGACTTTACTTCCTAAAACCAGTCTTGAAACATGGTCATAGTATTGAGCCTTGGGTCACTGAAAGCTTCCAGAGGCGTCAGAATCATTCAATCATTGGCCCATTGGAGAATGGAATAACTTCATCCTGTAAGTATACATTGTCCCAGAAGAAGATATGAATATGAGAAGAAAGGGGTACAAAAGATGGACTATTCCAAGACACACGTGTCTATCAAATAAAGAGAAGAAAACTGAGGGCTGGAAAAATATTATCAAACACACTGGAGCCATATAAAATATGATGCCTCTTATCAAATACACATTTTTGCTCTTCGAACCTTTCCAGCAGGGACACAGTCTGTCTCAATGCCTGCGCCAAGGTCGGTCTGTGAAAACAAGGTTGTGAATAACAGAGGGAAGTTTCCCGCCACTCCCCCAATCCTGGAAAGAGACCAAGAGCCACGTGAGGAAGGGGGCATCCGCTGAGGCTATCAGGAGAGCTGTGGCCTCAGAGGCCAGCTCCGTGGCCCATTTTCACAGTATTACTTGACCCCATTTGCCAGAACGAACAAGAAATTTGAGCTCGGAAGGTTGCTTCCCATTTCGGCCAGCGTCTTCTGGGGGTGATATGCACGAGCAGCTGCCAAGGACCTCTGAAGAGCTGGGGCTCCTAGCATCCTTGTGGAAAGACTTCCCCAAGTCAGTGCTCAAAGGTTTACCCCCAAAACACACACACACACACAATCTTCCCAGAAAGAATAGGATAGCAAGAATTAGATGGAGTAAAATTATAATGCTAGAAGAAGCATCCCTGCCGTAACAAAGATGCTTCTGGAAGTCAGGCCAAAGAATCTGCTCCGATTACTGCCTCCTGCAGAGGTTTTGGTGGGAGATGAAAACCTCTGGCTTTCCATTTGTCTCCAGACTGTAATGGATGCAAAGAGGAAAAAAAAGTATACTGTGTCCCTAACTCAGTTCTTCTCGGGTTTTATGTTTAATGCCGATACTCCTTTTCTATCTTCCAGCCACACAAAATGGCACTTATTAATGAGCTCTCAAATTACATAAAGAGAGATCTGAAGAGTAGAAACTAAACCATTCAAGGCAAGCCTGTGGCGTTGTGGCTCTGAGTACAGAATGGCATCTGTCTGCAAGCGAGGAGGGCCTGCTTGCTGCATCCATGGAAACCATAGCCAGGGGAGAGGGAAAAGATGCCAGAATAAGCAGGTAAGGTGATGCAGAAAAGGAAGAATGCTCAGAAGGAAGACACTCAGCATTCCTGAACACACACAAACACACACACACACCCTTCCCTGGTACCCTAAACTGTGCAACTCTCATCTCCCAGTTTTGATGCTGAGTTATAAAATCTTAGTTTCCCACATTAGCAAATGTGTTTCTGTTTGTACATGTATATGTCTATGTATGTATACATATATATATATATATTAGCTTAATAAATAAAACCAAATAATTTTGCAACATGTAGAAGTCCTGGGCCTCCAATCCTTTATGCTGATCCTCTGAGCATCCTCTTCCTTTCCAGATGGTACCAATTAAGAGCAAGACCTTTATCCTAACAGATGTTAAGCAAATAAACCCAATCTGAGGCTTTAATGAACAAAACCAGACACATTTACTATACCCAAGAGAAGCAAAAATAAATATAACGTATACAGTGGGCCACTTGGGTTAACTTGCAACTGACTGGGGCTTTGACCTGTGGCTGTGATTAGTTTCAACTTTTCCCACATATTTGTAATTAGCACAAGAAAGGCTGAGACACTGTGGAACACAATCCTAACCTTGGAATCCTTCCACTCCCTTTGTTTTTCCTTCATGTTGTTTGGAGAGGCAATTTCCATCTCTAAAATACTTTGCTTTGCTTCCACTGGAATGGGAAGCATTGCTTTTTAAGATTCTCATCAATAATGATCAGCAACTAAGTGTGCAGCTTGTTCTTTGTCAAGAAAATATGTCAATTTTGGGCCCCTCTGGGCTCTCGATGAGTAGATGAGTACAACTTACACGCAGGTTGTGTCTCAAAGGGCTACATTTAGGATGACTGTGCACAGTGGAAACAAACCTCAGGCCTTCCAACCACCTCCTGGGGCCCCTCTGAGCCCTTACATTTTCCTGAACAACAGGTGGCAGTAAAGACACACATTCTGCAGGAGCTAATTAAGGTTTTCTATTTCAGACGTGGTTGCACAAATGCTGCTTAAAAGAAAGGACTGGTAGTTTAAAACACACACA
>SJYV01009278.1:945712-985120 GCA_006410875.1 Neotragus pygmaeus | reverse complement strand
CCCTGGAGAAGGGAATGGTAACCCACTGCAGTATTCTTGCCTGGAGAATCCCATGGACAGAGGAGCCTGGTGGGCTAGAGTCCACGGGGTCACAAAGAGTCAGACATGACTAAGCAACTAACACAAATGAAAGAAAAGAAGACCTTTAAGAGTGATAAGTTGTGAAGTCGCTCATACGTGTCTGACTCTTTGTGACCCCATGGACTGTAGCCCACCAGGCTCCTCCATCCATGGAATTTTCTAGGCAAGAGTACTGAAGTGGGTTGCCATTTCCTTCTCCAAGGGATATTCCCAACCCAGGGATCAAACCCGGGTCTCCCTCATTGCGGGCAGACGTTTTACCATCTGAGCCACCAGGGAATCGCTTGAGTTTAGTTTCACTCAATCGCTTAGTATCACTAAGAGTAACAGGGGACGTGTAAATAATCAGCAATGAAGTTTGTTATTTTGCACTTTTGTGTCCAGTTGCCAGAAAGTAGAGGGGACCTTTCCTCATGGGTTAATGTGAAATCTCCCAAGCTCACAGAGAATGAACATGTTAAAGTTTTCCCAACATTCATCTGACTTGGTCTTGCCAAGTGGAAAGTAATTGTCCTTAGAGCCAATTTCACGTGCACCAAGCCAGAAATGAAGCTCTTTAAGTCTTCCCTCTGCCTCCCCAGTATGCTGCTGCTACTGCTGCTGCTGCTGCTGCTAAGTCTCTTCAGTCGTGTCCGACTCTGTGCGATCCCATAGATAGCAGCCCACCAGGCTCCACCAGTATGTCTACCCACAAAATGACTCATGATTCCTGCCCGACTCTCTAAATACAGTACTTGATGAAGTAACTCCTATTCATCCTTCTAGATTTACTAAGGTGTCAGTTCCTCCCCTAAATTGGCTCTCCCTTCCTGCACCTAAATCAAATCCTGCTTCGGAGGATTTCCATAATGCACAGTGCTCATCTGTATCACAGCAAAGTCACAATTTATGGTAATGGTCTAGTTACATGCCTGTCTTCTGTAAGAAACTGTGAGCTCCTTGAAGAACATAATTGTATCGTTTTTCTTTCTCTCCTCCATGTGCCCAAACCAGGTGTTTGGCAGATGGATGGAGGGATGGCTGTGTGGGTAGCGGGACCATTAGGAGCATCTCAGCAAGAGGGCCCTGGTGTCCCCTGTCCTGCAGACTTGCCAAGGACATCCATCCACATCACAGCTGTCATGAGGACGTTCTTTTCAGCCACACTGCTTGGATGATTCTTAAGAACAAATTTTTTTTTTTTAAGCAAATTTAATTTACATTCAAAGACCATCTCTGAACACTAACCCTTGAAGGAAGTCTCTAGGAAACAGCTCTAAATCACGAAAGACTTGTCTCTGAAGCTGGACCACATTTAAATTCCAAATCAAACAGCCGCTCTTCTGCCCCCATTTCTTTATGTCGCCAACAAATGTAGCTCTACTGTCGTCTCAAAAGCCTGGTTTGAATTCTTACAGGTGAAACGTGCCTGCCTAAGCAATTAGAGGCACTTGATCTACTGAGATTAATGGCCTCTTTTGGGACCCGGCATAATTTAAATCCCAAAAGAAGGAGGCCAAAACGTTCACCAGCAGAAACCTTTCATCCCTCACCGTACACTTAAAATGCCAACAGTCAGTTCTGGTGGGTGCTTTACACATGATCCAAATAGAGTTGGCAGATAAAATACAAGATCCTCAGATACATTAGTATCAGATAAATAATAGTTTTTGTAAGTATGACCCATTCAACATTTGAGATTTACTCACACTAAAAAAAAAATTATTCATTGTTCACAACTCAAATGTCACTGGGCATCCTGCATTTTTGTGCAGTAAATCTGCGGTCCTAGCTCAAAGCTGCAGCGCCCGGTGTCTCATCTGAAATTTCTATATCAACGAAAGTTAAAAGAAAAGTTCGGGCACCTGACTTGGTCTTGCCATGAGGAAAGTGATGGCCCTTAGTGCTCTGTCCGCACTGACCATCCCTCATTGAGGCTGCAACCCTCTCTGCCCTCCTAGCATTGTTCCAAAGCCAGCTTGAGCTCATGAAATTGGAATGCGTTTGCTGATGTAAGGCACCCTAAATTCTCCCCAAACTGTCATCTGAGAATCACTAAAAATGAAAATCCCAACAACAATCCTGTGCCTAGCCATACAAATAGAAAAACTTCAGGGAAATATGCAGAACTTTTTTTTGTAATCATGTTAGGTTTTGTGACCACAGTTCCTGCAATCACATGGCAGTTTCTAGACACTCTTATGCTTATTATCTTCTCTGGCTCCCAGTACAAACGTTCAGGGTCTGGACTAAGGGAAGGCAAAGAAGGCGTGTAGGGTGCATGGGTTAAGGAGGGCAAGGAGTCCCGGGCCAGGTGCAGAACCAGCACTTGAGAGGGAAGCCTTTAATTTTATGGCCTGGGAGCCTCACTTTCCTCTCCATAATCCTGACCCTGCGAATACAGGTTATTGCTCTTCAACCTGAATGGTTTGGGAGCCAAAAAAAAAAAAAGGATCATTTCTACTACCAGTATCAGGGCTATCTCTAGGTGGGAACAATTCCAATATGTGAGGAAGGGGGTTCCAATTTTTAGCAAACACATTAAATAGCTCTTCAAGGACAGAGAAATGTAGTAACCAGCATGAAGTCCTCCACACGAAGTCCCTGTCTTCATCACCTCCTGGAACACAAGAGCATATGGGTTCACTGCCTGGGGTTGTGGGAACAAAGCAGTACAGATTCGGGGGCTTAAGCAATAGGGTCTGTCACACAACTTCTGACGCCGGAAGCCTGAGAACGAAATGTCTGCAGGCTTGGTTTCTCCTGAGGGCCGTGAGGGGCAATCTTTGCCGGCCTCTGTCCCGGCTTTTGGTGGCGCGTTGACCACCTCTAGCACCGTGCCTTATTGAAACATCATCCAGCCTCTGCCTTCATCATCACGTGGCCCTCTCCCTGTGTGCATGTCTGTCTGCAGCCTCCCTGTTTTCATGACACCAGTTATACTGGGTTAAGATCCATCTTCATGACCTCATTTTAACCTGTACGTGTCTGCTCAGTCTTCCAGTCGTGTCCAACTCTTTGGGACCCTGTAGACGGATTTCCTAGTCAAGAATACTGGAGTAGGTTGCCATTTCCTCCTTCAGGGGATCTTCCCGACCCAGGGATCACACCTGTGTCTCCAGTGTCTCTTGCATGGGCAGGCAGATTCTTTGCCAGCAGCGCCACCTCTGAGTTTCCTCTCTAAGGACCCTACCCCAAATAAGGTCACATTCTGAGGTCCTGGGGGTTGGAACACCAACACATGAATTTGAGTGGACATCAATGAACCCATAATAGGATGTCTCTACACAGATTGGTCAAGGACACTGCTTGACACTCAGGGTCCCTCAGACAGGTGACCATTTCCCTCAGATTTCCTTTTTGTCTGTGTGTATCATGCTATCTTCCTTCCCACCCTAAACTAACACCTTTCTCCAAAGACCCCCCTGGAGAAGGGAAGGGCAACCCACTCCAATATTCTTTCCCGGAGAATCCCTCTGACAGAGAAGTCTGGCGGGGTACAGTCAGTGGGGTCGCAAAGAGACACAACTGAAGCGACTTGGCATGCACCAATCACGGTATGTATTATACACCCTCTGTGCCCTCCTCCGCAGAAGATGACCCTGGAGCAGCAGAAACGATGTGGTAACCCACCCTGGCTCTGTGAGCGACCACGCTCAGCAGACGCCCCCAAGACTCGCTCCTCCTCCCTCACTACTGTGGCACCGAAACTTAGTGAACTTCAGGAAAACTTCCTTAATTTTTTTCCCCCTTATTTGTTTCATCTCAATCATCACTTCCTGGGAAAATGGAATTAAAGTATCAAAGTCTCAAATCTCAGAACGTTGTGTTTTTTTTTCAGAAGCGATGAGAGAAGCGATGACCAGCCCTCCCTCCCTGGTCGCAAGGGAGATTGGTGGAAGGCGGCTCATGCCCGCGTTTGGGCCAGGTCTCTCGAGGATACTTAGGACAGGGGGCTAGGGGACCAGGCCAACGTCTGAAGGGTCGGCTACAGTTCCTTTCAACCACGTGACATGGAGCATCCGAAGCAGGAGGGCTGCAGTTTACGAGCGTCCCAGGAGAGCGGGAAGAGAGATCAAGGGGGAGGGGAAGAGAAATAAAGGATGGGGAGTGCTGAACTGGAAAGTATGAGTTTCAGATAAGATTCTTTCCCAGCATTGCTGTGTGACCTCGGGAAAAGCACTTCACCTCCGTGCTGTGCTTACCGGCCAGGCTCCTCTGTCCATGGGGATTCTCCAGGCAAGAATACTAGAGTGGGTGGCCACGCCCTCCTCCAGGAGATCTGCCAAACCCAGGGACGGAACCCAGGTCTCCCGCATTGCAGGTGGATTCTTTACCTTCTGAGCCACCAGGGAAGCCCAAGAATCCTGGAGTGGGTGGCCTTTTCCTTCTCCAGTGGATCTTCCCAACCCAGGGATGGAACCTGGGTCTCTTGCATTGCAGGCGGATTCTTTACCAGCTGAGCCCCCAGGGAAGCCCACTTAACCTCTCTGCAATCCCACGTTCTCTGTTTATAAAGTGAGACAATGACAGCCGCCCCTCAGGTTTCTGGAACATCATTATAAAACGCCTCACAGTTCGGCAGGCCTAATCCAAGAGATTCCCAGGGTCCGCTCCCTTTCTGACTTCTGAAAGTCAGCTCCCTTTTCTTCCTTCCTTTGAAAAGTCCTTCAGAGACGACTCCTTCCTAACAGAGGCTGCCGGAGGACGGAGGACGGACCGCGGAAGGCCTGGGCGGGAAGGCGGAGAAGCCCCGGGCTCCGCGGGCAGGTGGTGCTGTCCATGGTCCTCCCTCCACGGCGGGGAGGAGGGGCTGAATAAAGGCGCAGCGGGGCCTGGGGGCCAAGGGCGCAGCGAGCTTTCCAGAAGCGTGCGCAGTGAGAGCCAAGGGTGCTGAGCGAAGTCTCCCGTCTGTGGCAAACGACGTCCCCGGAACGTGGGCGGTTTTCACAGCCCGGGAAAGCCCGGCCCGGCGCCCGGCCGACGCCAGGTGGCGCCGCGCAGCCAGGCAGCCGGAGGCGGCGGCCGGGAGGGGCGCGGTCCCGCAAGACGGCCCCTTCTCCCCGGAGACACAGACTCTGCCCCATGCACAGGGCGTCTCCGCCTTCCCGTTAGCATTTGCGGAGCAAAACAACATCTTTTATTTTTTAACACTCGACCCCCAACAGAGATGTGCAAGCAAAACGTGCTGTACGGGAAGCCTGATGCTTTTGTCAGTTTTTCCTTAGTTAAAAAGGGATTTGAACTGCTTAGGAGGAAATCAAAAGGATATGAAATTATTCGACATTGTTATGCTGGCCTGTGGGTAAAGTCCGAGTTGAACATATATAAGGTGGAATGTAAAAAACATAGAGAAGTAGCTAAAAATAAAAAATCATATGGCAGTGAAATCAATCATAACCCACGCTGTGTCCCAGGAACTCCACTCTTGGTGGGGGAAGTGTTGGTGTCCAAAAAAAAAAAAAACGTGCATCCGAGAGTGCTCAAATAAGATTCATTCATAATAGCCCAAACCTGGAAGCAAGCCAAGCGTCTGTCAACAGAATGGATGGACAAACTGTGGTATATTCATACCACAGAGTCGCTCTCAGAAATAAAAAGGGGTGATCCGTGGATACCGGCAACAGCATGGCTTCGTGGAAACCGAAAGGAGTCAGGTACCCAACACTAGCACTGAATGTCCCGTGGTCCCATTTTGATGAAGTGCTGAAGAGGCGCTCAAATCTACAGTGGTAGGAAGCAGTCCAGCGCGGCCTCTGTGGGTGACGACTGCCTGGAAGGGGCACGACAGAACTTTCTGGAGTAACGGAAACGTTCCAGTTCTTGATTCCAGTGCTGGCTACGCAGGTCCGCATAAGCGTGTACATATTCATGGTATGCACTTCGGTAAACTGTGTGTGTTTCACTACAGGAAATTATGCCTCAATTAAAAAAATAAAAAGACAGAGGGAGGAGAGAAAAAGGAAGATTATTTCCACCCCTGCCTTTCCTGTGTGTTCCTATATCCATTTTACAATTTCAGTAAATGTTTTCCTCTAATGTGAAGAATATGGCCTATTTCTGGCTTCTGTCCCTCCTGTTCCTTTTTTTTTTTTTTTAATAATTTAGCTAAAGACTTCGTTAGTTTTCTTTTAAGTGCTTATGCTCCCAGCTAATGAATTGTCCAAAGTCTCATCACACGATTTGCATTTCACTCACTAGAAACTTAACTGTCAAGCCATTGAAATGATCCTTATTGTTTCTCCTAATTGCTGTTAGGAAGAGCGCTGGAATTATATGTGGTTTATTAGACACACAACAATAATGAGGGACAAATAAAGTTGTTTTCCCTGAAGTTGTTCCTTAGAAACAGGAAGGGGCATGGTTAAGCAATGCTGCCCTGGGCATCTCTGAAAGGAACAGAAGCAGGCTTCTCTGGGTACCTCGACTTGCCAATTTTGTCTTCAGTCTCTCTTTGCCACTCCCCTCAGGCACTTGGGGCCTTCGGAGAGCGCTTTACTTCTTGCCGCCATCCTAATGCCCTCTACGGAGAATCTCTGGTTTGGTGGTTACTCCCACGATGAGATGCCAATTGGATCCCCACTTGCCAGTCCTCCCCAGGATCAGGGATTCAAACGTGGAGAGTCACAGTCACTGTGCTCAGGAACCAGGCACCGGGCACTGGGGTTTGTAACCAAGAACTTTAAGGGCAGTGGTGTAATGTGGGTGCCTGGAACAAGAAACCTAGCAAGGGGCACGAGGGGGCCAGGCCCAAAATAAAGGCCCGAGAGCAGGGGCTAAGGTGGGACCCGTTACCTCCTCCCAGAGGGAGGGAGCTTTCTTCCCATACCATCCAGCTATACCCAGAGAAACTATTTGTAATCTGCAGAAGTCACTGCTGAGGCTAGCAATGCCCCAGATGTGGCTTCTGGAAGATTGCCTTGCTCTTCCCGTCAGCCCGCCCACTTTCAGTCTCCAGCTGTGATGAACGAGAGGATGTGGATGGTCCACTCATCTTCACACAGAACTTACATCCTAACCAAGGAGGGTACGATGATGCCGGTAAGCTAAGCTCTCCCCATCAGACCCCCTTTGGGAAGCCCCCTCCTGTTTGGCCATTCCCCCGAAAGTCTGTTTTTGATTCTCATCCTTTGAGTTGGGAGACCTTCTCCCTCCAATGCCCTCCAAAACACAGTCCTTGGATCAAGTTTCATCATAATTATCACACACGCAGAGTTTGTATGTACACATATGTATACTGCGGACTTTAGAAAAAATCATCACAATGACTCAGTAAGTTTGCAGCCTCAGTTTCCTCATCTATAAGATAAGAATAACAAAGGTATCCACCTGCAGGGGTTGCCATGAAGATGAAATAAAGAATGCTCATTTGTTTAATGCCCCTGAGATATTCTGTTTCGCTAAGAATTGAGGGTACCACTTCCACTCGTGCACGTAGATTACAGAGGTAAGACAGACAAGAAGAGTTCAGTGGGCACCCAAATCTCAGGATGGTCAATGGCCTCCCACCAGGCCCCTGGAAGCTTGTTTAGGCTCCTCCCACAAAAAATCTACACTTACATGCTTCTGCTTCTGGATCATCTCCCAATCACCTCTCCACATACCTCTTATGGGAAACACTAGTTATGTAAAAAGAGAGTCTAAATATACAGAATTTTAAGGGAGTGGGCTCACAAGGGAGAGGGTATATACATATAATTATGACTGGTTCACATTGTCGTAGGGCAGAAGTCAGTGTAACATCGTAAAACAATCTTCTTCCAATTAAAAATAAATTAAAAAAATAAAATATACAGAACTTTCAGTTCAGTTGCTCAGTCATGTCCAACTCTTTGCAACCCCATGGACTGCAGCACGCCAGGCTTCCCTGTCCATCACCAACTCCCGGAGCTTGCTCAAACTCATGTCCATTGCATTGGTGGTGCCATCCAACCATCTCATCCTCTATCATCCCCTTCTCCTGCTTTCAATCTTTCCCAGCATCAGGGTCTTTTCAAATGAGTCAGTGCTTTCACATTAGGTGGTCAAAGTATTGGAGCTTCAGCTTCAGCATCAGTCCTTCCAATGAATATTCAGGACTGATCTTTAGGATGGATGACTTTGATCTCCTTACAGTCCAAGGGATTCTCAAGAGTTTTCTNAACCCCATGGACTGCAGCACGCCAGGCTTCCCTGTCCATCACCAACTCCCGGAGCTTGCTCAAACTCATGTCCATTGCATTGGTGGTGCCATCCAACCATCTCATCCTCTATCATCCCCTTCTCCTGCTTTCAATCTTTCCCAGCATCAGGGTCTTTTCAAATGAGTCAGTGCTTTCACATTAGGTGGTCAAAGTATTGGAGCTTCAGCTTCAGCATCAGTCCTTCCAATGAATATTCAGGACTGATCTTTAGGATGGATGACTTTGATCTCCTTACAGTCCAAGGGATTCTCAAGAGTTTTCTCCAACACCACAGTTCAAAAGCATCATTTCTTCAATGATCATCTTTATGGTCCAACTCTCACATCCATTCATGACTACTGGAAAACCCACCTTTCACTATATGAACTTTGTCAGTAAAGTAATGTCTCAGCTTTTTAATATACTGTATAGGTTTGTCATAGAAGTTTATGGTGAGTAAAAATGTCAGTAATGAACATCCTTGTCTTATTTCTGATCTCAGAGGTAATGCTTTCAGCTTTTCCTTATTGAGTAAGATGTTTGCTGTGGGGTTGTCATATATGGGTTATACTATGCTGAGGTATCCCACTTCTGGAGAGTTTGTATCTTAAATGGGTGTTGAGTTTTGCTGAAAACTCTTTCTGCATCTATTGAGATGATCATATGGTTTTATTCTTCAATTTGTTGATGTGGTTCTTCATATTGCTTTGCAGATACTGTAAAATCCTTGCATCCTTGGGATAAATCCTACTTGATCATGGTGTATGAGCCTTTTAATATACTGTTGGATTAAGATCACTAGTAGTTTGTTGAGGATTTTTACATCTGTGTTCATCAGCTATATTGATATATGATTTGATGGAATTCTTTGGTGGTCCAGTGGTTAGGACTCAGCATTTTCACTGTCATAGCCAGGGTTCAGTCCCTGGCTGGGAGAAATGAGATTTCCCAAGCCACATGACATGGTCTATTGTTATGTGTCTACAATTAAAAAACAAATATTTCAAGGCCTCAAAATGGTTGAAATGATTGCCTTTCAAAAATGAAATCATGAGGGACCCATTTTCTTTTGCCTGTTTTCTTTTCCTCCAGCTTCATTTTTAAGTAAGTATATATTATTTTCATAATTTTAAAAATGTAGCATAGTTTAAAAATTCAAGCAAGTTTTGTGACACTAGTGAAACAAAAATCACTACTTCTGCCCTTCCTGCCTTGGCCAAGAAATACTCTCAGAATATAGGAGTCTCAGGATGAGGCTGGGGCTCTAGTGCAACTGATCTTCCTGCAAAAATTAAATGGCAGTGGGGGAAAGCTGGACCTTCCACACAAAGTCTCACCAAGGTTTTTATTGCTTATTGGCAAACCTGGCTTTATATATTTTATTTGCTTTACCCACTTTAAAAATTTTTTCATTTATTTGAAGTGGACAATTTTGCCACATAAAACTAAAATACTGACCTGGCCATCAGTGATGACCTGGATTAGTCCAAGTGAAGACATGAAGAAGGTCAAGGGCACAATGCCAAAGCACAAGAACAAAGCTTCCGTGGCGGCCACCTGCGGGCTTCTCGGGTGGCATCAGGGTAAAGAACCTGCCTGCCAGTGCAGGCTAGAAATGAGAGATGCAGTTTCCATCCCTGGATCAGGAAGACTCCCTGGAGGAGGGCATGGCAACCTACTCCAGTGTTCTTGCCTGCAGGATCCCATGAACAGAGGAGCTTGGCGGTCTGCAGTCCATGGGGTCTCAAAGAGTTGGACACAACTGAAGTGACTTTGTATGCACACACACAGGGGACACCTGCAGATCCGTGAGGACTGTGTGAACACGCTCCACAAGGGTAAGAATGAGCTTCAAGAGTGAGTTTGATAGTGTGCAGCTCTCCAAGTAAAACTAGAACCCACGGACTGCTGGGCTGAGACCTCACCCTGCTCAGCCCACACCTGCCAGGTCTATCAGGGGGAGCTGGACCTGAAACTTCCAAGAGCAGAACACAAGACTTCACACCAGAGCTAGTGACCAGATCTACGAGTCACCAGATCCCGGTGATGCATAGGCACATTAGCGTATGAAAGCGCCGCCATAAGCAGCTGGCCCCTGGGGGTGCTCACCCATTGATGATCAGGCCTGCATATCCATGTATTGTCAGATTGGCTTCTCACACCCTCCCCCAACCCTACAGCAGAGGAATAAGATTGATGCTACGGGCCCTGTTTTACAAAGGAAGAGAATGATTCAGAAGGATACTGACTAGAGCACAGCCCTCGAGCTTGTTGGTTAGGGAGCAGCCCTGCGGCACCAGTCTTTGACTCCACATTCAGGCGTCTCTCCACTACACATGCCTGCTGCTCTGTGCTGGACTTCAGCTCAGGGAATCGGGTCATGTCAGTCACAGATGGCCCATGCTTGTCCTTGTAGAGGGTTTCCACTGATGGCAGCATGACTTTTCCTCTCTTAACAGTCTTTATCTCATTTACACTCTATGTCCAAGGCTGTCCATGGACAGCCTTGGGTGGAGTGAGGCAGGTTCACTCTCCCACAGACATCTACTGAGAACCCAAATGGGTGGACTCTGGAACACTTTAATGAGAATAACAGAGGCTGCAGCTTGTTCCAAAATACCCATTCCATCTTCTTTCTCAGTAACAAAACCCCAGCTTTAATTGAGGTGGTATTGGACCTGGGTAAAGACTACCTCCAAACCTACCTTGTAGCTAGACATAACCATGTAATCAAGTATAATGAGAGACAAGCACACATTACTGGTGAGGATTACAATAAAGTTCTTTAAAGGAGAGACAAATGGCTGTGCAAAATCTTTTTGCCTTTCTTTACTGCTTCCTGTTCCTGTCTGGATTGTGGGTGTAATGGCTGGAGCTCTAGCAGCTATTCAGTCACAGAGAGCCGAGGACCAGGGATGAGAGCAGTTCTTGCTGCTGGTTCTCCCGTGGGTGTCAGGAACCCTCACACCAGCTCTGGCTATTGCTCTCTGGACTGAGATACATAAGAAAACATATCTTCTTACCTTATTCGTCTGAGTCTCTGCTGTAGCAGTCAAATACATTTTCTAACTGACACAGCAAGCAAGACCAACATACCCTGATTATGCAGAGGTTAGAGGCTCAACAGCTGGAACTAATGCAACATAACATGAGATAGGAGATTATAGAAGCCATAAATCCAGGGAACCAGCGAGATACAGGAATATTTCTCCAGAGAAGTAAAATCTAACTAACCATGGGCTGGACTTAGCCACACAGAGAGGGGAGAGGAGAATGTTCCAGGAGAAGAAAAACATGTGTAAGGACTCACTGTCGTGAAATTTATCACAACATTCATAGAGGTTGTTGAAGACCTTTAAGAAAGCATGCTCATGTTAGAAAAATCCCTCTGGTTGCTATGCTGAGAAACTGAAGAGGCAAGTGTGAAAACAGGAGGCCAGTTGGGAGGCTAGTGCAGTAGCCTGGGNCAAGGCTATGGTTTTTCCAGTGGTCATGTATGGATGTGAAATTTGGACTATAAAGAAAGCTGAGCACTGAAGAATTGATGCTTTTGAACTGTGGTGTTGGAGAAGACTCTTGAGAGTCCCTTGGACTGCAAGGAAATCCAACCAGTTCATCCTAAAGGAAATCAGTCCTAAATATTCATTGGAAGGACTGATGCTGAAAATGAAACTCCAATATTTTGGCACCTTATGTGAAGAACTGACTCATTGGAAAAGACCCTGATGCTGGGAAAGATTGAAGGTGGAAGAAGAAGGGGAAGACAGAGGATGAGATGTTTGGCTGGCATCACTAACTCAATGGACATGAGTTTGAATAAACTCCAGGAGTTGGTGATGAACAGGGAGGCCTGGTGTGCTGCAGTCTGTGGGATTGCAAAGAGTCAGGCATGACTTAGCGACTGAACTGAACTGAACAGAAATCATTTAAGACTTGTCACAATATCGTATCCAGTGCCTCTCTAAATTCATTTCCTCAGGTAGTCACAGGCCATATTTGCACTTGATGTTGCTCAGTTAACATGGAAATGGAAAGTTTTATATAATCTTACTGCTCCCTGACCTGTTTCATCAGTCTCACTCTGTAGCTTCAAACATTACTTTGGAAACTGAATCCTCGTCAAGGGTGGTAGAAAATCTTTATAGGTGATATGATTTCACCCATGGTATTCCCATATCAAAACAACTCGGGGTACTGCATGAGCCAGGCTTTGTCAGTCGCTTGATCAACTATACGAATTCTACTCACAAGGGTACCACATTTATTATACCTATTGTCATATTTTAGAGAAGAATCTGCATCATTCTGAAGTTAAAATGTTATAGACTTTCTATAGACTGCCCAGCTGGCACAGTGCTAAAAAATCCGCTCACCAATGCAGGATCCACAGGAGATATGAATTCAGTCCCTGGGTCAGGAAGACCTCCTGGAGTAGGAAATGGCAACCCACTCCACTGTTCTTGCTTGGAGAATTCTATGGACAGAGGAGCTGGCTGGCTACAGTCCATAGGGTCACAAAGAGTCTGACTCAACTCAGCAAGCACATGCTCATCACTCAGGCATTATATATCTATGGAGATCTTTTTTAAAAATTGCATCATTAGTTGCTCTGAACCTTCAAATCTCAATGTGTTTATCCCACTTTAAAGTGTTGTCATTGGAATATAGTAATAGATAATTTAAAAATAAATATGCAACCTGCCTGGAACCAATTGACAATTGTGAGTCTCTGCAAAGGGGGAAACTGGCAGCTCTTCGAGCAATCAGATCATGTCACTGGGCCACGAATTGGCTTTGATAAATTCTTGATTCATCAGGGACTGTGGATGAACAGCTGCCTTTTGAATGTAGCCAAAGGAAATTTGCTGACAAGCATAACTATGAATAGGGCAATAAAGCTTTCAAACAACAACAACAAAAGAATGTTGACGCAAAACCTAAGAATACTCGAAACCAATTTCCTCTATCATTTCTATATCCCTTACCATAATTCTTCTGTAGTTGCCATGCCCATAAGCAATGTCAGATCAAAAATGACAAATTACCTTTTTAAGGCTTGTACTAGGTGAATTAAAAACCAATTAACTTTTAATTTTTTTCTCCATGTTCCTAGAAGATCTAAATTATCAATCTAAAGTACTCTGCTTTGGTGATAGCTTTTGAAAATTTAAAGTATACACAGTAACAGGAGACAGGATGGATATTCAGTGCGACTTTCAGCTTACTTGATTTACTCAAGAATCCTTGTCTTCAAAAAGGATTTTTAAAGGAACATTTTATAGTCGCGCTTAACATCAATACTTGTCACCTAAACTAAACATGTTAGTTTTCTCTCTCTCTCTCTCTCTCTCTTTTTTTTTTTTTGGTTACAAAGGATTCACTTTAGTCACTCAGTCATTTCCGATTCTTGTTGCTCAAAACTGACCACTGGCTGCCTCACTTCAAAGAGTTTCAAGCTTCCCTTTTCCCTTCCATCCATAAAGATTTTCTAGCATTGGGCTTCCCTGGTGTCTCAGATGGTAAAGAATCTGCCTGTAATGCGGGAGGCCTGGGTTCAATCTCTGGATCATGAAGATCCCCTGGAGAAGGGAATAGCTATGCACTCCAGTATTCTTGCCCGGAGAATTCCATGGACAGAGGAGCCTGGCGGGCTACAGTCCTTCGGGTTGCAAAGAGTCCGACACAACTGAGAGACTAACACTTTCGCTTTTCACATCTTTCTTTCTTGTATTAATTGGAATTACGTGTATAAGTCATTCATCGAGTGCAGCTACTTCTTTGTGTCATTTCCCTGAAAGAATATTAATATCCGTGTAAAATGGCCATCAAATGTAAGGCCATGATAGACTTCTACCTTTTGAGAAAAGTGAGATGCCACCATTAAAAAAAAAAGTTCAATTTATTCTTTTAAAAAAATGAATGACTTCCAACTATTCAAACATGGCTGAGTGGCTTAATGCTATTTACATTACATTAGATTAGGCCAGGACAGCTGGAAACAGGAAAGGCCTGTGTGAGTGGGCTTAGATGGATTCAGGGCCAGTAAAAGGAAATAGGAATATGGATATTAGGGCATGACCAGAGGAGAGGAATTTAGTAACACGCTGTAAATATTAATTCTGGTCTCTTTGTGACCAAAAGTTAAATCTGGATTTGTATGTTTGTTCACAAGTTTCTCAATGGATTTAGGTAGAATGAAGCTAAATTTAATTTTCTCCAGAAGCATCCTAGAACTGGTCACATTTAGCATCTGCCTAATACCATGGTTAAGAAGGGTAGAACTTTCTAGCTGGAAAAAAGAAAAAGAAGCCCCATCTTTCCAGTTCTGTTAGTTTTCATGTGGTGCTCTAATATTCTACTTTTGATGGCATGCCCTTGCTTTCTGCAGGGCTGAGTAGTATAACCTGTAACTCAAACTGTAGGAAGAAGACTTGAAAGCAGCAGAGGTATTGTCCTGTGTTTTCTTTTATAAACTTGAATTTTTCAAGAAATACTTGAGTTGTTGTTCAGTCACTCAGTTGTGTCTGATTCTTTGTAACCCACAGACTGCGCAAGCCAGGCTTCCCTGTCCTTCACTACCTCCCAGAGTTTGCTCATACTCATGTACATTGAGTTGGTGATGCCATCCAACCTTCTCATCCTCTACTGTCCCCTTCTCCTCCTGCTCTCAGTCTTTCCCAGCATCAGGGTCTTCTCCAGTAAGTCATCTCTTTGCATCAGGTGGCCAAAGTATTGGAGCTTCAGCTTCAGCAAACAAGCCTTCCAATGAATATTCAGGGCTGATTTCCTTTAGGATTGACAGGTTTGATCTCCTTGCTGTCCAAGGGACTCCCAAGAGTCTTCTCCAGCACCACAGTTTGAAAGCATCAATTCTCTGATGCTCAGCCTTCTTTATGGTCCAGCTCTCACATCCATACATGACTACTGGAAAAACCATAGGTTTGACTATACAAACCTTTGTCAGCAAAGTGCTGTCTCTGCTTTTTAATATACTGTCTAGGTTTGTCATAGCTTTTCTTCCAAGGAGCTTCAGTCACCACCTGCAGTGATTTTGGAGCTCAAGAAAATAAAATCTGCCACTGTTTACATTTTTCTCCCATCTATTACCATAAAATGATGGGACTGGATGCCATGATCTTAGTTTTTTGAATGTTGAGTTTTAAGCCAGTTCTTTCATTTTCCTCTCACCCTCATCAAGAGACTGTTTAGTTCCTCTTCACTTTCTACTGTTAAGGTGGTATCATCTGCATATCTGATATTTTTGATATTTCTCCCAGCAATCTTGATTCTGACTTGTGATTAATTCAACCTGACATTTCACAGGATGCACTCTGCATATAAGTTAAATTAGCAGGGTGACAGTATACAGTCTTGGCGTACTCCTTTCCCAATTTAGAACCAGTCCATCATTCCATATCTGGTTCTAACCATTGCTTCTTGACCTGCATAGAGGTTTTTCAGGAAAGGTGATCTGGTATTCCTGTCTCTAAGAATTTTCCACAATATTTTGTGATCCACACAGTCAAAGGTTTTAACATAGTCAATGAAGCAGAAGTAGATGTTTTTCTGGAATTCCACTACTTTTTCTATGATCCAGTGGATGTTGGCAAATTAATTTGATTCCTTTTCCAACAGATGATTCCAACAGATTTTGGAAGTTTGATCTTTGCCCTAGTTTCTTTTATAAACTTGAATTTTTCAAAAAATACTTGAGAATCCATCACAATTATATTGATTTCACTCCACCTCCACTCCAACCAGTCCATCCTAAAGGAAATCAGTCCTGAATATTCATTAGAAGGACTGATGCTGAAGCTGAAACTCCAATACTTTGGCCACCTGATGCGAAGAACTCATTTGAAAAGCCCTGATTCTGGGAAGGATTGAGGGCAGGAGGAGAAGGGAGATGATTGGATGGCATCACCAACTCGATGGACATGATTTTGAGCAAGCTCTGGGAGTTGCTGATGGACAGGGAGGCCTGGCATGCTGCGGTTCATGGGGTCACAAGGAGGCAGACACAACTGAGCGACTGAATAGAACTGAACCACTTCCTTACTCATTACATCACAATGGAGAACTTTATTATAGCAAATCAACTCTGGGTTTTGCCAAAGATACAAAATATCTCCTTTGGTTTTTGAAAGGCTTCAGTTTTCATCTGCCTCTATGACCAAATATATGCTACTTGAAGAGGAGAAGCAGCAGTATGAAGCACAGAGGAAAAAGGGATAAAACAGATTAGAAGGTCAACAGAGACTTGTTAGAGTAGGTCTTATCAGTAGGATGCTTTCAGTTGCAGCAAAAGGAAGATAGACTCAAACTGGTTTAAACAAAACAAAATGGATTTCCACGGACTTATGCAACCCGTAAGGCCAATATAAGTCTGTTGTCAGGAGTCTGCTTTTATCCCTTTTCCATTTTCTTCTGTTTCTCAGGCAGATTTCTCCCAAGTGGTAGCAGTGATAACCATCCCTGTCCCCCACTGGTCTTTTTCTACAAGCCATACAATGCCAACAGTAAGGTGCCGCTTTCCCAAAAGTCATAGCAAAAGTTCCCTGGAGACTAGACTCTGCCTTAACTCAGTCAGCTGTCATTCTGGGAGCCAGTCGCTGTGGCCAAGCGAAAGTTGTTGATGAGTGGTCATATCTGGGTCATGTACTTCCCCCTGAGCCCCTGAGCAAGAACCCAGGCAAACAAAGAGGAGCAGGGAGGGAGAGAGTAGAATTGTGAAAGACATGTATGATTATAGTGAACAGCATGTAATCAACAAATGAATCAGGCGGCCAGTCTTTCATGTTAATTAAGCATTTTGAAGGATGTACATGGATATGACTCCCAGATTTATATTTTAGTAAGATCACTTTGACTCTGTGAAGAGGGTATAAGATTAAGGATAGTGATATGGGAGTTATTACATTTCATCCCTCAATTCCAAAATGTAATGTTGTATACCTCCAAACACCCTATGTGGTTTGGCAATTGGGTCTAGTTGTGAAGTATAAAATAGTAAGGGTGTAAACAGAGGTAGAAACAATACAAACAGGTTAAAGGATGGGATGAGTGTATGTGAACAAAGAGTCAACAAGAATTCTAACTCATTTAAGAGGGAGAAAGAGGAAGGGGACTTATTTTAGACTGTAACTATGAACTTGTGACATTTAGAGAAAAATATAATTTTGGTATCAGTTAGGTGATTACTTATACAAATTGCACCCTCAAGAGAATTGGAATATGAGCTGAAATGAGGAAACTGGTTAAGAAGAGCAGTTGCAGCTTATAGAGGATGATTTAGATCATGCATATAGAGATTTAGTTCACCCACAATGGATGAAAGAAATAAAATGACTTACAATGAGAAAAGAAAAGGCTCAAGAGTAAGACCTTGAAAAACACCAACATATAGCGGTGAGGAGAAGTAGGAAGAACAGACCAAAAAGACATGAAAATATTGATTTGAGAGATAGGTGAGCCTCTAGTGAAAAATCCAAAGAAAGTATGTTAAGCAAGAAAGATTAATTGTATAAAATACCTCACGAATGTTACAGATGAATATTGAGGAAAAGGAAATGAAATTACATTTAACAATTAGGTCACCATTGATATTTGAGAGACCATTTCAAGCCAAAGTACAAGAATTAAATAGCTGTTAAGAAAGTGGAAATTTCAAGTACTGTCTATTCTTTGTTTGTTTGTTTGTTGGTTTTTTTTTTGGTGAGCAAATCTCTAAAGCTCTGTCGTTGGATTTCTTTCAAGGGACCTTATCTACTCCCATGATTTCAACCATGACAGTTCTCACATCCTTCACTCTAGCCCAGAGTGTCTCTAAATCCAACCTGTTACCTATCACCAAATTAATTTTCTTTGAATTCTTTTAGATCATATTGCTTCTCTCTCAGGAATCCTCATTGGCTTCCCATTGATAAATGTACAAAGTCTAAGTGGTAAAGTCTGGATTCAGGTCATCCAACCAGAGCCAAGCTAACTTGCAAATGTTAATTTTTCACCAGTCCCCTGCGTGAGCATTATGTTCTTCTCTGTGCTCCAGCATTCCAGCCAGATTAAAGTCCCTGCTGTCTCCTTACCATGTCTGTGCTCTCCCATCCAGCTAGTCAAGGATATATCCTGTGCTCTCTTATTAGAAAGTTTCATCCATTTATTTTTCATTCTTTCAAAGATTATTGAAAGATAAGTCAGACACAGTTGCTGACAAGGTGAGACACTGTATTAATACTTTTGTTCTTCACTACCTGCTCTGTGGTCTGGCTTTACAATAAGTTTTGATATGGCATCTTCCTTGTTCTCTGTTTAGCAAGGTACGATAGAGTATCCTCCCCAGAAATATGAATTCATCTATCCTTCATTTGCAAAAAAGTTGTTCACTATACTTCTTCATTTTTATTCATGTATTTGTACTCATATTTAGGACTCTATACATGTTTATAATAAATAAGTGGATCAGTAAAATGGAACATACTGCTACTCTCTGACCACTTCATTGGATTGGGTTTCTGAAACAGTTCTTATTCCTCCATTATCCCACTCCAAATGTGCTTTTGAATTTAACTTCTCTTATAAGACTTATTTCAGAACAAGCTACGTCTTGCAGAAAGCTTTCCCCGATTTCCTTCCCAAGTCTTCTCTTCTTCCTCCCACTGCAATTTATGTGCATCATTTTGGATAGCAATAATTTTTTGTTAATATAATTTTTTGTATTTGGTACCTCTTTTCCTAAAGTAGAATTTTGTTGGGGGTAAAGCCATTTCTTTCTTCTCTAAATTATAGAAGAGACTGAGTATCTCTGAAATAAATGAGCCTCATTGTTAAAACTTATGACATTGTTTTCATCTCCATCTCTTTACCTCTAAAGTTCATAATGACCGTCACCCATATTCTCCATAACGATACATAGATGCCCTTAGCTGGTTATCTAGTCCTTTACCTTTCCATGGGTTACTTTCTCCTATAAAATATTTAGCTCACCCTGAACAGTGATTCACATAGGATCTGATTGGAAACATTTTTCCACTTATCCACATTTCAGGTGAAAATCTTCTCTGACATTCTGATGAAAATCCCACCAAAATTTTCTTCCGACTAATGATGAAGTAAATTTCTTTCCCTGCCAGAAGCCCGTTTTGACTTCATGTCCTTCATGTTTGCTTTGTCCATATCATCTATATAGCTAGTTTTTCACTTCCCATATCCTCCCTTTCTATTTAAATGTCCTGACCTTCAACTAAAAGAAGAAATGAAAACTCCAACTGCCAAGCCCTTCAGCTTCCTATCTTGGGCTTCAAAGTCACTATACATATATTCCATTTTCTTCCTGACTATATTATTCGTGGCCAAGAGAATCAGAAATAATAAATAGCAGCCAGTGGATTTAATAAGCCTTGTCAGGTCACATATCTGATTATTTGCTATAGGTAAAGTAGACTTTCTAGAAAATACACTTTCTAATTTGTCATGTCAGGCCTATATAGAAGAAAATCGCCAATCACAAATAGCTAACTCTTCTTCCTGAGGTTAAAAACTGAATTCCTCAAACCTGCTATTGCCTATGAATGCTCCTTATTGCTCCAGAAGGCAATGACCAGGACCTTTCACAAGAGGGGCTTCCCTTGTGGCTCAGCTGGTAAGGAATTTGCCTGCAATGCAGAAGCCCTAGGTTTGATTCCTGGGTTGGGAAGATCTCTTTTCCCTGGAGAAGGGAAAGGCTACTCACTCCAGTATTCTGGCCTGGAGAATTCCATGGACTGTATAGTCCATGGGGTCACAAAGAGTCAGACACGACTGAGTGACTTTCACTTCCATAAGAAACCCTTTTTTTTCCCCCCACTACCTGGTACATGTGTGGACACACATATGCTTCACACACTTGTTTATACCTGAGCAAAAGTTTTGTGAACCAATACACTCCTTGGGCCAGGATATAATTTTTAATATACTGTTCTGTGAATTCTGTGTCATTACAAAATGAAGAAACTTACCAAACACAGTAAATTGATATAATGAACTACTTATAGGTAACATCTCATAGTTTGAAAAACGTCAGATGAGATTTGGGGAAGATTGCTGTTAATTCGAAAGGACTAGATTCTCCCTCCATTTCAGTGGTTCCCAAAAGTTAATATGCATAAATATTCGGGGAACTTTTAAAAAATGCACATTTTTGAGTTCCATCCCCCAAAGCTTCTGATTTTGCAAAATGGGGCCCTCGAATCAGCTGTATAACAGTGCACCCAAGTAGACCCCATCCAACTGGTCTGGCGACCAGGGCTTGGGAAGCTTTGATAAGCTGATGATAGTGTTGGTAAGAGATAGTGATTTCAGCATTCTGAAACATTCCATTCACAATAAACTGTGGAAAATTCTGAAAGAGATGGGAATACCAGACCACCTAACTTGCCTCTTGAAATATCTATATGCAGGTCAGGAAGCAACAGTTAGAATTGGACATGGGACAACAGACTGGTTCCAAATAGGAAAAGGAGTACATCAAGGCTATATATTGTCACTCTGCTTATTTAACTTATATGCAGAGTACATCATGAGAAATACTGGGCTGGAAGAAGCACAAGCTGGAATCAAGATTGCCGGGAGAAATATCAATAACCTCAGATTTGCAGATGACACCACCCTTATGGCAGAAAGTGAAGAGGAACTCAAAAGCCTCTTGATGAAATTGAAAGAGGAGAGTGAAAAGTTGGCTTAAAGCTCAACATTCAAAAAAATAAAATCATGGCATCTGGTCCTATCACTTCATGGGAAGTAGAGGGGAAACAGTGGAATCACTATCAGACTATTTTTGGGGGCTCCAAAATCACTGCAGATGGTGATTGCAGCCATGAAATTAAAAGACGCTTACTCCTTGGAAGGAAAGTTATGACCAACCTAGATAGCATATTCAAAAGCAGAGACATTACTTTGCCAACAAAGGTCTGTCTAGTCAAGGCTATGGTTTTTCCAGTGGTCATGTATGGATGTGAGAGTTGGACTCTGAAGAAAGCTGAGTGCTGAAGAATTGATGCTTTTGAACTGTGGTGTTGGAGAAGACTCTTGAGAGTCCCTTGGACTGCAAGAAGATCCAACCAGTCCATTCTAAAGGAGATCAGTCCTGGGTGTTCATTGGAAGGACTGATGCTGAAGCTGAAACTCCAATACTCTGGCCACCTCATGCGAAGAGTTGACTCACTGGAAAAGACCCTGATGCTGGGAGGGATTGGGGGCAGGAGGAGAAGGGGACGACAGAGGATAAGATGGCTGAATGGCATCACCAACTCGATGGACATGAGTTTGGGTAAACTCTGGGAGTTAGTGATGGCCAAGGAGGCCTGCCGTGCTGCTATTCATGGGGTCGCAAAGAGTCGGATACGGCTGAGTGACTGAACTGAACTGAAACATTCCGTACAATCTTTCTAGAAAGCAGTTTTCATTCAGTTGTATATGTACATAAGTGCAGTCTATTTGGGTTAATACTAAAGAGCACAGTTGCTGAATTATGTGGAAAGAATATGTTTAGTTTTGTAAGAAACTGTCTGTAACAGACTGTCTTCCAAAGTGTCTGTAGATTTTTGCCTTCCCACCAGCCATAAATGAGAGTTCCTCTTGCTCCACATCCTTGCCAGCATCTGGTGTTGTCAGTGTTCTTTGCTTATTTTAATTGCTTTCCATCTTAAATGCCTAATTCAGATGTGACATCCTCTATAATATTCCCTTAACCAACCTGTTAATAATACCTCCGCATTCCATACTTTACTTATTATCTTCATTTTACCACTTAGACTTACTGTATGCTGCTGATTTTTTGTCTCATTCCTATTTGAATATTAACTCTTTGACAGCAGCAATTTTCATGCAAGGTACCATACTTTTATGCATTTCTATAAAATTTAGATCAATGTTTATTTTAAAAAATATCAGGGTTATGTTTTCATATATGTAAGTCATTCTTAAAAATAAAACTATTTAGAAATGTACCCATAGTAAATCTCAGCTGCTTCATTTTTGTTGTGAAGTGGGTAAAATAAGTGTTATGTTTATATACAGTTCATGGAATGAAGGCTTGTTAGAGTTAAAAGTAACCTTGGTCGCTTTTTAAATTACCTGTGAGGATTCTGAGATGCAGAGTGTTTTCATAATACAGCCCACGCCACATAAGTAGAATTATAATAGGTCTCATTTATCACCCTTTCTTATCTTTCCTCAGAACTGCTATTGCTTTCTCATTTTAGCTGAATCTGAGATGGGATAAAATTTTTTCCATGAAAAATAGATTAATTTTTCTAGAAAATGCAAAAATTGGTAATTAAAAAATGTATTTTTGAAAATGTTCTATTTCATTAAAATAACAGAGTGAACTGTATACGCTACTGTGGCTCTTTGTCTGTCTTGATCATCTAATCTATTCATTCACGTGAGGCGTTGACTAAAGTCCAGTTGTCAGGACTCACATCCTTTCATTTTCCAGTGAATTTAATTTTATATAAATAAAGAGTGGTTAAAGTATTACCTTAAAAGAAAGGTTTTATAATATAAGAATTCTATTTTGTGTTGTTTTCATTGAATTGAATATTAGCAAAAGAGACTAATAATAGTAATGGTTGTTACTAAATGCTCCTTTGATATTTGAAATTTGATTTCTCATGATTTTGTATCAGTGAGATTTCTGAGAAGGACAGAATCTTCTGTATCTTCTTTTTGAAGCGGGAAGAATGCAGACAAAACAAGTGGACTGTGTTTCTCCTGACAGCGTGACACCCCTGTTTCACTGTCTCTTGTCCTTACTTGCTTTTGTCGGTCTCCCCCATGGAGTCTTTTCCCCTACTCCTGCACGTATTTTGAGAAGTCTCATTGCCTATGTCTGATGTGCATATACCCTTTTCTGCTTGGTACCATGGGGCTTCCCTGCTGGCTCAGTGGTGAAGAATCTGCCTGCCAATTCAGGAGGCACAGATTCAAAACCTAGACTGGGAAGATCTCCTGGAGAAGCAAATGGCAACCCTCTCCTGTATTCTGGCCTAGGAAATCCCATGGATAGAGGAACGTGGCAGGTTATAGCCTGTGGGGTCTCAAAGGGTTGGACACAACTTAGGGACGAAACAGCAGCTGCAATAGGTAATACACACTCTCTTGATACCCCAGAGCTACCGTAACAAAACACCACAAACTGGGAAGCTTAACATCTAGTGTCTCTTAGTTCTGGACGCCAGAAGTCAGAAATCAGAGTATGTATTGCCGGGGCCATGCTCCCTCTCAGGGTTCTGGGGACTAATCCTTCTCTACTTCTTCCAGCTTCTGGTGGTGATTGGAAATCTTTAGCATCATTTGGCTTACAGCTGCAGCACTCATCAACTTCTGCCTCTGTCATCTAGTGGCCTTTTCCCCTGTATGTCTATGTGTCTGCATCCAAATCTCCTTCACCTTTCTCTTATGAAGATATCAGTTATGAATTTAGGACCCACTCTGAATCCAAGACCATTTCTTCTTCTTCAGTCACCAAGTCCTGTCCTAATTTGTAACCCATGGACTGCACCATGCCAGGCTTCCCTGTCCTTCACTATCGCCTGGAGTTTGTTCAAACTCATGTCCATTGAGCTGATGATGCCATCCAACCATCTCATCCTCTGTTGTCCCCTTCTCCTCCTGCCCTCAATCTTCCCAGCATCAGGGTCTTTTCCAATGAGTCAGCTGTCCATGTCAGGTGGTCAAATTTGAACTTCAACATCAGTCCTTTCAATGAATATTGAGAGTTGATTTCCTTTAAGATTGACTAGTTTGATCTCCTAGCTGTTCAAGGGACTCTCAAGAGTCTTCTCCAACACCACAATTCATTAGCACTCAGCCTTCTTTATGGTCCAACTCCCACATCTGTACTGGAAAACCACAGCTTTGACTATATGAACCTTTCTTCTTGATATCCTTAATTAAGTTTATTTCCAAGTGAGGTGTCATTCTGAGGTTCCAAGCAGACATGCATTTGGGCATGTCACTATTTAACTTACTATACCTGGTACGGGCCAAGCAGTCCACCTCCTGTGCTGGGATGGTGTTTATTTCTGCATGTACCTACCAGGCTTTGCTCCTTTGCTGGATACCAGCGCCCCTTTGGCTGCATGTTGCTGTGCCTTTCACGAATCACCATCTTTGGTAAGCCTCGTTGCCTAAGCTCGGGTGTGTACCACTCTGGTGAGGCCTCTCAGCTATCTGCGGACGGCTATGATGCCTGCTGATCTCAGTTACTGAAGGTAGTGACCGCCTTGTACATCCCAGTGGCACTGCTGCTGATGCATGGGAGACTTGTGGAACCAATCAGTCTTCTTTTGAGTTTATACAGTTAAAGTAGGTACGAAAGCAAGCAATCCCAACTATCCATCCCATGTTGTATTAAGACTTTTAGTTCTCATTAATGCTAAAGTTTTACTACTGGACAGAACTTAACTCGGTGTTTTTTTAGGATGAGGGTTTTCCAGGAGCCTCTTCCATCTTTCAGGTGAACCGGATTCTGGCAAGTAAGCCCTTCTCTGCTTACTGCTCAGACATCTCTGGGCTGATGTGAGTCCCAGCAATTTGCAGCTTAAGTTCAAAGTAGGGCCAGCTCCCTATTTCTTTGTATCGCCCCCATCTCACACTTGTAGTACTAAATTGAATTGAATTGTATTGCTATGCTGTTCTGACATGGCTATTTTAATTATTTACAAGATTGCTTTCTTTCACTGTTGAGATAAATACTGTTGAGTAAAGAACAAATATCCTTTTTAAACCTTTTAACAGTCATTCACTTTAGACCCAGAAAGCACTCTTCAGCAGCCATAAATATTTTACAATTTGATTTTAATCTGTTTTAATTCAACAGTTATTTATTCTGGGCACACTTTATACCAGGTAGTATATCAGAGTCTAGGGAAAATGTGGAAGAACAGACTCACAATCCAAAACTAGAAAAATGGTGAAGCAGTGACAAACATTGATAGCTTGTAACTGAAGCGTTAGATAATGGGAAAGTTGACACTTAATGATCTATAAAGGGGGCTTTCCAGGTGGCCCAGTGGTAATCTGCCTGCAATGCAGGAGACCTGGGTTTGATCCCTGGGTCCGGAAGATCCCCTGGAGATGGAAATGGCAACCCATTCCAGTACTCTTGCCTGGGAAATCCCATGGACAGAGAACCTGGTGAGCTGCAGACCATGGGGTTGCCAAAAAGTCAGACAGATGGACCCCCTGCTAAGAATTTAAAACATTAGCTTTTATAAAACTAGGAATAGTGGTAGTTTTTATGTTTTAGGCAGTAGTATAAAGATTCAGGTAGAAATGTGGATGTGAGTGTGGAATTGCAATGGAGAATATTGAGGATTTAACCTAAAATGAGTGTAATTATAGAGAAAGGGCGAATGCTGGAGATATACATATGGTAGACAGGCCAGAGTCTGTTACTAATGGTTATGGTTGCTGGGAGAGGGAAAGCTGTCCAGAATGAGCCTCAGGTTTCTGCCTTGTCTAGATGGGCAAGTTACCGTCAACTGAGATAGAAACTCCAGGGAAATAAAATGAAACTTAGAAACTTGTGTTTAGGGAGGACCATCATGTCATGTAATTTAATTCTCATAATAATAGGCCTTCACAGTAGCTAGGAATCCATTCTCAAAGAATGTAAATAAGTTAATATAAGTAAGATTAACTAGGCAGTGACAGAACTGGATGTTTTCTCCTGGAATTTCACTCATCCATATACATATTCAGAAGGATGGTGGGGGATAACAAATTCAGACTTCGATGCTATGTTTGAGACCTCCTTAAAGTATCAAGTCCGCTAATGGACTGCGTATTAGAATTTGATACTTAAGCTCAGAAAAAGGATAAGTCTTTTGAGAGGGCCTGTTTGGGAATTGTTCACACATGTGCCCAGTTGCTCAGTCATGTCCAACTCTTTGCTACTCCATGGACTCTAGCCCGCCAGACTCCTCTGTCCTTGGGATTCTCCAGTCTAGAATACTGGAGTGGGTTGCCATGCCCTCTTCCAGGGACTCTTCCCAACCCAGGGATTGAACCCTTGTCTCTTATGTTTCCTGCATTGGCAGGTGGGTTCTTTACCTCTGGTGCAGCTGTTTACATATGAGGGAAACCCTGTTTACATATGGGGACTTGTCAAATCCACATTTCATACTGTGTTTATCTGGAGGCCAAATCAAGAGTGAGAAAAGGAGAAGGCTTTAGACAGAACCCTGGGAATCATCTGCATTTAAAGGGATGGTAAAAAACAAAAATGCAGAACCCGGAGAGCATACAGGGAAGTGAGGATTCAGGAGATAAAAGAGAGAATGTTCTGGAAAAAAGTAGAATATCTTGAGGAAATTGTCCATAGTGTTCAGTACAACATATAGGTCAAGTTGGGTAAGTAATCTAAAATGTCTATTGAATTCAACATTGGCAGGGAATTGGTAGTGGCTTTAAAAAGAGGTGAGAGTCCCATTATAGTAACTTGAAGAATTAATAGATGAGATAGTAAAAAATATTTATTAATATATGGTCACTCCATATGTCAGTGTAGTAGTCCTTACTCTTTAGTGATAGGTCATGAATTTATTTATTTTTTAGCACTAGCCATGGTAGATTAAAATAAAAGTTTATCCTCCATCTCTAGTTTGATTCCACCTATCAGGAATGACATACTTCGTAATCTACAAAATAAAGATGAGGGTACCTCCTATACACCTGAATTACACTTATTTGCACTGTGATGTCCGGAGAAGGCAATGGCATCCCACTCTAGTACTCTTGCCTGGAAACTCCCATGGATGGAGGAGCCTGGTAGGCTGCAGTCCATGGGGTCGCTGAGTCAGACACGACTGAGCGACTTCACTTTCACTTTTCCCTTTCGTGCATTGGAGAAGGAAATGGCAACCCACTCCAGTGTTCTTGCCTGGAGAATCCCAGGGATGGGGGAGCCTGGTGGGCTGTCGTCTGTGGGGTCGCACAGAGTCGGACACGACTGAAGTGACTTAGCAGCAGCAGCAGCAGCACTGTGATGTCAACTGAATTGACTAATCCCAGACCTATCAACTTTGAAATGAAAATGTGTTCCTGTAAATGCCCTTTCAAAGTAAAACAGCAAATATGTTTCCATATTCCAAAGGACAGTGGTTAGAAAGAAGGCTTTGTTTTTGAGGTTTTTATAAATTCCATGCAGTCTTGGTCCATGGAAAAGTCACTTTCTATAAGAAAGATTTGATTATGTGTTATTTGCCTTTGCAGTCAGAGAGGTTGAGTTAAACTTTGTTTATTCCTTGGTTCTGGCCACGTGATAATTGCTGTCAGCTTTTCTTACCGATTTCAGTCTAAGAACAAAACTCCGTCAAAAAACCATGGATCCATGTAAGATAAAGATTCTACTTAAAGAAGCAGGAAAGTGGGCATTATCTTTTCAACTTCTCTATTTAGCCCACAAGGTAGAGACCAGTTATTATTGAAAGATGGTCATCAGCTGTTTTAAGATATAAAATAAATCTTATTTCCAGTAATATGTTAATTTTAGGCCAATTGTATTAGAATAAAAAGATTTGGGTGGTCCACAGATTTCCATTGTAAGCAATCTAACAAATGTCAGCCTTACTCATATTTAAGAAGAGCACAGAATATGTTATTGTCTTTCGATTTTAACAGAGACAATGAGTTTACCTCAGGCTCACATTTACTGGATAGAGTCCCAGTTCTCTTAACCTTGTGTTCTACTCTTCTCCACATTCTTCATTTGAATCATATGTAAATACTCTTCTTGCTCTCAGTGAGGCAGATTGGTGTTTTTTGCTTCAGCAGCTCTCCTGTGGTAACTCATCCCGTATGTTTGGTAGCCTTTGCATAATATTGTTTTGTGTGAACTCAGCTTCTGAACCATGTCTTGTATGTATCTGCCAAAAGGATGCTATCTGACTTGTTTTTATACTTAAAACATCACAATCAGAAACTTTTTCATTATTTGAAGGTAAAATGAATTTAAGTCTCATTTGCGTAAGTATGTAAATGAGTGTGATTTTAATATGGTTTCACTCTTTGGTTCATTACCATCTTTTAACATAGTACATTCCACTGACACATAGGAACCTGGAATGTTAGGTCCATGAATCAAAGTAAATTGGACGTGGTCAAGCAGGAGATGACAAGAGTGAACATCGACATTTTAGAAATCGATGAACTAAAATGGACAGCAATGGGCAAACTTAATTTAGATGACTATTATATCTACTACTGGGGACAAGAATCTCTTAGAAGTAACAGTAGCCCTCATAGTCTACAAGAGTCTAAATTTCAGTACTTGGGTGCAGTCTCACAAACAACAAATTGATCTTGGTCCATTTCCAAGGCAAAACCATTAAACATCATAATAATCCAAGTCTATGCCCCAACCACTGATGTAGGAGAAGCTGAAGTTCACCAGTTCTATGAATACCTATAACACCTTCTAGAAATAACACCAAAATTCAGACTAAATTGAAGAAAGGGAAAGCCACTAGACCATTCAGGTATGACCTCAATCAAATTCCTTATGATTATACAGTGGAGATGACAAATTGATTCAAGGGATTAGATCTCTGGTAGAAAAAGTGCCTGAAGAACTATGGATGAAAGTTTGTAACACTGTTTAGGAGGTGATGAGCAAAACTATCCCAGAGAAGAAGNGAGGTGGCAAAGAGTTGGACACGACTGAGTGACATTCACTTTGACACTCTGACTTTCGATGGATACATAGTGATATATGTTTATGGTTTTAAGGGTCTAAAACCAGCACCATATAGTACTGGGGCAGTATGTGTACTGTTGATAGCTAATACTGAGATTCAGGGGTCAGATTTCCTGCATTTGGATGCCTGTTTCATCACTTCCTATTAGTGATTGTCAGTAGTTTCCTTAACTTCTCTGTGTCTCTATTTCTTCATCAGTAAAATGGTAACAACAATAGAGCCTAACTCATAGAACCATGGAAATTAAACGGGTTAATCCATCGAAAGACCCTTGGAACATCCTCTAATAGTCACATGATAAATGCTTACTAATTGTTGGCAATGTTGTAATTGTCTTATACATGTTGGTGTTTCCTTTTTAATTTTTTTCCTGAAAGCAAACATTATCAGCAATTGTCCTTTGAAATTGGGAGGAAAGACAGCAATGGATGGAGTGTGCTCTTGGGCAAAGGAAGGATGGCTTTCATTTTCTGAGCTCCTTACATGCTCTAAACTTCTACCTTATTCCATAGGACTGTGCGGACAATGGAATTACAGAACACTTTGGTTTTCNAATTGGGAGGAAAGACAGCAATGGATGGAGTGTGCTCTTGGGCAAAGGAAGGATGGCTTTCATTTTCTGAGCTCCTTACATGCTCTAAACTTCTACCTTATTCCATAGGACTGTGCGGACAATGGAATTACAGAACACTTTGGTTTTCTTTTTCATCCTTTTCAGTATTTAACCAATATTATACTTTTCAAATGTTATGCTCCCTCTTAGCACCACTTTGTAAGATATATACAAACGAAAACAGATTAAACAGAGAATCACAACAGTTCTGATAGTACCTCTGTTAGAGAAAGAAGCATTAGCAATCTTTTTCCTCCTTCATTTTAAATAACTCTTATATTTCTTTTCAAATCCAAGATGATATAGTTTAAAATGAATACATTCTTATAATCCTTCTCCCTCTCTCCAGGGCAGTGGGCATCTTCCCAGCCTTCCCTGTGTATTGACATAGATACACCAATATGTACAGAAATGTACAATTATTTGATATTTTTAACAATAGAAGTGTTATCACACTTCTTGCAATGTTCTGCAAGTGCCTTTTTGCAATTAAGAATAGGTTCTAGAAAATTTCCTTATCATTATCTATATCAGACACCAAATATCTACCTGATTTGTTAAGAGCTAATTAATATGATAATTTTAACACATTACTATGTTCAACTTAAGATGTTAATACCTAAGTAACCAATATGTTTCCTAATGGCAACATTTATGGAAAAGTGAAAGTGTTAGTCACTCAGTTGTGTTTGACTCTGTGAGCCCCTCTCCATGGGATTCTCCAGGCAAGAATACTGGAGTGGGTGGCCATTTCCTTCTCCAGGGGATCTTTCTGACCCAGAGATCGAACCCAGGCCTCCTGCATTACAAGATGTTTCCTTGTTGATGGACGTGTAGTTTCACCTCCCATGCTCACTTTTGCCAACAGCACTGCAACACACAGCCTTCTGAACATTTGTTTACGCTCCCGAAGGGTTCTTTATGATTTTATCCTGTGTGTGTACTCTTGAGAGTGTTGTAACTGCTTTAATAATATGAATTAATTTTTTAAATAACAATAGTAAGATTGCTTTCCAAACTCAAAAATTCTGTATAAGTTCTATATAAGTTCTGTATAAGTTCTGTATAAAATTCTTATAAGTTCATCCCTTAAAGCCCAACATGCAAGCAAATATCAAGACACCTTAAAGTGAGTAATACAGCCAAAACACACACCCACACAACAATGCTCATTTTCCTCAGGAGGTATTCCTCAAGAAAGTACAGACATAAATCTGTAGCTTGACCAAACGCATGGACGACCTGGCATTAATTGTCCGCTGGAATGATTAGGGACAAACTGCGTCTAATGGAAACACCATGAACAATCACGTTTCCTGGGAAAGGTGCCAACGGCAGGTGACTGGACGAGAAGAAGCCAGAGGCAGCCAAACGTGAGCAATATATGCCCTTCCTACCACTGCTACCACAAATGACTAACCTTCGCAAAGATCCCCTGTTATTTACTATCTTGTTTCTCTTCTATGCCCGTCTCCGAGGGATCTTCCCAACCCTGGGATTGAATCCAGGTCTCCCAGATTGGAGGCAGATTTTTTACTATCTGAGTCACCAGGGAAGCCCATCTCTTTTCTAAAATTTGCTATTTCATGAGAAAAGATTCCACAAGTCAATTAAGTACAAGTTTATTAATTTGGATATGAAAAAGAAAATACTCTCTTTCTACTTCCATTTTTCTTTCTGAGTTTTCATAAAGGCCACAAGTCTCAAGGCATTCATCACAACCAAGACCAGAAGAAGCGGCAGAAATCTCAGTGGAGAGGAAAAACCATGGGTCTCCAGAACTTTCTGTCGAGGAAAACATTCCCTCATGATCTCGCATGTCAGCGAAGTCAAGAAACAGGAGACTGAGGCTCTCCTTCAGTATCAGAGCAGAACACGTTACGCTGTTTAATGGAAGGGCACAATGATCCTCTTCTGAAAAAGAGTTTGATTTAGGATTATAAAAATTAAAAGATGAGGGTCTCTTTAGAACCCTACTCCCACCTCTGACCTCTGGAATACACAAGTAAAGGCTGGCTACACAGCAGCCATTTTGCAACCAAGACGTGGATGCCAATACTGTACACATTGTCACACTCACTGAAGAAGAAAATAAAATAAATGCATTCTACTTAATCCTGCAGTGGAGGGATAAAATACCTCAATGTACAAATTTGAGAAAGAAAAGGATATAAGCACACAGCTTAAAACACAAGTGTGTAGGCTTCATATCAATATGATTATTTGGGACACAGTGGAGAAGGCAAGGGTGGGATCAATCGAGAGGACAGCAATGACATATACACACTCAGTCCAGTTCAGTCGCTCAGTCGTGTCTGACTCTTGGCGACCACATGGACCGCAGACTCCAGGCCTCCCTGTCCATCGCAAACTCCCAGAGTCCACCCAAACTCACGTCCATTGAGTCAGTGATGCCATCCAACCATCTCATCCTTTGTCGTCCCCTTCTCCTGCCCTCAATCTTTCCCAGCATCAGGGCCTCTTCAAATGAGTCAGTTCTTTGCATCAGGTGGCCAAAGTATTTCAGTTTCAGCTTTAGCATCAGTCCTTCCAAAGAACACCCAGGGCTGATCTCCTTCAGAAGGGACTGGCTGGATCTCCTTGCAGTCCAAAGGGCTCTCAGGAGTCTTCTCCAACACCACAGTTCAAAAGCATCAATTCTTCAGCGCTCAGCTTTCTTCACAGTCCAACTCTCACATCCACACATGATCACTGGAAAAACCATAGCCTTGACTAGACGGACTTTGTTGGCAAAGTAATGTGTCTGCTTTTGAATATGCTATCTAGGTCAGTCATAACTTTCCTTCCAAGGAGTAAGTGTCTTTTAATTTCATGGCTGCACTCACCATCTGCAGTGATTTTGGAGCCCCCCAAAATAAAGTCACACTACCATGTGTAAAATACAATGCTAGTGGGAAGCTGCTCTGTAACACACGTAGCTCAGCTCGGCGCTCTCTAATGACCTAGATAGGTGGGAGCAGGGCTTAAGAAGGAGGGGATGTATATGTGTATGTACATTGTTGTACTGCAGAAACTAACACAACAATGTAAAGCAATTATCCTCCAATTAAATATGAATAAATAAAATAGGAAATAAAGCCTATCTGGGGAAGCGTTGAAGACTGAAAGCAAAGATTAGATTAAATGTCCAATAGTTATGAGGTGTTGTGTCTTTTTGTGAGTTTGCAGGTAGTCTAAGAAAGTAAAAGTAGTGTAACTTTGCTCTGGCAGATTAATTTTAAAATCACATTTCAACATTTGCCCTGTTTATTGAAATCCCACTGTGACATCATTGCTCACATCCTCGGTTTCAACTTTCTTTCTGCTTCAAAGTCCTCCTGGCTCAAGAGTGCCTTTTTATCAGCCCCACACTTTTCTCCTCTGACTCCTATGCCTTCTACAGAAGGCATATCTCATATAAATTCCTTTTATCTCATCCCTTCCCTGCACTATGAAGAATCACAGCAAACAATGATAAGGATGCATGAATGTTTAATAAACTCTTATTTGAAAGCAATGGCCAAATTAAGGTCTAATTTATAGCTTCATGTCACACTTGAGGAAGCTTCTTTGATAAAGTGTTTGTGTTTGTTCTTCCTGTATCAAAGGCCATGGGATGAAGAATTCTCGTCTGAGTGGAGTCCGGCCTTACATTCCTTCCGCCAACCTTTAGCATGTTGTTTATCAATGGAGAATGAGTAATTCAAAATCCATTCCAACTTTCTTTTCTTTGCACTTTTCTATTACAGACTGTAAAATTATATACTATATAGATACTTTACACTATAAACTTCTATCCCTCCACCTCTGCTACAGTCAGGAATTGCGATGCGACTCAGTTCTGATCTACAAGACATAAGGGAAGTCTGCTGGTCTCTTCAGAACCCTACTCCCGCCTCTGGAATGCACAAGTAAAGGCTGGCTACACAGCAGCCATTTTGCAACCAAGAAAGGAATAACGAGAGAACTTTGGAGATTTAACTTAGTTGTTGTTGAGCTGTTGAGCCAATGACTTTAGGTGCCTACTCATAATATAAGGCAGGAAATTTCCCTATTTAAGTTATTTGAAGCCAGATTTCTATTATAGCCAAAGGCAATTCCTAGACTAGATGACAGGCTCCAATGATGGCAGCCTAGTGGCAAAGAGTTTATACCACATCTAAGAGAGGCAGGTATCTCACCAATTAACTAAACTATTGAACAGAATATGAAGAGTACTAAATTGAAATAAGCAAAAGTCCATAGAAGCAGGAAGGGAAATTTTGTGTTACCAATAGGACCCAGGAAATTCTCACAGAAAACATGGGAAAGACACTGGAGCCACAGAGACATTTCATTTTGCAAAGAAGTCAAGGAGTGGTGGACTGCCCATACCAAGGAGCCAGCACAAGGAAAGGAATAGTGGCCTGGTACAGCACAGTTAGCTTCAAAACTGCCCTGGGTGGCTGGAGAACTGATCTGTGTTTAATGACAACAGTCCTGGTTGATCTTTCTACATTACAAAATGGATTTCGCAGGCCTAGTTCTCCTAAGCCGTTTCCCACTTTCTATTTCCTTTTATGTTCAGTAGCAATTTCCATCAAAAATTCATCTACTGTGAGAAGCAAGGTACAACTCATTGGCTATCACCCTGCAAAGAAAAATAAAACTTAATAATGTTCAACAATTGTTGTTATGAACATTTAGTCTTTCATGTGAATCACACTCTGGAGAAGGCCATGGCTACCCACTCCAGTACTCTTGCCTGGAAAATCCCATGGATGGAGGAGCCTGGATGGCTGTAGTCCATGTGGTCGCGAAGAGTCGGACACAACTGAGCGACTTCACTTTCACTTTTCACTTTCATGCATTGGAGAAGGACATGGCAACTCACTCCAGTGTTCTTGCCTGGAGAATCCCAGGGGCAGGGGAGCCTGGTGGGCTGCTGTCTATGGGGTCGCACAGAGTCGGACACGACTGAAGCGACTTAGCAGCAGCAGCAGCAGCATGANGGAAATGGCAACCCACTCCAGTGTTCTTGCCTGGAGAATCCCAGGGGCAGGGGAGCCTGGTGGGCTGCTGTCTATGGGGTCGCACAGAGTCGGACACGACTGAAGCGACTTAGCAGCAGCAGCAGCAGCATGAGTCACTCTCACTCAAAAGTAAATTTTTTTCCCTTGGAGGACATTAGACAATTTCTGGAGACGTGTGGGGTTGTCACAATTAGGAAAGTTGGCTTCTGCCAACATCTAATGGGCAGAAGCCAGGGATGCTGCTAACATCCTATGGTACACAGGGCAGCCCCCCAACCCCCGGCCCCCGCCAACAGCAAAGAATTATCTAAAGTGCCAATAATGCTGAAATTTCTATATTATTTGATCATGGCTGGTGGAGCTGCCACAAGTGGCTTCATATCACCAAAAGAGATTAGTGGATGGCAACAGCATCCTAAGACCAGTGGTCACTGTGAGATGCACCACTGTGTTTTTTAATTAATACTGAACCAAAGTATGCTGACCGAAGCAACCTAATAGTGCCATTTACTACTTTGGGGTCCTTTATACACAGAAACCCCTACAACAGAATTCTCAGTAATAAATATTTGCTTAATCAATGAATAAAAGAAACAGAAATTCCATCACACAGGGTTCAAAGTACATTTTATATAATGAAGTTTGCTGGAGATGGGGTGACAGGAGAAGGATGGGGTGATTTTCAGAATTTTAAGCCCTTGTGTACAACAACAAATACTTGAAACAATTGTTAAGGCCACATTGGACTTTTCCAATATGGGATTCTCCAGACTCAGAAGGTAAAAGAATGTACCTCCTATGCCAGTTGGACACAACTGAAGTGACTTAGCAGCAGCAGCAGCAGCTATGCAGGAGACACAGAAGACGTGGGTTTGATCCCTGGGTTGGGAAGATCCCCTGAAGGAGAAAATCACAACCCACTCCAGTATTCTTGTCTGAAAAATTCCATGGACAGAGGAGCCTGTTGGTCTGCAGTCCAAAGGCCACATTTACTATTTCATTCAAAAGAAACTCCATGTCAAGAATAGCAGTGTTTTACAAAAGTAGGCTTCTTAGAAAAACTTTTTAAAAAATACTGAACGACAATGGATTCAGCCTTTGTGAAGAACGGCAGTTAGACCACAGATGGAATATTGAAAACTGTGCTAAATCACAGATGGTATATTTTTCCCTATATTTCACAAAACAGCCAATTTCTACCACGTTTTTCTTTTACATTTTGCTCTTGGTAATCCTGTAGATTAAAAAAAAAAAAAAAACTAAACTAAAAAGAAACGTGAAAACATTTACTTTTAGTGCTGTTTATAATCTTGGTCTTTAGTGGATAGAAGCATCACTGAGTATTCTGTGGTGTCATTTACTTAAAAAAAAAAAAACTTGGAGTGTAATTCATTTTAGGTGTGCAATTTGTTTTATGAGCCCTGCATGCTTATTTGGGGTTGTGCTGTTTTTTTATTGAGTGCAATAAAGACACTTCTTATCAATTGATTTGTTGTATCAGCAGTGGGCTTCTCTCCAGACTGAGCCGTGGCAGCTTTTCTGAGGACATTATCCCGCATCTAATTTCACCACAGACATGAATCCAGGTTCATTAGGGCCCACTTGCACTGCCTGTTATGACCTAATTTCTAGGATTCCTGCTTGATGGTGGCATTATCTTCCCCTGCACACAGTGTATCACATGGCTGTCAAATGGCTTCTCTCCCTTTGATGGTTCATCACATACACAACTTTGGATTGTGCCAACTTGTGTACCAACTGATCAAATCAAAAGTTCAAAAGTTCACCTCCAGTCCCATGTGACATTGAAACTTCAAATACTGTAGAGCTTACACCTTTGATAAGTAAGAAATTGCAAAACGGGGTAAAAACTGGAAGTGTTAGGGGACTATTTCAGTGCTATTAAAAACACAAATCCACTCAAAGGTGGATTAGTACAATTCAGTTGTATATTATGCAAGCCACCTGCCTTCTCTCTAGCCTTGGGTGTGATGAATACTGTCCTGGGCTTGGCTGACTTAACCATGACTGTTAGAGCAGGGGATCCTTGCAAAGTCTGATGTCAATGTGTATCACACATATTTGTGCATTTCCAGGGTGAGAAAATCATGCCTTAAGAACAAGATCACAGTGGGTGCAGATCTCACAGAAGCGCATATCCCATCATCCTGGGGAACATCCGTCTGTCCTTCGGTCATGCTGTGTGTGAGACAGCACACGAGTGATACACGCCCACAGAGAGCAGTGTGGCGCAGTGGAACAGCTGTGCAAACGGGCTTAAGAACGTAAAACGAGGAAGCTGTGTCTTTAGAAACATATTTCTTCTAAATCCCCAAATATCACATCTGGTTGCATCAAGTTGTCATTATGACATAGTATTTAAGATGATTTAATGGGTTATTGCAGCATAAGAATCTTGGAGTTTATTTAACTACTGTGCATTAAGAGAATGTAGCTCTCTAAACTGTGTTCTGACAAAGCTGATACAAAGCTGTTCTTGATGTTGGATGACTTTATTATATGCTTTTTTTTCCCCTTACTGTAGTCAGTATAAGTATATAGCTTTCAAACATAAACAGAACATATTCAAAGACAAGAGTGAAAGTGGAGCTTTGGAATAGAAATGTAAAGTGAGATGTACATACCAAAATGTAGAAAGCTATTCACTGTTAAAATTTATGAGGTGCATTGCCTGTGAGTATGAATATAGGGATGCCACAGTTACAAGGTACCACTTACTTCCTGGCCCTTGTCAGCAGATCCCCTGACTGGGCCTCTGCCAGTCAGCAGGTCAGCCCCCAACCCACAGGCAGGTTACCTCGGACTCGGCAAGACCTTGCTCCCTCCTCACATTCTCACACCCCTTTCGCTCCCCTGATCCTCAGGAACATCTTAGTACATCCCCTCAGAAGTACACATCATTTTCAACAGAAAACTGAGGTTCTGTGTAGTTAGAACAATTTAAGATAGCTGATCTAAACTCCAAATCCATCACCCCCATTTCCCAATCCATAGCTCCGTCTACCAAATCATCTCCTTCCTGCTGCCACTTAGGTCAGCTATCTTCGTGGATGTCAATATTACACCTTTTTCCAATATGGAAAAGTTTCTCAACGCAGCAGCTTTTGTGTGCTTTTCTATCCCTGCTGTGTTTTTGCCTTAACATCCTTTTGATGTGCTAAGAACTTTTATGAAGGGGTTAAATAAACAAACACTACAATGGATGGCAGACTTGGAGCACATCGCAATGACTATTTAACAAGGTCTTAAACAAAACAGAAGTTTAGTATGGGACTGGCACAGAGGCCTGCTTGGTAATGTCCTCAAGGACATAAGCTCTTCCAGATATTACCTACAGACACTATCTACTGTATCTTATCTACTGCTTTGTCATCCCTCCTTATGGTCCAGGCAGCAGGATTCAGGAAGAGATCAAGAGAGAGACAGGTGAAAAGCTGGCATCGACCACCTCCAAACTGTCTCCCAGAAACTTCCACATAACGCTGCACCTTGCATCCCATTGACCAAAACTTATCATTCATAGCCACACCCAGCTGCAAAGAACAGACCAGAACATTTCTTTTTTATTCTGAAGAACCATGTGCCCAGGCAAAATCCTACCATTATGAAAGAAGACAATGGAACCGCACAGTTGCTGTGGGTGGTGAAATGTGCATTTGCCTGTGGACTTTTAATCATTAACAAGAGTCTTCCTTATTCAATGTTTCTTTCATCAGTTACAGACTCTAGCATTAAATACAGTGCATAAGTTTTATCTGGAGGCAACTCTGATTAATAGTTTAATCTGAATGATGAATGCTTGATTAATCATTAACCTTGAGTAATGACTACTTGAGAGAGTCTGAAACAAAGCATGGCCTCAGTGACAAAGAGTTCTGCTATCCATTGGTGATGCCTGACATAGGTACCCACAGGAAGAGAGAGTGGGATTGAGGATGCCTTCTCTTATATTCCTGTTCTAACACTCTCATTTGGCATTCACTTTCAAATAAAGGTAATGGTTCTACAAGTAAGTCCAGCAGCATAATAACTAACGAAACCGACAGTTATATTGCACACTACCCCAAACAACGTATGCCTACACCTACTATTTCCATCCTAACAGGCTTCTTGCAAGATAAGTATTTTTATGATCCCTAATTTGGAGATGAAGAGGTTAAGTTTTAAGCAGAACAATCAGCTTCCACCAAAGTCACCTAATAATAAATGGCAGACACAGAATTTGAATCTCATTTTTCAGCATTCAAAGAAAAGAAAATTTCTCTTGATACTTTCTTGAATCTTTAAACTATTATGGTGCCATGTGCTAAAACAAAGACAAAATAGGAAGAAAACAGAGTGATTGTATATTATCTACTAGTGAGTCTCTCTTCAAGTTTTTGAGTCTTCCCTAATAAACTTCCCATGGTACTCTAGCCCAAATAAAACATTCATTCAACAAACCTAAAATTGAACCAAAAAGTTGACTGAAAGGAACCTTACCAGGAAATAGGTTATACAGATGAATAAAAAATTAGTTTCCAACTATAGAAAAATTGTAAACATGTATTCAAAAGCAGAGACATTACTTTGCCACCTAAGGTCCGTCTAGTCAAGGCTATGGTTTTTCCTGTGGTCATGTATGGATGTGAGGGTTGGACTGTGAAGAAGGCTGAGTGCCAAAGAATTGATGCTTTTGATGTGTGGTGTTGGAAAAGACTCTTGAGAGTCCCTTGGACTGCAAGGAGATCCAACCAGTCCATTCTGAAGGAGATCAACCCTGGGATTTCTTTGGAAGGAATGATGCTAAAGCTGAAACTCCA